>CAHIKZ030002406.1:0-235000 GCA_903632075.3 Acanthosepion pharaonis | reverse complement strand
CTACCCAATTTAAACAATTCGCCCTAGCTGTTACCATGGAAATTTTGATTTCAATTTTTAAAACACGTAAATTTCAGAAATACGTTATTCCAAAAAAAATTTCGCTTGAAGATGGAACAGAGCTTATTTTAACTCAATTTAATTTAAATAATTATATTGAAGTTTTCGGCTCTTGTTTTGAAACATGAGACTTCTTATGTCGCGTTTTGGAATCATATTTTAAATAAATAATTATATATATATATATATATATATATATATATATATATATATATATATATATATAAATATGGTTTTATAATATAAATATATATATATATATATATATATATATATATATATATATATATATATTGTTTAACCCATATATATATATATATATATATATATATTAGATAAATATATGTTCTACAAATATAAATATTTTGTTTCAAAACTTCCCTCATTTATCAATAATGGTGTTGAATATAGAATGTATATATATATATATATATATATATATATATATATATATATATATATATATGTGTGTGTGTGTCGAACTATATTTTCTTTTCTATATATATATATATATATATATATGTTTCATTAAATAATTTAGACAATATTTTACTTATTTTTAATATATTCACAGACAAGCTTTTAAAGAAAGAAAGAAAGAAAGATACCATATTGATGCATATTCATTTATTTCCCTTGAGGGATTGTATGTTTCTCCAACAGAGGAAATATTCTAAGCATTTACAAAAAGTAAAATATTTAAAACATTCGGAATTTAGAAAAATTCTTATTGAAAATACATCTATATACTTTTCATTTAATAGTAAAGCATAAACTAAAACTTTTTTTTATTATCTATATTTAAAAAATTGAGACCAACCCCATATAATTAATTATTCCAACTGCACATATGTTTTAAAATGTTTACAGGGCATAGTTTTAAAATATCTACGTTTTAACTAATAGCTTTAAATATTTTTTTAAAAATAGATAAACATCTTAATAACTTAGTTATTTCCCTTGACGTTACTACTCGTGTATGCTTATATCATAACATTTAAAAATCGCACAGTGCATAAGTTTCACAAATAAAACGTTCAGTTCACAATTAAAAATTTGATTTTTAGATAAACATAAAAATATTGACTTTGATAAAACAGTACCCTGATAGAACAAGATCCTGAAGATGACATTTTGCTAACGTCGAAAATACTTGGAATAAATGAATGGTAACTTTCTTTCTTCCTTTAATAATGATGCTAGAAGCTTGTCCGTGAATATGAGAGGATCATATCAAAGATAAGAAGACACAAAACTTGTCTAAAAATTTTTAATGAGACTTGCCTTAATGTTTTCAAAATTATATATATATATGTATATATATATATATATATATATATATATATATATATATATATATATATATATATTTAGTAAAAAGAAAGTTCACGTATACTTTTATATGTAGATATAATTGATCGAGAGATAAAAAGAATACAAAAGTAATAATATTGATAATAAGATTACCAATATACAATAAACATTAATATTTATTGCATATTGGTACGCCTTTTGACCAATTGTCGGACATTTTTATGTCCTTTTTCAACGAGACAAAAATAAAAAATGCAAATGAGACTTTCTTTCCGGGGATTTTTATGTTTTTTTCGCATGTGTTATATTACCGCAAGACATCTGATATTTTTGGGTTAGTTGTTTGCCACGATTCGGGTTGTCTAGAAGGCTTTCTGTGGAAACTGTATTTTTTGAGTAAGCCTAAATTCTTGTTTAATCATAGAATGTCTGAATCTACTTTAAAAATGTCTTTCAACTCGGACTTTCGGGGTCCTTGTTGGCATTTAAACGAAGCCGTTATTGGACGCACCTTACTTGATCAATGCTATGTTCCAACCGGTTGAAATGTGCAGCTACAGTGAAAGTTGCATATATACATATATATATATATATATATATAAGCGCGTCAAATAATTTCCTGAATTGAACTTCTATTGATAACCAGTTTTCATGACATTGCCTCTTTCTTTCTGCTGTTAGTTTTGTTATGTAAATTTTAAGTAAGATAATTTGCTGACAGTTTAATCAAAACTTTTATTATCATGTATTTATTTTTATTACCATCTTCCACTGAAAATATGTAGGGCCATTTTTTTATTTCCCGTGAACACAAGGCTATTTCTGCTGCTACGATTGTGAGTGACCCTACAAATACTTCAAATAATATCTAGTTGAAGCAACAATGACTGATGGGGGTACAGCAGTTAGAAATTAAATTAAAGTTTTATCATTTTTGTTTGATACATTGTTGATGATCACTTTTACAATGGCGAGCAAAAAGGCAGGAGCCGCATAGAAAAAAAAACAAAAACAAAAAAACAATTTTTCATTTTGAAAATATATATCCAGTAGTATATGTGATCATTCGCTTGAAGTTGTCGCATTCACATTGGCACAATAGGAATGAGAGAAGAATATCAAATACATTGACTATAAGATTACTTTTCATGTTAATCCAATTTTCTTGATCACTGCATTTTACACATATTTCTATTGACTATGGTGTTCTTTTATTATTGAGGATTTAGCAGTGATGCAATATTGATAAAGATTTAAATATAGTAATATGCACTACACTATGTCAAGTATTATATTGTTATAATACTATTATCAGATATTTATTAAATCATCTTGATTATAGAATGAATAGGTTATATTAGATGAATCCAGCTTGTCTTTCGTCTGATTAATCCTATTCTACTATAAAGTAAAATATTTATTCGACTTTTAGTATTTGAAAGAACAGTCATATTTTTATGGCTTTCATAATTACTTCAGCGCAATTCATGTGGATACAATCTCATATCCCTTGCGCAAAATTGGGCTCAGCAAATTGAACTGTATAATAAAATTAATATTTTAATATTTTAAATATTTCCCTATAGAATCATTAATTTATATATAATTTTATCTATGGTGAAATTTGTTATAGACTGTAAGAATATTATTAAACCCCTGAAATTAAATGTGTTAAATATGTTCCCAAAAGAAATGAAATAACTAGTATTAATTGAAAAGAATAATCAGTTACTGACAAATCAAAACCTTTTCAGTGTTTGCTAAAATTAATACCATTCAAAGAGAAAGTACATTAAAATGATTTGGCGATCTGCAATGAATGCGAAATGTTGCCATTTTCATAAGCCATTCCAACAATTAAGTCTGAAATGACTGAAGAATATAATTAGTTGTCAAATAACTTTTTTTTGTTATTATTTCCTTTCTATTTATGCACTTTAAAGACAATAAGAAAATATTTTTGTAATTAAGGCAAATGAACGAAATAAAAAAATTTTTCATGCACCATTTGATATTGTTCTAGTATACAAACATACATACATACATACATAAATATTTTTTATATATATATATATATATATATATATATATATATATATATATATATATATATATATATATATATATATAAAAGTTGTAACCTCTGTGTGTTTCTTGTTTGTTATCGAGGGTTTTGGAGATAGACCCCAATAAACACATATATTTTGAAACTACATTACCCAGGGAACTTGGATAAGTATATCTCATTTTGATCAAAGGTATCCCACTGATTTTTCCCTTGGATTTAAATTAAATTTAAATTTGAACAATCGAATGACTCCTATCCAAAATATAGAAAGCCAGAAGATGGAGGTCACATCAGCAAGATAAAAATGAGACAATATGGACGTCAAGCTGAGCAAAAAATCATCAGTGGATAGTGCCTTACAATAAATATTTGTTGCGACAATTCAACTATCATATCGATGTTTAATCTGCTCATCAATTCATTCAATCAAGTATTGCATTAAATACATATCAAAGGGGTCAGATCAACCTGTTTTTGCACAAAAACCCACTGAATATTTTCCCTTTAAATTAAATTTACATTTACATTTGGAGACACCAGCCCACTTATTACTGGTGTCTCCAAATGTAAATTTTAAAAAATCTGATAATAATTTCTGTCAAACAGAAAGTCTCCCTGAAAGTTTTCTTTTTTATTGTGTAGGTTTGCATATTACCATGTACATAGTTAAGCAAATGTAAGATTGTAAAATTTTGGAAGTTTAGACCTCAGGGTAGAAATACTAGGCATACAGTTGTCCGAGTATGCCTGTCTGCTAGAGTAGCTAAATAATTCCAGGTTCAGACGCATTCCCTGGCCCATTTTCCTTTCTTGAATAACCAGAGAGCCAACCTCTGGTGCAGACTGCAACTATTCTGAGCGGATTTTAGTTACAGTTAATGGGAGAAAGCTGATACGATCAGTACGCTCAAATTCTCGGTCACGATGTCTTATGACATCGTGCTTAGCATGACCATCAACGGCCTCGAAAAGTTCCGTCTAACCCATTCCACTCATAAGTCTTAAGTCAACGTGAGATATGCTCTTCAGACACTTCACAACAGTATCTCACGCTGTAATCGTCTCCCTAGCTAGATATTATCACGAAGTTCCCTCTTTGACAAATTGAGCATGATGAAATGAGAACCCAGCTAAAACCTCTGCCAAACGCTCATCAGGCCTCAGAGTATAAATATAAATTGTTTGTTTTCATTTACTCGGATTATCCATGATTATTCCAATGAGGATCAAACTTTTCATTAATGCTTTCCAACATACACAAAAAGTACAGAAGCAAAAATGTCCAATAATATACTTGTGTATTTTGCGAGTTTTTGCAGTTATATTTTTATTTTTGTACTTGGGATTGGAATTTAAATAATAAACATTATTCAGTCGCGTTTTTAATTTTTGGTGTTAGGACATCTAACTAGACCGGTTATCACATAGTCAATATCCGGAGGAATGACTTTTTATCATAGTGTCTCAATTACGGTGGACTGGTCATCTTTTATTGTCGATTTTAGCGATGAGTTTTTATTGATAAATTAAATTGTATTATTTACTTAGAAGATAATACAACTTAGAAACCATATATATATAATTTACTTATCAGCCGTCAATATACCACATAACACCCTTGAGCGCTTAGACATGGAGCGGGTAGAATGGAGATCAACGTGTTTTAGTGGACTCAGCAATTTTCAATCTTCTTGTCTGAATTGTCTTCAAGAAACGAGAGCAAGATCTAAAAGGTCAGCCAATCTAACAGTGATCTCATTCCACAATCCTCACTCTTCCTCCATATGTGACCTCCTTTGTAAATCACCAGCGGGTCTTAAATGCCACTTAAGATTATCGCACAAAATTTCATAACTGAATCAACTAAGCTGTCAGATCCTCATACGTCGAAACCGACGGGAGAGTCCATTATATATATAATTACATATTCAAACGAATAAAAATATTTCATATCATACTGCCATTTTAGAAAATATAAAATTTTAACATTCTTCTGAAGACAATAATCTTAATTATGTCTTTCGATGCTAACCAGCTCTTATTAAATAACATTCTCGGCATAGTTTCATGAAATTATTAGAACGCAACGGCATTGTTTACTTATATTATCAAAAGTATTTGGATTTTAAAATAATTAGAGTAAGTACAATTGCAAGAGTTCACGATACTTTGTAAAAAAAAATGCTATAAGAAGATTCTGACAATATTCACTAGTTTCAGGAATATTGATTCATTCTGAATTATTGCATCAAAGCAATTCAGAAAATACTTCTAATTTCCCTTTATAAAAGTGTGCAAGAAAATAAGCATAAATATGAACATTTCATAAAAGAAGAAATACTGCGTCCAAACAAAAGTTTGTAACGTTTTCAAGTAAATTTCAAAGACACTATTTTTATATTTGTAGATAAATTCAACTACAAGCGTGCCATTTCGTTCCACTATCTTTGAGGTATTTTCATGATCCCATCCTCCAAAACCCTGGTATCTCACTGGGTAATGAACTGGTCCTAGCGGTTTTGACAGGCTTCCAGAGAATTAAAGTTCTCCCATTAAGGTAATTCTGTAGAGACCGAAATAAGTGGCAATCTGAAGGTGCATGATCTGGGGAGTATGGTGTGCGTAGTAGGAGATCCCAGATAAGCCGTACCAGTTTTTGCCAGATTTGCAAAGATATGTAAGTTCAGGCGTTGTCTTGATGAAACATGATATCCTTCCAGTTAACTAGTTCCGGAAACGTTTCATTGATTGCTGGATTTCATCGGTTCAATTGGTCCATATATTACTTGCATGAATTCAAGGTCTGATTTTGCGAAAGGTGCTCGTAATAAACCATTCCATTCCCCCAAATACATAGTTTTACTTTCTTGGAATGCAGACCGGCTTTTCTAATGGAGGTTCATTTCATTTTTCATCTAAATTTTCTCACTTTACATCAGTAAACGATTCCTTTGCATCACATGTGATCGTTCTTTTCAAAATTTGATCATTTTTGTGTTCGAGCTAAGGATCTCAAATGGAAATGTAGTCTTCAAATTTTTTTCTGTTAAATCGTGACTTACAAAGCTCATATGTTGTTGCGTAACCTGAATTATTCCCAATGTCCCGTATTGTGTTCCCTAGAATATTTATAATCAGTTTTCGATTTGATCATCATCAACGTTTACAAGCAATAATTACAGTTATGTCACCATCTCATAAATAGTAAATATCTTTATTTTACTTTTTCTACAATATTGTTTTATTTTTCTTTCCGGATTTAAAAGATCGTCAAATGACGAAAATGCTTCTTATTTTCCTCTGTTTTTACTTTTAACGCAAAATATTTAAAATTCTAATTCAAATATGAATCCTATAGAAAGAGGCGTTGAAATGTCACCTTTTAGAATATGTATGCTATTTTTATTATTTGTTTAGAATAGTCAATTTCTTCCTTTATTATTCATTTTTAATCCGACAACCAGTGTAAAATATATGTTTTCATGCGTGTATGTTTCGATGTACGTACCTCTGATAGTCGATCCGTGTTGTGGTGGCGGGACTTGATGGTCCAATGACTCTGAGAGCGATGCCGTTCTAAACTCCTGGTAGTAACATCCTTGGCGGCAAAGTCGAAAGCGAGGACCTAGTAAGGACGACGAACCCCAAAAATCCCAACGGTGGAACAAGCAGAAGATGATTACAACAGATCTCAACCGATGAACAAGCACATGAAGAGGGCTATGCATGACGGATATGTTACAGCAGGCGCCACTCGAAATTATAACAGAGTCAGTGGAGATCCGTTGCAGTTTCATAACTGTATCGTGCATGTCTCATTCCATATGTGCCCCAGAGGAAGGTCATGAAATCAGGTGTGTGGGTCACTTCCTGGAAAGTTGAGGTCCACCTTAAACAAATTCACGCTATCGACATTCTCTTCTACTCTGATTTTCTTTCACTTCCAGCCAAATCTTGCAAAGCCAAACGGTAGTAGGGAATGAATGATGGGAGGAGTTCTTTGTGAAACTGGAAGCTTCTAGTCCTGCACCTGCACGTTAGCGATGAATTTAGTCATCAACCCCACCATAATAGAGTAAGCGATCAGCAAAGAAGAAATTAAATTCTTGGATACAAGAAAAAGCTGACGACGTGGATAAATTTCAATCACATATTCAAATGCCATCTATTGAAAAACGCCATTAATTTTGTTTCAATCTAATATTTGAAAATTTCACGTTGTACTACTGATATATTCCAGAAATACAAGCGGACAAATATTAGTCAATTTTTGTAGCATACACAGTTTGTTTAATTAAAATAGTCCTTTTAAACATCCAACAATGCACATAACAAAATTGGAACAAGGAAAGCAACACATCAGCAAAGATTTACAACCAAGTTGATTACATCATATGCCAAACTGAAAACAGTGAAGAAAAAGTTTGATAACATCCGAAAGAACATGTATACTAATATTCAACAAAAATGGAACGAATGAAGCTATCAATATAATAATAAAAAAAAATCAGAATAAATTCTTGATTTCAAAACTACAGTAAACAACGCCAGCAACAATAAAACTTATGATGATGAAATAAAAAAAAGATTTCACAGGAGCAAAAACAAATCAGTTTGTTAATATCATCATGCCATGATGCAGAAAAGATCACAGATTTGGGAAATTAACGGAATCGTTTATTGAAGATAATATTTTTTTAAATAGACAACAGGGAGAAGGAATTTGATGAAAATAAAAAAAAAACCTTGAGAAACTTCATCCCAAATAAAAATGTTCACAGCAGTAAAAATATTAAATCGGAAGAAGTTCGAGAGTCTATATGTTCATGACAAAGATGGGAAACATATATCCAATGTATGAGGCAGTGAGAAGTAATTTCAAATCCCATTTCTATATTGAGAATGTTCAAGTAGTATCTAGTTTTAGTTTCATTGGTCAACAAAAATGTGAAATACCTATTACAGATGAAGAAGTAACAAAAGCTATCAAAAGAGCAGCAAGTCCTAATAAAGTACCAGTATAGTTAATGAAATATACCCCAAAGGAAGTGCACCCATTCATACGAGAAACATCCCCGAAAATCCTCAACATTTATAACAATGTTTTTCAACCTTGTTTATCTCATGGAAAATTTGAACCTATAGCTAAACAGCATACTTAAATTCTGATAATCAAAAAATGAATAAAAAAGTGTATTTTTTTATTTATTTAACACAAGCAAAACATTATATTATAATTTGTAATAAAAAGATAATTAAACTTCTTTAAAAAATTCTTTATTTTCCTGCTTGTTCAATAAGATTTTTATCCAGTTTACACCGTTTCACGAGTTCAAACATTTCTACTGCATTTTCTCTTTTAATCTTTTATTCCAGAGCAGTAATTCTTCTCTGAAATCCTTAATTTTATCTCTAAATATGAGAATATTTTCATGGTGTTCTTGTATACTCTTATTAAGAGTGTTCAAACACTGAAATAAATCTGTAAGAAATGCAACTTTATTACACAAAATCTTATCACAAAGTAAGTCACCTAATTTAGAATATTGCATTGTTAAGAAGATTGATACTTCTTTTAATTCATAAAATCTTGATAAAACTCTTCTTCAAGATAGCCATCTCACTTCCATATACATTGATAACTTCTTATGAGAATCATCCACTGAGGAATATAATTTTGCAAATAACCTTGATTACAATGGCCTGCTTGTTATATAATTAATATTTTTAATAGTGTTCTTTATGACTTTCTCAATTCAGGCACTAATGATGTTGACGCTAGCATATCTCTGTGGAGAAAACAGTATTTCAAAATAATTTTCGGATTCTTTTTCTACACAAGTGTAGCAAATCTATTTACACTTCCGGACTGGGCACCATCCATACAAGAAGGAATCCCAGGACGAGTTATTACAATTGAAGTAATTATCGATCAAATTGAAAATATCTTTACCCTTTTTTTATTTGGAGTGGTCGACAAAATAAAATCTATTCTATGATTTCTCCTGTACAAATAAATCTGAATGCTAAATGTTGGGGTTTGCAACTGAATTACAAACATGTTTACTTCTCTGAGGTGAGCTATTACTTGAAATTCTATATTTTTAGATAAATCCTTAATACGCCTAGAAATTATATTATAGCAGAATTTTTAAATTTCTTTTTGGTATTCCTTCCCCAAACCTTGTTTTTACAATTGCACAGCGGTAAAATAACGCAATTATATGAGGTTTTTTTCTCGATACGATTTCTGTAACTCGCTTATTGTGCTTTATCTGGTATTGATGCATATTTGGTCCATATTTTTGCTTGTTTAGTATCACTGAGTGCAAGTCGTTTGACATATTCAAACGGCTTTTCAGACAGGTGGGAATTTCTAGATTGTTTGCAAGGAACCATAGCTTCATTTCGCCACATATTATGCATATAGGACGTGATGGATATTGACGAATAATTTTGTTAGTTGCTGAAATACCAGATGAAGTAGTATCCGACACACTAGCGTCGTCTTCTAATTTTTGTTTCTTAATTAAAAACTTGCTCATTTTAATTGAAGGCTATGTAATCAAAATAAAGATAATGCATGCTACATATCCTCACTCCTTCGGGCATAATTCAATATGTGCACAATTAGAGATTGTTGAATCATTCCTAAAATCAACTTAGGAATGATTAACGAGATATATCGGTGTTCTTGTCAAAACGTAACATCTACGAATATGTCACGCGACCTCATTTCGCACATCCCAACTTACTTTATATATTATGTATACGTTTATTTATTATAACATTAATATACTTGTATAATCAATTTAAAGAGGTTTTAATTTTTATATGTACATTAATTGAGCTTTGAAATTCTTTCAAAAATAATTTAATTAATGACCTTTAAAAACTTTCGCTCCTCTCAAGACACACCGGTGTGCCGCGGCATACCGGCTGAAAATCACTTATCTAGACCTTAGCAATCATACGCTAGTCGTATTACAGAAACTAGAGAAACTGAAATGACCTGTTAAAAACTTCACATCGATGGATTGCAGTGAAAGTACAGGATAAAAAGATTGGAAGAAGGCATGGATTAGATGAGATAGTATTAGCAAAATGCTTTTACTGAAACTGTATAACGCGTGAGTGAAACCAGTATTGACATACATTAATGCTACGTGGAGACTGACAAGGAAGAATAAACAAAAACTTGATTTATTCCATCAAAAATATCTTCCAGTTAAAACATCTAATACTCACACATCATCTTCAATTCTGACTTGTAGAAAAGATGTAAAACAGCCGATTTCACTTTTCATCTTCCGCTTATGCCGGAAACGATTTGGACATGTACTGCGACTAGATGTGAAAACTCCTTTTCATAAAGCAATTTTATTTCGCGAAGACCAATGCAGCACACATTGAAGGCCACGAACAACCATAGTATATACGCTAAAAAAACGGCATTAAAAGAACTGTTAATAAAATACCATCATCTCACGTAAAACGTTTGAAAAATTTGGACCTGCGGAACTTTCGGTACCTGGAGGTTTGGAGAGGACCAATAAGAGTTATTTACGAAGGTGATGAAGATGAGAAATCACATTGCCTTAAAATCGAAACAGTTCTGACGATGACGATTAACTATAGACAAGCAAACCTGTTTGTGATATCGTTATTTTTACAAAGTTTTGTTTTTCATGTGCTTATAAATTTCTAAAATATCTATCTATCTATCTTGTTTAAACTTAATTGCCATTTTCAGTAATCATTTCCATGTAATCGTTCATATATATGATTGATCGTATCTCTTTATTTAGATCATTTCTACACACACACACACATATATATATATATATTTCATTGAATAAGACAGATAAGGTGCTTTGATTTAGATTTTTATACAATTTCTCATGTGATCTTATAATTTTCAGAGGATAAATTATATAAAAACAATTGGACAGATTTTATATAATTTATCCTCTGAAAAGAAAAAAATTATAACATCACATGAGAAATTGTATAAAAATATAAATCAAAGCACCTTGTCTGTTATATTCAATGAAACATGCATGACAAAAGTATTGCTGCCTAAATACACAAATTTTAGATATATAGATGAAGAACTAAATAAACCCACTCAAAATCTCAAGCATCAATTCGCAACACGTGACTATGAACAACACCGAATCAGGGAACAAATAAATAAAGCAATTTCCACACCTAGAGAAGACATCCTAATGTACAAGATTACAAATAAACCCAGCCGCATCCCTCTAGTAACTACTTTCAACACCATTCTGCCTCCACTATCCCAAATAATCAAAAGTCGCTGGGAAATTCTACATCTCAGACCAGACCTAAAAAATTGTTTGAGGAACCCGGTCTTCTAGCATATCGTAGACACAAGAACCTAAAAGAAATCATAGGTATTAACTACATTTCAGGGGAAAAGGTAATCTGTAATAAACTAACAACAAAAACAACAGGATTTTCCCAACCATGTAACAACAAAAGGAGCTTATGCTGCAGACACATTAGACACACGAATTCATTCACTAGCTCAGTCACTAAATCTACTTTCAAAATCTACCACAACTCTAACTGTAGAAGTCATAACATAATTTACCTCCTAGAAAGCACACTATGCCAGAAAAAATATGTAGGAAAATCTGAATGGCCCTTTCACTACAGAATTAATAATTATCGCAATTGAATTAAGTCGACTCTCCATGATTATTACCTGTAGAACAACATTTCCGCCAACAAAAAACACGATTTTAAAACCCATGCCAAATTCACTATAATTGAGAGAATAGAAAAGTTCAGAGCAGATAACATTAGAAAGATCTAAGAGTGCCATGAAAATAAGTGAATCCCACGTTTAAAAACGCACTATCCACACGAGTTTAATCATAAATTTAACAATATAGATAGTATTAATATATAACCACACAAATCAGGACCTACCCACACAAGACAGACATGCTTGCGGAGGTGTTGAGGCCTCACACTTATATACACACCCAAACGGATATACACACTTACATACATCATACTCACTCACTCCCTAATGAGCCAAATGATAACACACACCCATAGTAATATACACACTTACACACATCATACTCACTCACTCCCTAAGAACCAAATAACACACACAATTAACAGAGACACATCCCCTTTCCAAGAACCAATAAAACTGTCAAAATGACCAAGGGGATTCAGAGTAGCATGAATCTATCCACCTTAAATAACAACTTAAAATAAACTGCTTGACCAACACAAGGACTGACTAAAATTCATTTTAAAAAAATAATAAAAAAACAAATGAAAACTAGACAAAAGTTCATTTTCTCCATCAAGACATTCATTTCTGTAGTTCACTGCTACTGGCAAGCAGATTTTTTTTTCTCCTGATGATGGCCATGTTGGCCGGAAGTAGTCGAGGAATAATAATAAAAACGAAAGCCATCAAAATGGAGTACAATTGAGTTTCATTTTTATGTAATTTATTTATATGCTCTATAATAAATATATTGAGCTCTATTTTGTGGATCAGTTTTAATATTATATATTATTAGTATCTACTTGGATTACTTACCCACGGATATATATATATATATATATATATATATATATATATATATATATATATATATATATATTACATGGAAAGTTATTTAAAATATCACTATGTCAAATGTTGATATCGATCAGAAAAAAGTGGTTCACATGAAAATATAGATTTATCATTTATCTCATGAATTCTAATAAGTACCTATCGGTAGTGCTTCCAGAAGGGGGGCTTATCAACTATTTATTATTCATGTAGAAGTTACTTTGTCGTATGCCATGTACCTTGACATCACTTCATGTCAGTGGTATATTTCAGCAGGACAATGCTCTCTACCATACTGCACGAGTTGTAATGGAATACTGTCAGGAACATGAAGATCTTAATCCCATTATGCAATTACTTGTCCACTCTGCACTCCACCACATGCCTTTAAGCAGTTAAAAGACATGCTGTAAACATCCTAGCACCGAGTCCCTGAGTGAAATTTTAATGTTTTTCTTGCTTCTTTGCGAGCACATTGAGAGCCAAAACCTTATGCCTGACAGCCAACAGACACTTTAATTAAATTTATTGTAAAGAAACATTGAAATCCACGGTAATGATGTTAAATTGAAAAAATAAAAAGAATGTACTCGAAATCATACTTTATTTAAAACAACTATTTAACTGATCTTTTAAGATATTATGAAAACGGTGAACTCATCTGACTTCAATCGGAAAAAATCGCCTACACTTCTTGATATATTTACTGATAATTATAACATGAAGAGCAATAATAATTATTAGAAAAGACAAAGTAAAATTTAGATCTCAATTTATCCTTCATTGTTGAAATAATTTCTTTTATTTATAAAAGTAAGAAACTAAAAATAATGTTTTCATCACTAAGTAAATAGAAAAGATGATAACAGTTTTTATTAAATTCATTAAAATCTTGATATAACAAAACTTTTTGATGTAATCATTGAAATATAATATATAGTATTTAATATATTTAAGTTCACACAAATGTACTAGTAAATCACTATCCATAGCCTTATGTTGAAAAAAAAAATTTATTTTACAGCATAATATTATTTGTCAATGAACTTAACCGAATGCTTCTCCATAGATCAGAAGAGACAAAAGATTTATACAGTGAAAATGTCAAATCAAAATTGACATAATAACTCTGTTAGGCTACAAATGCATTGATCCACCCTCTAAAGATATGAACTTTACATCTTAAAAAAGTTACTTACATTTCTTTTTCCTTTCTATTTTTAATAATGTTCTGAGTAGTTAAAGTAATTACTAGAAACACTTGGTTAATATAATCTATGTTCTTACACACCTATAATAGCACAAACCAAAATTACATATTCATTGTGTGAAAAATTACTTCAAATATTTTTCTTAAGAAATTTTACATCTTTTATATGTAATGACATGCTTCCTCTGTCCGTAAGTTTTATCTCCATTTAAGAGAGCAAGCAGTAACAAAAATAGATGGGACTTATTTGAAAATTATTAAGGCTATTCATATTCTATAAAATTCAATTAAACATTAAGTAATGTCCTTAGAAAATATTTAAAATTATGCAAAAATTTAGCAATGTAAAATAGTTGTCTTAAGCAAACAGTGTTCTAGAAATCAACATAAAACAGCTTATCGGTGAAAAAGACAAGAGAGATGAATTATCTACAGTGAGAAAAAAATACTGAAACAATTTCATGAATAAATTCAAAACAATCTGACTAAAAAGTCAAAATTTTAATAACCGTTATTTTTTACATTAGGCGTACAATTTTTATATTTTGCCTTGAATAAGTAAATAAGTAAACAATCTTCCAAAAAATTCATAATGAGTTTTTATTCAATTGTTACCTTCATAATCAGATTTGCATGTTTCGTTTACAACGATGATAATTGAGCTTATTAGAAAGAGTAATCTGTTTTGAAAATAGGACGGGAGCTTATTTTATGGAGAAAAAATCCCTTCTCTTAATTATTTATGATTCAATGTTATTTTTGTTTTCTAAGAAAAAATTGTTATTGACTTGCTTATCGCATTACTACTTTATCCGTTTACTGTGTTTCACATTTCAACATCGAAAAATATATTACCGTTAGGATTAAATATACCATTTTATTCGTTGATATAATCTCTTTCGAAAAGTACTACTTCGGAATATCATGTCTTATTTATTATTTGTCGATGACAAAAAATAAAAATATGTTAAATAAAAGTAAAGCACGAAGAAAAATTAATAGATTTTTTTGTTTTTAAAGAAAATGGTGAAGGTACTTTGGTTGCATCTTTTCTTTTCTTTTTAATCATTTCACCACAAGGAAGGCAATAAAACCACTAAGACGCAAGAGGTTACTGGGTGTTAGAGAATATGAGAAAAAACTGTCAAGGAGAGAAAATAATAAAAGAACAAGAATTAAGACGACAGAAGATAAAACTAATCACTTGCTTGAAACAAAAATTGATAAAGCACGACTGAAATCGGCAAAGGATGGTTGTCCATTAAATCGTTACGGATAAAGATGGTAATTTTCTATCCACTGATGTTAATAAAATACTTGAATTTTCAATAAATATTTACTTTTATGAAGTTTATCTTTTTCTTTTTTTTTCTTTTTTTTTTTTTGTATCTTGTGCTGATTACTGTCAATATATTAGACTTTCTCACATTTGAATTCAACAGCATAGAAGGTAAAGCATGAAAAATAAAAGATAAACTTGAAAACGAAAAGTAGACTAGCATGTAACTTGATGCCGAAGGAGAATTTTCTTAATATTTTGGTATCTATTCGCATAATACTCAAAATATAGATTGCAAATTGCCTTTTCGAGAGAAGTTTTGATTCCCGCTTTATGGAAAATAGATTCAAATATAAAAAGCAATTCCACTTGTTAAAATGTTCAAATTCGTTTAGCAAATATACAATATTTTTGATAATTTAAATACAATTTAATAATAAAAACCATGTAGTAATTCTGACAAAACTCGGATATATATAAACATATATGTACAACTCACAAATTTATATAACTATGGCTACATATATAAATATAATATAAGGTAATCATCGATGAATGTAACCACTACGGTAAAGATCCTCTCATCTATTGCTATTATCTATCTATATCTATATCTATCTATCTATATACCTATATATATATATATATATATATATATATATATATATGTGTGTGTGTGTGTGTGTGTGTGTGTGTGTGTGTGTGTATACATATTAATAAATATACATATTATCCCTCACTGATTGCACGACGCAATCTTAAGTTGCTGATATGAACTTTCACACAATTTTGAATTATCGATATATTATAATTCAAAATTGTGTAATGTCAATTCATATTCAGCACCTAAATTGCGACGTGCATATCAGTCATTGCTATTTGTGGGGGTAATAATGACTCTATTATATTACACTGAGCACTGTTTTATTAACACGAGCAATATATATATATATATATATATATATATATATATATATATATATATATATATATATATATATATATATGTTATACCGCCATGTTAGGTCACTGGTGATCCATACTTTCGGTCTTGTGTCGCATCAAAGCTATGCTTTACTAAATCATTATATATATATATATATATATATATATATATATATATATATATATATATATTATAAATTTGATCTGGATATACGGCTACTGATAAAATATAATAAAAAAAAGAACAGACAATGCTCGTAAATGTATTTTAAAATATTTTTTAAAATGTTCCCGTTTTTCAATTTCGCCGCTTGAAAATTGCATATATCTATTATTAAAAGGTAGCATAAATTATTTGTAAAATCAAAAACAGTTTTTCCGAAAAGAAATATCGAAAATAATTAAACTTGGAAACACTTAGATACAAATAATGTTTTCGGTGCTATGATATTTACATATTAATCACTTGTTGCAGTAAAGCTATATATTTTAGTTTTTCTAATCTTTGTAGATTCACAGCTTATGTCCGGTTCACCTACGTATGTTAAGTCCAGGATACCGCCCACACTCACACAGATGCTGACGGAGCTATTCACTGTTATTCATTGCTTTCTATCAACACACTTCCTCTTCGCACTACTAATATTACTTACTACAGATATTATATCGTTACACTTCATATCACAGTTTCAACCTCCCACGTGTATACTTAGAAACAACTTTCCTTTTTTTAACAAATTTCACCACGTGCAGCTGAAATACATTTTTGTTTATTCTATATTCAATTTTAAATCTCTCTGTAGATTTTTTCTCAGCAATTTCATCATTTATGTCTGTTCCTTTCATTTTACTCTAAGCAAATCATAGTTGTCTCAACAAAAATGTAATAAATTGAATGTACTCTTGTCTAAACCGCTTTTATTTAACTTCTCCAGTATTTTGAACATGTATTATATATAAAAATATAAAATTTCCGCTTAATATATACTGAGGAAATAAAAATTCAATATAATAATTAAATTTCCCTGAATTTGTTTATTTATCTATTTATTTATTTATTTATCTATCTAACTTGCCTTTGTCTTTTTCAAGAATTTCCTCATTATTTCTCTAATCACTCACAAGCATTAAACTGTCTTTTCGGTTGTGAATTACGATCGAAAATTCATACTATATTTGCACACTTGAAATGATTTCTTTTTTAAATTGCAATTTTCCATCTTTCCTTTTTAGTATATCTTGATGTACTCGCACTAGATAAAAATAATTTAGACAGATTAAATGGCACTGTAAATTATTTAGATTTTTATAGCTTTAAGGAAATACTCAAGTCAGACGAATAAAAAAAAGTATTTTGCTTGAACGAACAAAGTTAATAATTGAAATAAGTTATTGATTTGTAAGTAAAACTTATTGAATTATACTATCCAACACTCAAATAAAAACTTGAATAATATAGAATTTAACGTAATTTTAAGAGTGAGAATATATGAATTCAACAGGTACGTGACTTGACTTAAACAAACTCTTGAAACATAAAATAAGCATAAAAATAGTATCACTTACTTGGAATGAAAATTGTAGTCGTATAAATGGTATTTTTAAACTTGAAGATCTGAAAGTCGTATTCTCTAGGCAAATCACTGGTTGCGAACCTAGACCGAATCCTTAAAAGGAAACTAAGGGCTTCTTTCTGTTTGTTTTACTAAATGGTGTAGATAATCATGTAAAATGTGTTGACATGAAGTACAGCTGAAGCAAATAACCCTCGAATCCTTCAAGATGTGAAATTTGCTTTACTCACTGACCAAAGAAAATCGAAAGGCTTATATGTTGTGGGCCAGTTTTTCAAGTGTAATCTGCGTGTCTTTGTGTGCGTATATGTTTGAATGCATGAAAATTAGAAAATGAATGAGAAAGGACGTGTGCAGTTATATGAGTACGCGTGTCGTTTGTAACTGTACACGCGTACGACGTGCCTTTATATATAAAACGGAGAGCACGTGCGTTTTTCGGTTAATCTGCTCGATGTAGAACTTTGGACTGTATGCTTATAATCTTCTGTGTGCCTTAAAATTTATTATTCTTACAGCTGCTAGTGTGGTTGCAGTTATTACTGCAACTATCACCAGAATTGTTTGTGTAGATGCTGCGGCTGCTATAGCTGCTACCGAAGCTGAGGAATATAATAGATGATGTTAGTAATAGTGATGCTGAACATGAAAGAGTGGGTTGTTGCTGTGGAGATTGAAACAGAAGAAGTAGGTTCGAGTGCAAAAAAATCAGCTGCTGCAGAAGACGAAAATGAACAATGATATAGAAGCCACAATAAATCGAAGACTTAGTATAACTCGCATTGATATCAGTTATAACAGATTTGAAGATTTATGTATTTTACATAAACTAATACTAAGGGCAAACGCGAGCGTTCACACAGCCGTATATAACATTTCAGTGACATTTTCTGTAGTGATTACTGTGTTATATGTCTACATATATATATACAGTTCTGCTACAATAATAATAATAATCGTATATATATATATATATATATATATATATATATATATTTTTTTGTTTATACGCTATTATATATATATATATATATATATATATATATATATATATATATATATATATATATATATATATATATATATATATATATATATATATATATGATATATATATATATATATATATATATATATATATATATATATATATATATATATATATACATATATATATGTGTGTGTCTCTATTTTTCCTGAAGTTTTAAACCTAAGATTTACTTTAATAAGGTTAAAAATTTAACTTTTTTTATTTCCAATAAGCAAAATACTTTACTGTATTTCAAACCGACTTTACATTGGTTTGAATGATTTATTTTACTGATTATCGGTAAAATCGATAAATTCATCCATATTCCCAAATCTGTCAACACAACATATTTTTCTTTATTAAAAAATATTTAAAAAAAATAAATATTTTTTTCCGAAACGTTGAGAAAGATTAGCTGATTCAAAGTTTAATTAATCTGAATTGAAACAAATATTGTTTCTCTTAGTTTCAAATATCGTAGAAAAGCATTTTTAACAGGGAGATGGGTGTTTTTATAGGGTAATGACAGATTTATCGACAACCTGATTTGGGAGATTTATCTAAGGAGATAATTGGTATAAAATTACAGGACGATTACAATGTGAGCGCCTTTTTTATATAATTTTTTAAACTACCCAGTAATATTTAAAATATTTTAAGCATTCTAATATTTTATTGAATTTTAGGTACTTTTAACTTTATAGTCTTATGTACGAAGACGGTTTTTGAGGAAATGTTAAAAAATTACCAATAAATTTTACATTTTCTATACTTAGCGCTCTTATTTTCTGATAATGTACTGTAAGAACGTCGGTATTTACAAAAACCGACCGTTTATACTCACATAAAAAATGTAAAATTCTTTTTAAAATATGAGAATAGAAGAATTGATTTGTTGTAAGCTTTTCGATTTATCATTAGTAAATACAGTTTCTAATTAAATAAATATATTATTGAGCCGCTACAAATTAATACAGAATTTTAAAAGATTTTAAATCTTTTAAAAATATTTAAAATAATTTATAAACTTTTAAGTTTATATATTATTCTAATTAAATTATTCTAATTAAATATTTTTAAAAAAATCGATACAATTCTTATAAAAATTCATTATTCATTGAAAAAAAAATTCCATACGACAAATACTGTCCATAATATATTTTATTGTATTTCTTATTTTACGATTTAGAGCAGATTTTCTCTAACTGGGAGGACTGTTTGATCAAATAAAAAATTGTTGATCGGAGAACTTATCCTTATAACTAAAATAAACTTATAGCACTACAAAAAAGAATTTCTCGAAATTTCATGGAATTACACAAGACGTAAAAATAAAATTATTTTTTATCATGATTTTCTAAAAAAAAAAAAAAAGAAACGTTTCAAAAAGATTTTAATTCATTTCGGAATAAGTCCTGAAAGTTTCACTAAAATCCGACAATTGTTTGTTTTTTGCAAAAAAAAAGTTCAAATTTCCCAACCAAAATTTTTAAGATTGTAAAAAGGATTAAAAAACATTAATTTTGACATCAAAAGATTCCTTGTACTCTCCTCCTATTAATAACACACTGATTTAAACGATAAAATTTTGCTATTTTTTCATCATTTCTAGCGAATTTTTTGGAGATATTTTTTGTATATATATATATATATATATATATATATATATATATATATATATATATATATATATATATATATATAAATATAAATAACTAGACTCGTTTCGAAAAACCCTCGAATTTTTGATTTGTTAATCAAATCAATTTCGAGGGAAAAAAAAAAAAAAAAAGAAAGAGCTACAAACATAAACTTCTGACGACAAAAAAAATCGCACAGATGCAGGTCTGAAGCCCAAAGAAAAAACCCCGATACGAGTAACAACTAACAAAAGAGCTCAATACAATCGTAGAGCAAACCTAGATACACCTAGTGAGCCAGACAAACCTACCTGGGTTTCACCTAAACGGATCGTCAGGGAAAGCGTGGCTTTCCTGACGATCTGTTTAGGTGAAACCTAGGTAGGTTTTTGTCTATCTATATAGGTGTATATATATATATATATATATATATATATATATATCACAAGAATAAATATGCATATTTCCCTCAAAATTGTTGGTGCCACTCTGAATTTCATGGACACAACAATCTTCAGGTATGGCTTGAAAACTGACCGTTGTAAAATTTAAATATTAATAACCTACTGTGTTAAAACAGTAGAGCAGTCCATCTTTACTTTATATATATATATATATATATATATATATATATATATATATATATATATATATATATATATATATATATATATATGAAATTGGTTCCAAAAACGTGAGAACGATGTAATTAAAAAACAGTTGCTTAACTACACACAGGACAATCGGGAGCAAAAATAATATAAAATATATGAATTTTTGAAACTTTTTATGATAACGCAAAACAACTTATTCGGAAATTTGACAGATTTAATAAAAAAAAATGATAAACAAAATTTGTCCATATTATTTAACAAAATATGTGTTCTTACATTTCGTTTGGTGGAAGTGAAAAAATATTGTCCAATATCCCAAGCGCATTCGATCACTTCTTTAGACATTTTTAAGGGGAGGAATTGTTTTTGATATTTGTTTATTTTCATTTATTACTTGGTGTGGTTTCAACTGAACCTTGTTTAACAATGCGAACAGCGTGTTGAAAGTCTTTTAAAATATAAAGTCGCCCACTTGAATTCTAGTCATGCCCAACACGCAGTGACTCGGAATTAACGGTCTTACTAGAATTCAAAAACACGCGAAATAATACCTGTCACACAGTCAAAATATATTTAAAAAAAAAAATAACATCTTTCTTCCGGTTTCTTGCTTCCCTGGCAAATACAATCTTTAATTTAAATTCAACGTGAATCATCATCTTCCTAAACACCTTTATGGTCCTTTCCTGACTTCTCACTAAAGACTTCTCTTTCACTGTCACTCACTATAACCCCTTGTGACATTATCGCCTTGCTTGGTGTGAAATGATATATATATATATATATATATATATATGATAAAATATAGGTTTACGTTATGCTATATTTATGGGTTAAAGTGGATAGAGCGGGATAGAGTGTATGTAAATATAAAAGTGGACATTGTAGTCAAGACCCAACGGCATCTAAACATATATATACATATACTCTCATTAATTATATTTATTCATAATATATATATATATATATATATATATATATATATATATATATATATATATCTGTGTATATATATATATATATATAAACATACTCAAAATGTATACACACATATACATAGATATTTTGAAAAACATATACATATAAACATATAAATACAGACACATGCACACGCATACGTGTAGATACATAACAATACTTATATATTTTTTTAAAAATAGTTTGATAGTGTTCCAGAAACAGCTATGTGGCAGAACCTCAGACGCTATGGTGGCCCCGAGAACTTCACAGCGCCCATCCGAGCTGTACATGATGGAATGATGGATCGTGTCCAACATCAAACTGGCCTTTTGGACCCCTTCCCCATGACAAGGGGATTGATACAAGTGTGCGTATTTACTTGGCGGTTATTCTTTAGGAGATTCCTGACGACATCCCTACCATGCGGTGGCCGTGGACGTGTCTCTACAGACCCCCAACATAAGACTCATTTTACACAGAAGATAATGTCGATGGGCACAACAAATACTCTGCAACGATTTCTACCAAAGACAACATATAAACACATGCACACGCGTACATGTAGATACATCATAATATAACTTATATATATTAGTCTAATTTTCTCGTTTCCTCTTTTATCTTTTGATGTATTTATACACAAGTTACAAACATACATTCAATGTATGCACAAAAAAGACACACACAATACACATATCTATATAAGTATATACAACAATATCTTTATACAACTAATGATAAAAACATATATCTAAAATTATTTAGATACATGTACATATCTGTACATTTTGATTATATTTCCTGCGTTAAATTTTATGGCTACATTTACCTGTTTATTTTTCTAATTTTAATTTTAACATTTATATATTATATATTTTTATTTTTTAAAAAGGTTTTTTTTTAGATATTACTGGGTATACTTTGTATTCTTAATAATTTAACTTATCTTTAAATTTTGAAATAGTGTTTATAATTATTTTTATTTTTATTCATTAATTTTTTAATATATTCTTAAAGTATCCAAAAACGATTTATTGTTAATGTTATTATATCTTATTTACAAATAAATTGTTAGCACTAAAATTACCAAAACATGCTTACAAGCATATTTTGGTAATTTTAGTGCTAACAATTTTTTTATATAATTAATAATTAAAAATTTTGTTTTATAAAATTCCTTTAGTTTCACTTCATTTTTCAGTAGCGATTAAAGAATACTTTTAAATTTCATCTGATAAATAAATCTTTTCCAAGGAACAGGTGGTAAGTTAAGGCTTTCAAAAATGAAACTGATTTAAGCTTAATTATAAAATACATAATCTAGTTTTTTTTATTTATTTTAAATAAAACAGTAGTTCTGTGAGAACTTATGGTATGCGGACAACAATGATGTAGATGCCATATGTAAAATGTATAGATTTCTCAAACTGCGGATTCAGAATATCGCTTGGCTTTTTTGTTTTTGTTTTTATATATGTTTATAGCTTACAAAGCTCATGGAATGATTCCACGAATTGGTACACAGGTATCCATTTGTTTTAAAAGGTTTGTTCATTAATACTTTAAATTTGAAATGTGTCGTTATAATTTTTCAACGATTAAAACAAGCTACCTGAAGCACTTCAGTGGTATAAAACTGTAATTCGAAACAACTGAACACATTGTAATGTTAAATATTTATTAAGTTGAAGTACATTATTTCCCTGTTAGCTTATTCAAAACCCCTATAGCTCCGCTGTATACAACACATAAAATAGAAGGAAAACACAAGGTTTTTTTCTTTCATTTTATTGAAATGGTTGAAAATTAGGTCGTATTTACACTAAAAAAATTAAGAACGTTATCAGAAACGGTCTTCTTCCTGGTGGTGAATTTTGGATTCTGCTAGTTTCACTATCACCTGTTGATCGTTGCAACATTTTATAATGCAATGCAGTTAACAGAGCAACAACACCAGATAAACCTTTATCTCAATAATTACATGGAAAATCAACTACTCGTAATATTGCGAAGAAAAAAGTCAACCAATTACTAGTCATCTCAAATTCTCATGAAAATATGCTTTAATTCATAAATCAGTCACTCACAAAATATTTCGCCACTGTATTTGATGAAATGAAAGATTAATATATTAATATGAATGCAATATATACTCTCTCTCTCTCTCTCTCTCTCTCTCTCTCTCTCTCTCTCTCTAACTCTTTGCGTGTCGCTAGTGATCATTGTTTTTTGTGTCTGAATTTCTGGAACGGGGAAATATCATTATTTACACTATTTATATTCAGGCTATTTTCCTCATCTTTGTTAATGTTATCACTTTTCGGTCGTAGTGCCTTTGGGCTCATAGGTAACCCGGATCGATATAGATTTGATGAAGGCCGGGGGGTACAGCGGTCAAAACGTTGTTATGACAACAACAATGATGAGGCAAATAGTCCGAATGTAAATAGTATAAATATTATTATTCTTGTCTGTTGTCATTCTCAGCGATACTACCTCCTCCTCCATTTTGTCTTATGTGATATTTGTTCTTCTCTCCATTTGAACAACTTGTCAAACTACTCACTGCTTTTCTCTGCTTCTCTTATTGACAACATTAGATCATTCTACATTCAAACAATATACAGGGATGCATTCATGAATACACTCACTAAAACATATGTACACATAAAATAACTCACATTCATCCCTTACCCGTTATTTGGGTTTAAGTAGAAGTTTTCAATTACAGGAATAAATGTGCAGCCGCACTATATAGATTAGACTAATTTATACTTACTGTCAAAACAATTATGGCAATATTTAATAATCTTGCATTGGTTATATTTTTTGCATGAGGTTGGTTTAGTTTGTTCAATGGTACATCAACTCCTTATGGGTCATTTAATGACGAAATTTAATTTTCTTGGCTGCTTTGGTCATTTTTATTCAAAACTGCATTGCTACTAATTTTTTTACTATGAAAATATATTGCTCTTATTTAAAATGTATTTTAATATTTTTATGATGTTTTGAACCCAGTTTGGGGTTCACTATAGCGGGGACCATAACAGATGCTACTACCCCGGGTCAGGGTGGACCTAAGAACAACATCAATTAAGAGGTGGTTCCAAGCTCCTCAAGGCCTTCAGATTAAAGGACTTGCTGTCGGATGTAGTTTATCATCATACCCAGAACAATTCTGCATGTGAAACCTAGTACTTTTATGCATACAACTGAATGTTATATATAAGAAAGGCTTTTTTAAATTATTAAAAGGAACATACCCAAAAAAAGCTAGCATGAAACAAAAGAAATAAAAAGCACTGTATTAACAGTCTGATCTCCCTTACTTAACAATAAGGTATTATATTATTAATACAGCGCATGATCGGTTATAGCTCGCAAGTACTACTTCCGGTTACCAAAAGGAAGGAACAGCTCATTATCTCTAATAGAGAAGATAAGGCTACGAGATCGATATAAAAAGTTGTATTTTGTTTTATATAAAAAGAATACATAGCTATTCAAATACAGCTCTGAATTAATATCGGCTCATAGCTACCTATTTATTTTTTTTTATTGTATTTGTATAAAATATCACTGTACAATGAGCAATCTTCTGTTCGTTCTAAACTGATATTATGAGTTCAGAAATTAAATTTTGCTAAACATATTTAGTTCAAAATATTGTTGAAAAACATTCCTGTTATTGTCGTTGTTTCTGTTAATCAGTGAGTTTTCCTTATCAATAGTCAACTTTCCCTGGAGATCAACTGACGGGAAGTTTATTCTTCAGAGTAGGATTTTTATTGATTTTCGTAATTCAGTTATCTGGATGGTTTCAATACTTTTTCCGATTTTTAACTCTTCCAACTTCTTTGCAAGGATCTTAGGAACTGCTTCAAGAATGCCAATAAGGATAGATAAATTTACCGTTATGCCCGGCAATCTTTTTAGCTGGCTGATCAAGTCCAGATATTTTTCTTTCTCTTTCAATTTTATTCAATTATACTTTTCCTCCATCTCCTCCTCTTTATCCATCTTTGCAATGGATTACTTTTTTCATCTTATATACCCATCTCTTCCGCCTTCCCAACTCTCTTGTGAGGAATGACATTTTTTTAACTTCCTCCGCCTCCTCTTCATCCGCATCCCCCACCCTTAACTGTCGTAATACTGAGGTGGAACTATTTTTGCATTTCTTCACTTATTATTTTCCAGATTATGCTTTTTCATTTAAGAAACAATATCCTAAGCGACACCTAATTTCGATTATTTTATGTATGTTTATGTTTACACCATATGCCTGCTGGTTGTTGCAGATTAAGGATAATGAAATCTCAAATCCTTTTCAGTATTCTCTCAAACCACTGTAGCGAATTATCAATTAATCCAATCTCACATCAAATGGTTCCAAGTGCTCCAGTTGTTATTGACACAAGTCTAATATTTGCACCTTAATATTTGTCTATAGGCTCTACTAAACCTATATTATTACAAACTTTCCCTATCACGTCTGGTCTTATTGTTTTTGGTGACGTGGTATTTGGTTAGTATACATGATCTAAGTCAAGTATTCAACTGATTCTCTACTCTTTCATATTTGCTTTTAGGTCCACTTTCAACCAACTTGCTGCTTTCACTTACGATGTGTCTGATAATTTCTTTCTCTACAAAGAAGACATTTATTCTTTTCATGTGTTTTATTTGCCTTTAGCTTTCATATAAATCGTCATTTGTTTTTAATATGAGATTCAGTTTCTCTTTTCGGATATTCTCTGACACCTTAACGTCCTTTTAACGCCCTTTATTCTCCATCTGCGGTTTTCCTACTGAAAATTTCAATGCAGTGTTTTACTTTCTGATTTTATTTATTTATTGCACTCTTCTTTCTGTCAAAGTTTATTATCAGTTTATCACTTGCTTTTTTCTTACGAGCAAATTTTACGAGCCTTTCAACTTTCGTGTACGTGTATTTGAAAATCTATTTCAGCCGTCTGTATATACCTCTGGATACTGATTATTCCTTTTTTCACTTTTCGTTTTTTATGTATCATGACTGAGATAATTAACTTTGTGCATCGTTAAATGTTTTTATTTTAAGTAATTGTGTTATTTTTATTATCTCCTTTTTAGGTTTCACACCAGTTATATCTCGTTGATTTTACTGTGTTACTAGTTTCCTTAATGCTCCTGCATATTCCTCAGGTTTCGTGGTGATTTTAGGTATGCTGATGGTATCTTAGTTATTTCAATTCTTCTAAAGATCTGGAGGAATGTTTCAAATGTTGTGCTGTATCTTTTTGTTCCTTCTGTGAGAATTCTGTTTCATTTTTCACGTGTCTTTTCTGCTACCAGATCATTTTGTCGACAAGTATTATTTTGTGTCTCTTATTTTTCCTGGTGCTGTTATTTTCTTCTACACTCTTTAGTTTGTTTTTGTTTTGTTTTTTTTTTTTTTGTTTCTGTTTTTTTCAATATACCTTGTTATAGTTTCTACTGCACAAAATACTTTAATCCACTGATTGTCACGTAAACAGTTTTCTCTTTTCACTTGATATAGACTCTATCGATACTGTTTCTTTATACATATTTATTCATTTCCGAGTTCTTAAATCAGATTTCTCGTTACCACCTTTATGTAGATGAAGAAGCATCCAAAATATCTATGGATACTGCCTATGTATTTCTGTTATAGATTCTCGTCGACTTTTCTTCTTCATCTCAGATTTTTCTTTACACTTTTAATGACTTCATCCTTAAATAAATCCAGTTTCAGTATTCCAAAATATTTTTATTCAATATTTTAAATGATCTCAACATAAAACATTTTTTTTTTTTAATTTAGAAACTTTTTTACCGTTTATTCTATTGACAAGATGATCAATACGTTATCGTTTTTATTTTATATGCACAAATTCTAGTGGGATTTTGACGCTGAAACGGATCACTGAATCCATACCAGAAAATCAAATCACTTATTTATTGTGAAAAACATCAAACAAAGTTAATTTTGCTGTTCCAATAGACCACTCATTAAAATTAAACAAAAGTGAAAATATGAAAAATAAATTATGGAATAAGGTGACAGCTGTTCTGATGGTTTTTTGAGTACTGGGAGAAAAAAGGTTGGAATGATTTAAAATCGTAGAAAGAGCCGAAAACATCAAGAGAGTGGCACTATATAGATTAGTTAGAAAGATATTTGTTCAAGAGTACTAGAGTACTGAGATTTGCTGTCACATCAGTGAATGTCATTATATTAGTGGTACACAAGAAAAACAGACTGAATCAAAATTCAAACACGTCATTAATAACAAAGTTAATGATAAATGTTTTGATGTTCATTCAATAAATACACTTTTATAAAGTAGACGAACATAAAGAGATGAGAAAAGGTTATCTGAAGAGATAAGACAGATACTGGAAACAAAGCTAATTACTATAATTTTCATAAAAGGAACTGAGATACACTTGACGCTTCCTAAGATGGTCAAGAGAGGAACTTAAAGTGATGAATCATCGCATGGACGCAGAGTGTAACGATGCGCCTCACGTGTCATTGCACAAGCTGCGATGACATCCAAAGTCGGATGTATGCGTATGTCGCAGTGTGTCCAATCACCACTCCCACCTTTTCTTAAACAATCCCGGATATGCCTGCTGGTAGAGAAAGTGACACGACCCTTGTGTGCTAAAAATAGCAACGACATCCTTTCAAACTGACAGAAACACAGAAAACTCAATTTTCGCCACTAAACAAAAATAAAAGACCTTTAATTTTGCACCGAAATTAATTTAACTACAGTCAACAAACACCAAACACACTTTTGACTGTAATTTATACGGCCCGAAATTAATTATATTCATTTACTTGTTTAGCGTCACCGCTTCTCTTGTATGAACCGTCATATCTAGATGCCCGAGACTTCGCAGCGGATTTGAGCTGTCCACGGAAGCAGCCTGGCCTTCGGGCTGGGTTGCGACCATGGCAAAGTCTAGTTTGGACCATATCAGGACCTGCTAAGACAAGCCAAGACCAAAACTTGACTAAGCCTTGACCAGCTTGGACATGTTATGACCAATCTTTGACCAGTGACCCTATGCGGAAACGCTCGGGTTTCCCACGAAAAACGACCTTGTGTCACGTCTTGACCTCGTGGGAGTCAAGTAAATACCGCCAGCCAGGGAAGCAGCCCGGCCTTCGGGCTGGGTTGCGACCATGGCAAAGTCTAGTTTAGACAATATCAGGACCTGCTAAGACAAGCTAAGACTAACTTGGGCCAGAACTTGACTAAGCTTTGACCAGCTTGGACATGTTATGACCAAAACAATGACTAAGCCTTGACCAGCTTGGACATGTTATGACCAATCTTTGACCAGTGACCCTATGCGGAAACGCTTGGGTTTTCCCACGAAAAACGACCTTGTGTCACGCCTTGACTCCGTGGGAGTCAAGTAAATACCGCCAGCCACGGAAGCAGCCCGACCTTCGGGCTGGGTTGCGACCATGGCAAAGTCTAGTTTGGACCATATCAGGACCTGCTAAGACTAACTTGGACCAGAACTTGACTAAGCTTTGACCAGCTTGGACATATTATGACCAATCTTTGACCAGTGACGCTATGCGGAAACGCTCGGGTTTCCCACGTAAAGCGACCTTGTGTCACATCTTGACCCCGTGGGAGTTAAGTAAATACCGCCGGCCACGGAAGCAGCCCGGCCTTCGGTCTGGGTTGCGACCATGGCAAAGTCTAGTTTGGACCATATCAGGACCTGCTAAGACATGCCAAGACCAACATGGACCAGAACTTGACTAAGCTTTGACCAGCTTGGACATGTTATGACCAAAACATTGACTAAGCTTTGACCAGCTTGGACATGTTATGACCAATTTTGACCAGTGACCCCTATGCGGAAATGCTCGGGTTTCCCACGAAAAACGACGTTGTGTCACATCTTGACGCCGTGGAGTTAAGTAAATACCGCCGGCCACGGAAGCAGCACGGCCTTCGGGCTGGAGTTGCGACCATGGCAAAGTCTAGTTTGGACCATATCAGGACCTGCTAAGACATGCCAAAACCAACTTGGACCAGAACTTGACTAAGCTTTGACCAGCTTGGACATGTTATGACCAAAACATTGACAAAGCTTTGACGAGCTTGGACATGTTATGACCAAAACATTGACTAAGCTTTGACCAGCTTGGACATGTTATGACCAATCTTTGACCAGTGACCCTATGCGGAAACGCTCGGGTTTCCCACGAAAAATGACTTTGTGTCACATCTTGACCCCGTGGGAGTTAAGTAAATACCGCCGGCCACGGAAGCAGCCCGGCCTTCGGGCTGGGTTGCGACCATGGCAAAGTCTAGTTTGGACCATATCAGGACCTGCTAAGACAAGCCAAGACCAACTTGGACCAGAACTTGACTAAGCTTTGACCAGCTTGGACATGTTATGACCAAAACATTGACTAAGCTTTGACCAGCTTGGACATGTTATGACCAAAACATTGACTAAGCTTTGACCAGCTTGGACATGTTATGACCAAAACATTGACTAAGCTTTGACCAGCTTGGACATGTTATGACCAAAATATTGACAAAGCTTTGACCAGCTTGGACATGTTATGACCAATCTTTGACCAGTGACCCTATGCGGAATTGCTTGGGTTTCCCACGAAAACGACTTTGTGTCACATCTTGACGTCGTGGGAGTTAAGTAAATACCGCCGGCCACGGAAGCAGCACGGCCTTCGGGCTGTGTTGCGACCATGGCAAAGTCTAGTTTGGACCATATCAGGACCTGCTAAGACATGCCAAAACCAACTTGGACCAGAACTTGACTAAGCTTTGACCAGCTTGGACATGTTATGACCAAAACATTGACTAAGCTTTGACCAGCTTGGACATGTTATGACAAATCTTTGACCAGTGACCCTATGCGGAAACGCTCGGGTTTCCCACGAAAAACGACCTTGTGTCACATCTTGACCCCGTGGGAGATAAGTAAATACCGCCGGCCACGGAAGCAGCCCGGCCTTCGGGTTGGGTTGCGACCATGGCAAAGTCTAGTTTGGACCATATCAGGACCTGCTAAGACAAGCTAAGACTAACTTGGACCAGAACTAGACTAAGCTTTGACCAGCTTGGACATGTTATGACCAATTTTGACCAGTGACCCTATGGGGAAACGCTCGGGTTTCCCACGAAAACCGACCTTGTGTCACATCTTGACCCCGTGGGAGTTAAGTAAATACCGCCGGCCACGGAAGCAGCCCGGCCTTCGGGCTGGGTTGCGACCATGGCAAAGACTAGTTTGGACCATATCAGGACCTGCTAAGACATGCCAAAACCAACTTGGACCAGAACTTGACTAAGCTTTGACCAGCTTGGACATGTTATGACCAAAACATTGACAAAGCTTTGACCAGCTTGGACATGTTATGACCAAAACATTGACTAAGCTTTGACCAGCTTGGACATGTTATGACCAATCTTTGACCAGTGACCCTATGCGGAAACGCTCGGGTTTCCCACGAAAAATGACTTTGTGTCACATCTTGACCCCGTGGGAGTTAAGTAAATACCGCCAGCCACGGAAGCAGCCCGGCCTTCGGGCTGGGTTGCGACCATGGCAAAGTCTAGTTTGGACCATATCAGGACCTGCTAAGACAAGCCAAGACCAACTTGGACCAGAACTTGACTAAGCTTTGACCAGCTTGGACATGTTATGACCAAAACATTGACTAAGCTTTTGACCAGCTTGGACATGTTATGACCAAAAACATTGACCCTTTGACCAAACGCTCATGTTTCCCCATGGCTTAGACATATCAGTTAAAGCTTGGACATGTTATTGACCCTATGCGGAAATGGTGTCCATCTTGACCCCGTGGGAGTTAAAATAAATACCGCCAGCCACCAGCCCTGCCTTCGGGCTGAACTTGTTGCGACCATGGCAAAAAAAACTAGTTTGGACCATATCAGGACCTGCTAAACGCTTGGTTTCCCAAGACATCTTGACCAAAACTGGCAACGGACCATATCAGACCTGAAGACAAGCAAGACAACTTGACTAAGCTTTGACCAGCTTGGACATGTTATGACCAATTTTGACCAGACCCTATGCTCAGGTTTCCACGAAAAATTGACCTTGTGTCACATCTTGACCCCGTGGGAGTTAAGCAATACCGCCGGTAAATGCCCGGCCTTCAGGCTGGGTTGACCATGGCAAAGACTAGTTTGGACCATATCAGGACCTGACATGCCAAAACAAACTTGGACCAGAACTTTGAGCTTTTGACCAGCTTGGACATGTTATGACCAAAACATTGACAAAACATTTGACTAAGCTTTGACCAGCTTGGACATGTTATGACCAATTTTGACCAGTGACCCTATGCGGAAACGCTCGGGTTTCCCACGAAAAAATGACTTTGTGTCACATCTTGACCCCGTGGGTGTTAAGTAAATACCGCCAGCCACGGAAGCAGCCCGGCCTTCGGGCTGGGTTGCGACCATGGCAAAGTCTAGTTTGGACCATATCAGGACCTGCTAAGACATGCCAAAACCAACTTGGACCAGAACTTGACTAAAAGCTTTGACCAGAACATGTTATGACCAAAACATTGACTAAGCTTTGACCAGCTTGGACATGTTATGACCAATTTTGACCAGTGACCCTATGGGGAAACGCTCGGGTTTCCCACGAAAAATGACGTTGTGTCACATCTTGACCCCGTGGGAGTTAAGTAAATACCGCCGGCCACGGAAGCAGCCCGGCCTTCGGGCTGGGTTGCGACCATGGCAAAGTCTAGTTTGGACCATATCAGGACCTGCTAAGACATGCAAAACCAACTTGGACCAGAACTTGACTAAGCTTTGACCAGCTTGGACATGTTATGACCAAAACATTGACAAAGCTTTGACCAGCTTGGACATGTTATGACCAAAACATTGACTAAGCTTTGACCAGCTTGGACATGTTATGACCAATCTTTGACCAGTGACCCATATGCGGAAACGCTCTTTTGACCAGGGTTTCCCACGAAAAAATGACTTTGTGTCACATCTTGACCCCGTGGGAGTTAAGTAAATACCGCCGGCCACGGAAGCAGCACGGCCTTCAGGCTGGGTTGCGACCATGGCAAAAGTCTAGTTTGGACCATATCAGGACCTAAGCTAAAACAACTTGCCAAGACCAACTTGGACCAGAACTTGACTAAGCTTTGACCAGCTTGGACATGTTATGACCAAAAACATTGACTAAAAAATGACTTTGACCAGCTTGGACATGTTATGACCAAAACATTGACTGGCAAAAGTCTTTGACCAGCCTTGGACATGTTAACGACCAAAACATTGACTAAGTTTTGACCAGCTTGGAAGCTTTGACCAGCTTGGACAAATGACCAAAATATTGACAAATCTTTGACCAGCTTGGACATGTTATGACCAATCTTTGACCAGTGACCCTATGCGGAATTGCTTGGGTTTCCCACGAAAAACGACTTTGTGTCACATCTTGACGTCGTGGAGTTAAGTAAATACCGCCGGCCACGGAAGCAGCACGGCCTTCGGGCTGTGTTGCGACCATGGCAAAGTCTAGTTTGGACCATATCAGGACCTGCTAAAACATGCCAAAACCAACTTGGACCAGAACTTGACTAAGGACATTTGACCAGCTTGGACATGTTATGACCAAAACATTGACTAAGCTTTGACCAGCTTGGACATGTTATGACAAATTTTGACCAGTGACCCTATGCGGAAACGCTCATGTTTCCACGAAAAACGACCTTGTGTCACATCTTGACCCCGTCGTGGGAGATAAGTAAATACCGCCGGCCACGGAAGCAGCCCGGCCTTCGGGTTGGGTTGCGACCATGGCAAAGTCTAGTTTGGACCATATCAGGACCTGCTAAGACAAGCTAAGACCAACTTGGACCAGAACTAGACTAAGCTTTTGACCAGCTTGGACATGTTATGACCCAATTTTGACCAGTGACCCTTGGATGGGAAACGCCAGTGACCCCATGGTTTCCCACGAAAACCGACCTTGTGTCACATCTTGACCCCGTGGGAGTTAAGTAAATACCGCCGGCCACGGAAGCAGCCCGGCCTTCGGGCTGGGTTGCGACCATGGCAAAGACTAGTTTGGACCATATCAGGACCTGCTAAGACATGCCAAAACCAACTTGGACCAGAACTTGACTAAGCTTTTGACCAGCTTGGACATGTTATGACCAAAACATTGACAAAGCTTTGACGAGCTTGGACATGTTATGACCAAAACATTGACTAAGCTTTGACCAGCTTGGACATGTTATGACAAATCTTTGACCAGTGACCCTATGCGGAAACGCTCGGGTTTCCCACGAAAAAATGACTTTGTGTCACATCTTGACCCTGTGGAGTTAAGTAAATACCGCCGGCCACGGAAGCAGCCCGGCCTTCGGGCTGGGTTGCGACCATGGCAAAGTCTAGTTTGGACCATATCAGGACCTGCTAAGACAAGCCAAGACCAACTTGGACCAGAACTTGACTAAGCTTTGACCAGCTTGGACATGTTATGACCAAAACATTGACTAAGCTTTGACCAGCTTGGACATGTTATGACCAAAACATTGACTAAGCTTTGACCAGCTTGGACATGTTATGACCAAAACATTGACTAAGCTTTGACCAGCTTGGACATGTTATGACCAAAATATTGACAAAGCTTTGACCAGCTTGGACATGTTATGACCAATCTTTGACCAGTGACCCTATGCGGAATTGCTTGGGTTTCCCACGAAAAACGACTTTGTGTCACATCTTGACGTCGTGGGAGTTAAGTAAATACCGCCGGCCACGGAAGCAGCACGGCCTTCGGGCTGTGTTGCGACCATGGCAAAGTCTAGTTTGGACCATATCAGGACCTGCTAAGACATGCCAAAACCAACTTGGACCAGAACTTGACTAAGCTTTGACCAGCTTGGACATGTTATGACCAAAACATTGACTAAGCTTTGACCAGCTTGGGCATGTTATGACAAATCTTTGACCAGTGACCCTATGCGGAAACGCTCGGGTTTCCCACGAAAAACGACCTTGTGTCACATCTTGACCCCGTGGGAGATAAGTAAATACCGCCGGCCACGGAAGCAGCCCGGCCTTCGGGTTGGGTTGCGACAATGGCAAAGTCTAGTTTGGACCATATCAGGACCTGCTAAGACAAGCTAAGACTAACTTGGACCAGAACTAGACTAAGCTTTGACCAGCTTGGACATGTTATGACCAATTTTGACCAGTGACCCCTATGGGAAACGCTCAGGTTTCCCACGAAAACCGACCTTGTGTCACATCTTGACCCCGTGGGAGTTAAGTAAATACCGCCGGCCACGGAAGCAGCCCGGCCTTCGGGCTGGGTTGCGACCATGGCAAAGACTAGTTTGGACCATATCAGGACCTGCTAAGACATGCCAAGACAAACTTGGACCAGAACTTGACTAAGCTTTGACCAGCTTGGACATGTTATGACCAAAACATTGACTAAGCTTTGACCAGCTTCGACATGTTATGACCAAAACATTGACTAAGCTTTGACCAGCTTGGACATGTTATGACCCATCTTTGACCAGTGACCCAATGCGGAATTGCTCGGGTTTCCCACGAAAAACGACTTTGTGTCACATCTTGACGTCGTGGCAGTTAAGTAAATACCGCCGGCCACGGAAGCAGCACGGCCTTCGGGCTGGGTTGCGACCATGGCAAAGTCTAGTTTGGACCATATTAGGACCTGCTAAGACATGCCAAGACCAACTTGGACCAGAACTTGACTAAGCTTTGACCAGCTTGGACATGTTATGACAAATCTTTGACCAGTGACCCTATGCGGAAACGCTCGGGTTTCCCACGAAAAACGACCTTGTGTCACATCTTGACCCCGTGGGAGTTAAGTAAATACCGCCGGCCACGGAAGCAGCCCGGCCTTCGGGCTGGGTTGCGACCATGGCAAAGACTAGTTTGGACCATGTCAGGACCTGCTAAGACATGCCAAGACCAACTTGGACCAGAACTTGACTAAGCTTTGACCAGCTTGGACATGTTATGACCAAAACATTGACTAAGCTTTGACCAGCTTGGACATGTTATGACCAATCTTTGACCAGTGACCCATTGCGGAAATGCTCGGGTTTCGCACGAAAAACGACGTTGTGTCACATCTTGACGCCGTGGGAGTTAAGTAAATACCGCCAGCCACGGAAGCAGCACGGCCTTCGGGCTGGGTTGCGACCATGGCAAAGTCTAGTTTGGACCATATCAGGACCTGCTAAGACATGCCAAAACCAACTTGGACCAGAACTTGACTAAGCTTTGACCAGCTTGGACATGTTATGACCAAAACATTGACTAAGCTTTGACCAGCTTGGACATGTTATGACCAATTTTGACCAGTGACCCTATGCGGAAACGCTCGGGTTTCCCACGAAAAATGACTTTGTGTCACATCTTGACCCCGTGGGAGTTAAGTAAATACCGCCGGCCACGGAAGCAGCCCGGCCTTCGGGCTGGGTTGCGACCATGGCAAAGTCTAGTTTGGACCATATCAGGACCTGCTAAGACATGCCAAAACCAACTTGGACCAGAACTTGACTAAGCTTTGACCAGCTTGGACATGTTATGACCAAAACATTGACTAAGCTTTGACCAGCTTGGACATGTTATGACCAAAACATTGACTAAGCTTTGACCAGCTTGGACATGTTATGACCAATTTTGACCAGTGACCCTATGCGGAAACGCTCGGGTTTCCCACGAAAAATGACTTTGTGTCACATCTTGACCCCGTGGGTGTTAAGTAAATACCGCCGGCCACGGAAGCAGCCCGGCCTTCGGGCTGGGTTGCGACCATGGCAAAGTCTAGTTTGGACCATATCAGGACCTGCTAAGACATGCCAAAACCAACTTGGACCAGAACTTGACTAAGCTTTGACCAGCTTGGACATGTTATGACCCAAACATTGACTAAGCTTTGACCAGCTTGGACATGTTATGACCAATCTTTGACCAGTGACCCTATGCGGAAATGCTCGGGTTTCCCACGAAAAATGACGTTGTGTCACATCTTGACGCCGTGGGAGTTAAGTAAATACCGCCGGCCACGGAAGCAGCACGGCCTTCGGGCTGGGTTGCGACCATGGCAAAGTCTAGTTTGGACCATATCAGGACCTGCTAAGACATGCCAAAACCAACTTGGACCAGAACTTGACTAAGCTTTGACCAGCTTGGACATGTTATGACCAAAACATTGACAAAGCTTTGACGAGCTTGGACATGTTATGACCAAAACATTGACTAAGCTTTGACCAGCTTGGACATGTTATGACCAATCTTTGACCAGTGACCCTAAGCGGAATTGCTTGGGTTTCCCACGAAAAAACGACTTTGTGTCACATCTTGACGTCGTGGGAGTTAAGTAAATACCGCCGGCCACGGAAGCAGCACGGCCTTCGGGCTGTGTTGCGACCATGGCAAAAAAGTCTAGTTTGGACCATATCAGGACCTGCTAAGACATGCCAAAACCAACTTGGACCAGAACTTGACTAAGCTTTGACCAGCTTGGACATGTTATGACCAAAACATTGACTAAGCTTTGACCAGCTTGGACATGTTATGACAAATCTTTGACCAGTGACCCTATGCGGAAACGCTCGGGTTTCCCACGAAAAACGACCTTGTGTCACATCTTGACCCCCGTGGGAGATAAGTAAATACCGCCGGCCACGGAAGCAGCCCGGCCTTCGGGTTGGGTTGCGACCATGGCAAAGTCTAGTTTGGACCATATCAGGACCTGCTAAGACAAGATAAGACTAACGGACCAGAACTAGACTAAGCTTTGACCAGCTTGGACATGTTATGACCAATTTTGACCAGTGACCCTATGGGGAAACGCTCGGGTTTCCCACGAAAAACCACCTTGTGTCACATCTTGACCCCGTGGGAGTTAAGTAAATACCGCCGGCCACGGAAGCAGCCCGGCCTTCGGGCTGGGTTGCGACCATGGCAAAGACTAGTTTGGACCATATCAGGACCTGCTAAGACATGCCAAGACAAACTTGGACCAGAACTTGACTAAGCTTTGACCAGCTTGGACATGTTATGACCAAAACATTGACTAAGCTTTGACCAGCTTCGACATGTTATGACCAATCTTTGACCAGTGACCCTATGCGGAATTGCTCGGGTTTCCCACGAAAAACGACTTTGTGTCACATCTTGACGTCGTGGCAGTTAAGTAAATACCGCCGGCCACGGAAGCAGCACGGCCTTCGGGCTGGGTTGCGACCATGGCAAAGTCTAGTTTGGACCATATTAGGACCTGCTAAGACCAATTTGGACCAAAACTTGACTAAGCTCTGACCAGCTTGGACATGTTATGACCAATATTTGACCAGTGACCCTATGCGGAAACGCTCGGGTTTCCCACGAAAAACGACCTTGTGTCACATCTTGACCTCGTGGGAGTCAAGTAAATATAGCCGGCCAGGGAGCAGGGAGCCTTCCTGAATCGCGACTTTGACGCGCCCAGTCAAGTCGACCGAGCCCAAACAGCTGACGGGACCTTCAGTGTCATTAGCAAACTTTTAGAAGCTATAACCAACGAGAACCGTAACTTAAATAAGAACAACCTCTTAAACGAGAAGTATGAGTTTCGATCGGTCTGTTCCACAACTGATGTCCTAACTACCATTTCTCGCAGAATCAGTGACGTACTAGACAACAGATACAAGGACGATAGCATTAGATATTTCAAAGGCCCTTGACAATTTGTGACGTAAAAGATTACTGCATAAGCTCTCTAACTATGGAATCACTAGAAGAGTCTTCTCAAAATTATAAAGTCCTTCTTAACGGGTAGATCTCTGAAAGTAGTTGTAAACGGCCAGCCCTCTAATGCCCTCGCAATCAAAGCAGGCTTTCCCCATGGCTCAATTCTCAGACTTTCTTTCTAATTTACATAAATGATCTGCCCCAAAGCATACTCCGATCATTCGTGAATATCTATGCTGTAACTCCAAAACTCTACATGACAGGGATTGGCAGCTCCTCTATGGCCTGACTCGAACAGCTCAGTGGGGGAAAATTGACTGGAAAACCAAACTAGTTACATTCCACCATCACCGATCGAAGTATCATCAATCCCGATGAATGCATGTTCCCTGATAGAGACTTTGTGCTTTGAACGCCTATTGAGACTTAAACTCAACCCAGACCTCAAGTGGAACTCGTACATACGATCCATCGCTAAAGATACTCGGTTTTCTTCACTGCAGTAGTAAGTACCTGACCCCTCATGTTATCCTCTGGCTTTACAAAAGTTAGATCAGGTCAAAAATAGAGTATTGTTGCCAGCTATGAAGAGGAACTGTCCAATCTTCACTTTCCAGTCCCGATAGTGTCCAAAAGCGTCTCCGCATCCTTGTGTACGCACAGATGAAACGACGCAAGCCTCTCGCTACTCTATCGCTATTTCCATGGAAATTGTTCAGACGAACTACATTCATTAGTTCCACTAGTTCTAACCTTCATGGTTAAGACCCGCCATGCTACACCCATTGTACCACCCTCGGTATTCTATTGGGCAGATATAAGTTCCTCTTGAGCAGCTTCCTCCCATGAACCGCTGCTTTGTTGATCCGACTCCCGAGAAGATGCTTCCCAGATCATTACAATCTTAACCTCTTCAAGTCGATAGTCAACCGTTATCTTCCCCACATATCCACATAAACTGTACCTCTTACTCTGTATCCATCTACTTCGAGTGGCTCTCGGGCCTTGTACCGAGTGAACATAAATGTAAAAAAAATCATCTTCTTCACGTCTGCTGCCGTCTTGCCTACCTTGGAAAGGAATATGCTGTGTCATACCTGTACATTTTTCATTGCCATTATTTGATTTTTGGGTTTTTTTAACGCAATTCAAATGAACCCTGAATACAGAACATTCAAAATCTGTTTTAAATATTTATTCAGTCTATAGCGCAAAAAAACTTGATAAGGGAAATTTTGCACACACCTATGCAGATATATATATATATATATATATATATATATATATATATATATATATATAGAGAGAGAGAGAGAGAGAGAGAGAGAAACTTTACAATATTATCATATAAATTAATGGAAAAACCCAATAAATATCAGCAAAAATTACTACAGTACTTTTTAACGATCATATTTTTATGTGATCGTTAAAAATAGTGATGGAACCAAGTTAACTTTGGAAAGAACGCATCCTCCACTAAATTATTTATTATCTTATTGGCTTGTAGCCTGTAAAATTATTTCTATATATTAATGTTAATTAACATTGTTACGAGGATGCATTTCTATAATAAGGGATTCCATTGAGTTCTACTTGTTATTACAAAAACGTTTTCATTGATGAAGTAGTTGTAAAATAGAGAAATTAGAAATAGAATGTTTGGAAGATCATTCTAGTATATTCGAGAAAAATCTAGATGATTCGAGAAACATCTAGAAATATCCAAATTAGGTGTTAGCCCCTATAAAAATGGGATTTTGGAAAAGGGTTGTCAGTTGATGAAAAGGAATTTCTGCTGTTATCAACTCCGGCTTATGATTCAAGGACTATTATATCCAGCCGAAAGAATCTCTATAAAAAGTTGCCGACCAACCAAAACCCAAAAGAGAATTTCATGGAACAAATTTGGTAAATAGAATTTTGACTAATTTTCATTGACCGAACTAAAAATTAATATTTATTTACCCACCTTTGTGGATTTCCAAATATAGCACTTAGATTACTTCACTAGCCCTAAAATGATAAAGATATTTGATTCCCTTTCCTTCTTCCTCGTAACACTTCACCAGTAACTTTGTGTTTTCAGTTTTGTCGGCCACAATTGTTTATCCTGTCTATATTTTATGTTCTGTTTTATTAAATTAAATATTTGTTTGTGATTTAGCTCTGTGTTGTGGTAAATCATTTTTTTCCTTTGTTACAATTATCAACACGTAACAAACATAAAGTAGTAAACTTTTCTTGTTTCATTTCTCAGCTTCTACATTAACAATAAAGAAAATTGCAAGTTTCAGATATATGACGATATGAACTTGGGAGTGAATCGTAGATATTCTGCTAAGAATTTCCTAAATTTTCTGTCAATTTGTGATATAGTAAATGTAGCATCTACGTTTAAGTATTAGGTAATCATGCCTGCTGCGATAATGTCTAATTTTCTAGAGTTCAGTGCAAACAAGTGTCAATCAAGTCGACTCTCATTGGGATGTACACATGTTCATTTTGTTCAATTAGAGTTGTCTGATAGGATCACTTCGGATAATTACTGTGCATGTTGGATGTGACGCTACCATAGTCAAATAAACATTATTCCACCCATAGACCAAACGGTCATGCGCCTAGCCGAAAATTATGTATCGTATATACATCAACATCCACAACACAAACAAGAGAAAATGTGGTATTAGGAGTAGCAGCAAGGACGATTGAGAAAGGTTAACTTACCCCAGGACCTTTCCGCCACCACATTATAATGGAAATCTCCAACGATGTCACGAGAATGTCACTTGGAGGATCGAATAGCACTCTTTAATGTTCAGTGATGAGAGCCAGTTTTGGATCATGCAACTCTTACTCGATTTTACTGTTTGCGGAGCTTCTTATTTCTGGTATTCAAATTTAAGGAAAAAGTTTTCAGCTTTTATCTTTACAATGATTATATCACGTAAACTTACCAAAATAAATGAGATATGTGTTTAAAATGTTCATTTAAGTCTTCAATTTGACACGCAATTATAGATATGCATTTGAAAATATAATAAGCATATATAGTATTTTAGAAGGGAAATTATTGCAAGAGTTACTGAGATACAAATATATCAATTTGATCGATTTTCATTCAGTGTTTACCTCCTTTATTATTTATCATTATCCATATATATATTAAATTGATAATGAAAAACACCATAACACTATGCTATACACCATCCACTACTAATGATCAGATTTTTCTTTCATAACATTTAAATTATTCGAAATAGTTAAACTGAAACTGCTTAAATAAAACAAGAATTATTAATCTGACAATTTGATATGACAGAGTTGAGCCAATTAATTTTAATTTATGCATAAAATTTCCTTAATTTTTTAGTTTTATCTTATACATATACATACATATATATACAAATATCTTATACATATACATACATATATATACAAATATCTTATACATATACATACATATATATACAAATGTGTATTGCAACAATCCCTTTTTAATGCAAGTTTCATTAAAGATGACTGACAAGGTACTGCGAGTAAGTTTTTTATTTAACTTTTTTGTTTGTATAAGTGTTTTTTTTTTTTTCCTGGACATAAAATTGGTTAAAATTGTTCAAATATTCTGCATATCCGAGTGCTTTCGGTTATACTTTTTATCAAGGACGACTTTTGTTTTTTGTTTTTTTGTTTTTTTTAAGTGAATGTATGAGTTCTTATGTATGTATCTAGAGTTACAGCAATGTTTTATTTTTTAAACACGGTCAGCACATTGTGGCCCTATTCATAGTTGATGTTATTGAGTGTTGGTATTTTTTATTATTAGTGCTTCCATTATTTTTAGTCTTTTTTTACATCTGTCTTTTTTTACATCTTTATTTTCTACAAGAATATTGCGAATGGAGTTTGTAGGTTCCCGTGTGTGTAAAAAGTTGTACTGCAGAATAAATATAACAAAGAACTATTTGATTTTGTGAGTATAAAGCTAAAATAAATAAGAAATTAGTTGAATTAAGTTAAGAAAACTAAATAAAATAAGTAATTTCGATAAGTTACATTCAAATCATTTGACTTAGATAAAATGTTATGCTCTCTGTCGTTATAATGATGAAAAATTAAAATACGATATCAAAATTAGGTAAGAACACCATCAAGTTATGATATCTCAATCATGTATAGAATTAGATAAAATTTGGAAATGTTCTAAGCACCAGTTTAACTCAATTGCAGTATAGCAATGTACGAATGAAAATCTGTTTTGAGTATTTATACACTCAGAGGAAAACTGACGAATCTGTTGATTATAGTCTTTTTTTCTGTTATAACAATTCAGTTTCTGCTTTCATCTCAAGTATCTTAGTTTGTTTCCGACTATTTATAGTATACAACTAAATCAAAGTTACAGGCTATACAACATGATCATTTAATCCAGTTATTTTCAACTGATTATGGAATATTATGAAGTCTTTATTAATTTGTCTTTAATTATCTAATTACCTGAACAAATAAATGCAAGAATTATTCGTGTACACAAATGTAGAATTTCATATATTTTTCTGCAAAATTATCCGAATAATTCCGGAGTTCTGAGTAATTTACAACGTTTTTGCTTGGAACAAACGTTTAAGTATTAGCTTCTTAGCGATCAAAAGAATAAATTTGGAGTCAGACCCAAATTTAACCGAGAAAAATTTTAGCAATGCGTTCACATTGAGAATAACAATAACTTAGGAAACCATTCTCACAAGCAAATCTTCTACTCTTGGTGGAGCGACAAGTGCTGCTATGTTTTCTCATTATGTGACACTATTAAGCTATGGTAATTGGCTAACTAATTAATCCATAGAATTTAAAATAGAAAATAGACATTCTTAAAGCGAAAAAGAGCTATCTCTAAAAACAGACTGATCGATGAAAAACAAAAAAGGATTTTAATTCTATTTACGAAAAAAAGATACTTTTCACAAAAGACAGTAAATGCCGTGGAAGAAGCCACGTGTGAGGTCATGTCAGGTTGATTTATGTCTCGCCGAGGGAGATAGAAAGAAAGGCAAATATTAAGATATCGGCCAGACCATGGCGGTCATAAAAATTTTGGCTTGAGACAAATGCCGATACAGGCATGGAGAATCAATGTTAATTATTTTTCCAAGTATCGTTTATTTTTTTTTCTTGGATACAGGCGAAGAGAAGCAATCCACATTGCTTCTCTTCGCCTGTAATAATTATAAAATTTTGGCATTGTCTCGATATAAGTGAGAGGATTGTTATTATTTACTTTACCAACAGACGCTAAGACGTTGAACAGCAATGCAGCAATTGTAAAATTTTGGCATGAGATAGAAAATAGATTGGAGAATTGAGATTTGGCGAGATAAAAGAATTTAATTTCTTAACAAGTCATGGATTCCATTATAAAGCTAACTTAACGTAAGGACCAGATGGCAAACATTGACAGTGATTGATGAGTCGGTAAAGAGTGCTGGCTAAGTGACTTTTTGGTGGCCCAGAGAAGATATGATAAAAATTTGATTGGCAATGTGGAATTCGTAAAAATTTTGGCCGATGGGAAAGGAGAATTTTTAAACAAAAATTCTAGATTATAATTTTAAGGAGGCCTGCATAGCCACACTCACACTGCCGGAATGCTATTGGTCGAGTTGTAGCATGGTTGATAGGCGGAGGTGAATGGATGAGAAAGGCGGAGAAGTTGACTTAGAGGACCAGAACTTGCCTAAGAAGCGTAAAAGTGTCACATTTCGTAGGAAACGGACTGGGAGAAAAACACACACCTGTATATAACAGAAGGAAAAAGTTAAATTGTTATTTCTTAACATACTTGAACCTCTTAGGTTTTTCTTTATTTATTTTTTCCTCTTTGCGCTTGTGCAATACCACCTTCAATCTGTGTTGAAACTTGAATAAAGCATGGAATAATAATAATGCAACACAATATGTACTTAAACAAGAACGTGTACACAATATTTACAGATAGTTTGGCATATTCTTGGGAAGACCGTTCCTTAGTCGCAGTCGGGCAGAGTCTCTGGATTGGATCTCTTCTTCCTCCGTCTTCCCGGTACCAACCATATTTATATGGTCGGTACTCCACTATATAAATTAGGTGGATCGTACCACAACACCCCACTCCCAAGCCTTGGAATCCCTTTTGGATTTCAAATTGGCTTCCTATATGGGTTGATGATTATGGCTATTTCTTTGTAGATGCATTTGCCTAATTTTAATATTTTTTCCGTTTTGGATTCACGTCCAATGGGTCCGTGAACTTCCGTTTCCTACCGGATCTTCTTGGTTCAGGAGTATTCTGTGGAGGTTCTACCTGAAACATATCATACATTATATCAATGGGATCTTCGTCCTCATCCGGTATACTCTCTTCATGCTCTATACCGTAATATTTTTTAAGTTGGTTCTGGTGCCTTTTATGAGTATTCTTCGGCCCTTTAATTATGTAAATCAGGTCACCGATTCTCTTGTCCACTATGCCTCGCTCCCAGAACTCAACGTTGTTTTTGTAGCACTTGAAAAACACCTTCTCTCCGGGAGTGTATCTTTTCTCGCTGTATACATGGTATTCTTTACTGGCAAAAGCTTGTCAAACACTGACTTAACTTTCCTAGCGAACATTCCTAGGTGCCATGTTTGAGTGTGTTCTCTGGTTTGGCGTGATTCTGTATACTTGTAACAATTGCTGAAGCACTTTTTCCGTTGGAACTCCTGAGGCTTTCTTCAGAGCTCGCTTTAAAGTATCGACAAATCTTTCTGCGAGTCCATTAGACCTCGGATGATGATACGGCGGAAAAAATAATTTTTACGTCGTTATATGGTTAATTTGATATAACTCACAAAATTCCTTAAATTCTTCAGAAGTGAATTGTGTACCATCGTTACTCACAATACACTCTGGCACACCGAACCGTGCAAATAGTTCATGCAAAAAAGTTGTTGTGGTATTGGACGTAGGCTTTTTACAGCGTAGTCATTTTGTAAAACTATCTACCACTATTAAGTAGTAAAAATCTTCTACTGGACCAGCGAAATCAATGTGTAATCTTGTCCACGGATGATCCGTCTTGGGCCATGGTTTGTGTACTATAGGTGGTGCCTTAGCTGCTAACGCACACCCTTTACATCGATGAACCATATCCACATCCATTCCTTTCCAATACACAAAGCTTCGCATTAAGCTTTTTATTCTATTAATACACGGGTGACCCATATGAAAGTCCCGAAGTATTCTTTTCTGCAACTTTTTTGGTATTACTACTCTCTCACCATATAATAAAACTCCGTCACCTATTGAATAAATCTCCTGCACTTTTTGGTCATTTGCTACCATTTTGCATTTTATTTCTAAAATGAAATCATCGCTTTCAGCTTCTTTTTTAATTTCCTTTAGAGTAACCGGTAGATCTCTTACAATGTTGTTCACCTCATAATCTGCTCTGATATTTGCAATAATTGATTCTTCGAATCTTCCTTGTTGACTCGGTACTAGTCTTGATAGACTATCCGCATGAATTATATTTTTGGATGATACGTGCTTTATGTGAAAATCATAATTGAGAAGAATGGTTCCCCATCTTAACAGACGATTTGCCGTATAAACGGGTAACCCTTTCTTTGAACCAAAATAGTGATCAGTGGTTTATGATCCGTTTCAAGCATAAAATGTCTGCCGTGGATGTACCTGTGAAATTTTTGTATGGCAAAAATGATACTCAGTGCCTCTTTTTCTATCTGAGAGTAACTTCTTTCTCCTGGGAGCAAAGTTCTCGAACCGTGTGCAATTGGTTTTCTAGAACCATCTGGCATTATGTGTTGAATACACGCTCCTATCCCGTATGAACTAGCGTCACTTGCCACTACAATATCCAGTTTTGGATTGTAATGGGTTAAAAAGAGGTCGGACGTAAGCATTTTCTTTATTTCATCAAAGGCTTTCTGACATTCTACCGTCCATTCCCATGCCTTGTCTTTTTTAGCAGTTCATTCAACGGAGCTCTTAAATTGTACATTCCTTTAATGAACGCTTGATAATAATTTGCAAGCCCTAGAAAACTCTGTAGCATCGCCACATTAGTGGGCGTCGGCATGTCTCTAATCGCAATGGATCTTTCCGGATCTGGACATCTGCCATTTTTGTTGATTATGTGCCCTAAATACTTAATTTCCTCCAAACCAAATTCGCATTTTGACTCTTTGACTGTAAATCCAAAGTCCCGAATCTTTTTAAATACTTGATTGAGATGCTCTCGATGTTCGTCGACGGTTTCGCTCCGTTTCATCCTTACTATTATGTCGTCTAAGTAAGCGCATGCAAAGTCTAAATCATTCAACATGACGTCCATAGCTTGCTGAAAAATGGCTGGTGCCACTTTAATACCAAAAGGAAGCCTGTTGTACTTGAATAACCCTCTATGGGTGTTTATCCCTAGTAACTTCGAACATTCCTCTTCGACGGGAATTTGGAGATAGGCATCTGATAAGTCGATTTTTGAAAATATAACTCCACCATTTAGCTTGTTAAAAATCTCCTCCGGACTCGGTAACGGGTAATGGTAGTCCTTAATTACCGAGTTCAATCCTGTTGAAAAATCAACGCAGACTCTGATTTGGTTTGATTTCGTTTTTATGCACACAATCGGCGCAGCCCATGAATTAGATTCTACTTTCGAAATAATTCCCATTTTTTCCAACCTATCAAGTTCTTCGTTAATTTTCTCTACACTTGCGAAAGGCACGTTACGTTTCTTTTTTAAAATTGGCATAGTATTTTCCTTTAATTCAAATTTGGCTTCAAACTTGTTACATCTTCCAAGACCAGGTGTGAAGGTTTCCGGAAACTTTTTCTTTAATTTCTCTTTAATGTCCTGTCTTCTTCTGCGTATTACTTTCTACTTTTCTGCAGAATGGGTTTAACGGTTTATCCCACAATTCGAATGTTTCAATAAAATCTGTACCCATCAAGTTTTCTCCATTTTTCAGAATGAAAACTTTTATTTTTTTAACTATCCCGTTCAATTTCATGGGAAGTACAACCTTCGCCTTCGAATTTAATTTCCTTTCCAGTTCGAGCGCGTTTCGATGACTTCATTATTGTAGGCCTTTTTAAAAATTTTCCATGTTTTATAGTTCATTATTGTTAAATCTGAACCCGAATCGAGTTGAAATTTGATATTCTTTTTAAATATTTCAGTCGTCACATACTTCCTCAAATCTCTATCTGATTTGATATTTGAATTTGTTTGTCTAATTCGGCTATTGACTTTTTTCGTTTGACAACACGACCCTTTGTGACCATTCTTGTGGCACACGAAACATTTCTTATTTCTATATGGGCAATTTACCTCCCAGTGTCTTTCGTTGCACCGTCTACAATTAAATGGTGGAACCTTTTTTTTCTCCTCATTCTTTTCGTTTAAGTTTTCTTGTCTATTTTTAAAATACGCCGAATTTTTACTCCAATTTTTTTTCTTGATTGGTAATTTGACTGTTTTTTTTACTTTTTTAATATAAGCAATGCCAGCTTCTTCAATTTTTTGAGACTCTTTCTTTAAACTTACGGCCCGCTGACACTCCTCTGCTAACTTTTGCAGGGTAAGGTTTTGTTCAGATTCGAGTTTAGACAAAACTCTACGTCTTATTTCGGCACTCTTACTGGATACCAGTCCTTGAGCAAAAATTAAACACTTGAACTCTTCAACCGTAATCTCTGCCAATCTGAAATTGTCACAATGTCTATTTACTATAGATGCATATGTTAAGTAATCTTGATCATCGGATTTAGCGACATTCATGCATAACCATCGCTTATGCCAAAGCGACATATTTGCTCCAAACAACTCCTTTAGCAATTTCACTGTTTCCGAGAATTCCAATTCATTTGTTCTTCTCGGTATTATAAAATCTACAAATTTGCTATGTTCCGCTGTACCTAGCTTTCTTAGTAATAGACTGACTTTTCTTGAATTCGACCAGTTTTCACAGTCTGTGTAGAAAATATCTTCATATCGTTTAAAGTACGCTTCAAACGTTTTTCCTTCGTCTGGCACATAGTTGAAAGTTTCCAGCGAATTAAATATGATGTTATTAGAATATGAAGAGTTTCTTTCATTTGCCTGATTGTTGTTTAATTTCTCCAGTGTTAACTTTTGAATTTCTAAAACCTTGATCTGCATTTCTTCCTGTTTTTCCAGTCTTTCCTCTTGTTCCCTTTGACGTTGCTGACTCAACTCCTCTTGCTTTTCTTGATATTTCTGCTGTGCTATTTGCTGTTCCCTTATTAATAAGGCAAACTGTTCACTTTGTTGTTGCAGACTCAACTGCTGGGCTTTAAATAATTCAGCTATGACTTTGGATAATTCATCCATCTTTAGCTGATAGTGTTCATGCAACAAAGAATATACTTTTAAATTGTGTATCCACGAATATAATATAAGCTGACAAAAAAAACGAAACAACTTACGACTTTTTAATTTTATGTCTTGCTTTATAAAATATTGTTGAGCAACCAACAAAAAAAATAAACAAATTTTTTTTTTTACAAGTTCGTTACCTTTCAAAGTCGACACGTTGTATTTGTGCTCCTTTTAATTCCATGCATGTTTTTGTAGTCGGCCAGCTTTTTTTTTTTTTTTTTTTTTTTTTTAATTCGCCGTTATTCGTTTACGCCACCTTTCAGATTTTTCTGAGTGAACGTTCCTTTATGCTTAGTCGTCCTTTAACGAGTTTTAACTATCCAGAACTTCAGAATACTTTTCCGTTCTATTAGATGTTGGACTTTTAATTAATAATTTTTTCCATCAGCCTGGGTTCTTCAAAGACTTGTCCCAATTGTTGAAAGCTATCAATTATCAATTCTTTTTTTTTTTTCGTAAAGTTCTTTATACCTCGTCGCCATTGTTGAAACTTGAATAAAGCATGGAATAATAATAATACAACACAAAATGTACTTAAACAAAATGTATTGACACAAGAACGTGTACACAATATTTACAATTAGTTTGGTATATTCTTGGGAAGACCGTTCCTGTAGAATGTGTTGACTTAGTCGCAGTCGGGCAGAGTCTCTGGATTGGATCTCTTCTTCCTCCGTCTTCCCGGTACCAACCATATTTATATGGTCGGTACTCCACTATGTAAATTAGGTGGATCGTACCACAACAATCTGGACTCAACTAACACTACGGCCCGACGCCTGACTGATCTCGTCTACCTAAGATCAAAGTCACAACGTGGGTAGGTTAGACTTGAGATCGAAACAGTTACTCCAGTAACCAGATGTTGCAAGTGAGCTGAGAACGATAGAGTTGGTATTGAACCGGTACAGCTGGTGAAGCCGTTAACATCGACGAACAGACTTCGACCCTGGACGGGCCATTGTCCCATATTGGTATCCTGACCAGAGAATTTCGCTGAGTAGCGACGACCACCGATCGACCGGGACACAGGCTGGTGGCAGCGACAAAGAGTCAACCCAAAAACGCCGGTAGAAGAAACGTTACAGCTTCGCGCCGCAACTGAAAGTTGACCACGGGCCGACGGCTGGTGTCACAATTAAGTTTAGATGAGAATTGAAGTTCCACATTTCTTTCATAAATCTAACCTTGGCCACAGTCCCTCTCAGACTGGCTGTAGCAGTAATTAAGCATGAGATAAGCATGAGATAAAGGTATGAAATCAGAATGTACAGTACGATCCTTGAGGCCAGAGAGTAAAAAAGGAGTTCCTTACTGATTGTGAAGTAGAAAGAAAACTAACCCTAACACATTTTCAACATGCTCTGTCCTCTTTCCGTCTTTTACATCGTTTTTTTTTTTTAGTAATTCTTGTTTTTTTGTTTTTGTTTTTGTTTTTCACATTACATAAGCTAATAGATTTGGTTCCATGCGATTCTATTTCATCTTCTCTTTTTCAGGCAACTTCATGATTATATCTTCTATGTTACTGAATTTTTTTAATTTTGTCTGCAAAGAATTATTCGAATTTTCTTTTCCTATCACAGAATTGTTTTTGTTTTAAATCTCTGTTGAAAAGGAAAACATTCCGGACATAACGAAAAAAGCTGGTATCGATGCCATAGAATTTGCAGGTTGTTTGAAAAAAGGAAAGGACGCTAGGGTAAGTGTGTGAGGTGTCAAGTGGTGTATCTTGAAGACGACTAAGGCAACATTCCTTTAATATTTAATGGGAGACTTCTTTTTGGAAAATTTCAAATAACAAATACCCATTATTGTTGGTCTTTCACTGCAAATAGGAAATAGATTGATCGTTTTGCAATTTGATCAAACAACTAATTAATTTGCATTGCATTTTAGTGATTAATGTTTGCTAATAAGAAAACAAGCGTCACTTCTTTATTTAGATTTTATATTAACAGTACCGCTAAGTGTTTGAACATCTAGCATACAAATTTTATTTTCACTTAAAATAATTAAATACTTAGCAAGATTCTATTGACTGATTAACCTTTAAAGCAAATGTCATGTGATTATGATGTTTTCACAATTACTGACATTATTTATCATTTTAATGTTCATTATTATTATTATTATTATTATTATTATTAATGAATCAAGAACAAATATTCACAAACTAGTCCACATATTAAAAGGTCTTTAATTTCCGACTGACCTTTAATCGTAGTTTCAGAACGATAAATGGATAATCAAGTCATTTTATACTTATTTATGTTTTATGCGCTAGCATGTTCGCACGATGTTTTAGCACGGTGTGAACATGCTAGAAGTTTGTTGGTTATAACTGAAGATTGGAGGACAACAAATCTCCTCAAATCTCTAACACAACTCTCACTACCTTCGCAATATAACCAGAGTCTGTATAATCCTATTCTTTGTCAAATCATTAATTCATACAATCCCGTTTCTACTCCAGTTATTATTAACCCACATTTTCCACATTTTGTTAGGCGTTTTTTTTTTTATTTGCTTGTTTCTATTTATCTTGCGTTTTGCTGATACAGCCAAATCTGGCAAATTTTCTTTACTTTGTCTACAATATTTCCTATTACTTGGATGGAGAGTTCAGTATGGGTTTTTGAAACCTTCAATATGTTAATATATTATACGTGTTCGTTATAGCAATTAACACGGAAAAGGATTTTAGAAATAACAAAATGTTATGTAATTGCATAACATCAAAACCTACCAAAAAACTAGAAAAGCAATTTCTATTAGCTCATCTAGTATATTTATTTTTTTATTTCAAATTGTAAAAAGATGCAAACTTCATCCATTTATTTTCTACTTTATTTGTCAATTTTATATATTCTATTTTTCTATTATTACTTTTACCTTCTTGTAATAATTACAGCATAAACCTAGCTAAACTTAATATCGCTATCATTGGCTTGTACAATTTGATTATTGTCACATGTACGTTTGCATACTCACTGATATAGATGATTTATTATCAATGGAAATAGTAAATCTACATTCATATTTTCATATTTATTGTTGCAACTGACAAATGGCTGCATAAGGTATTAGGCTATCCATCATATTATACTTCCACTGTGATGTCATTTATTCTCATTAAAATATTAAGTCTCTTATAAATAATGTATCATATCGTAATTTTCTATTTTTTTAATTTCCTATCAAAGGAGATCAACAATAAACTATTGTAAGGGGAGTGGAAGGCTAATCCATTTCTCAATCTTTTTCTTTTCGTTTCTTTCTGAAAAACTATTTCACGTGTTCATGATTACCCCTCTCTCTCTCTCTCTCTCTCTCTCTCTCTCTCTCTCTCTCTCTCTATCTATCTATCTATCTATCTATCTATCTATCTTTTCTCGCTCTTTTTCTGTCTCTGTCTCTGTTTCTCTGTCTCAGTTAAACATGTGTGATTACATTTTACAGCACTTTACAAACTATACTGTATTTGCATGGCCCACTGACGAATCCCATACGTCAAATATTATGGACAAGAAGCCGTCTAGTGTAGTATCGGAATATTTTGCGATGAATGAAAAATGATTTTTTTTCAATTTTTTCCTTTTCATTAATTCGTTTATTGGGAGTAGCCAAACAACATTTAAGAGAAGAATAATTGGGAAAAGAAAAATTGTTATATATAACTAGACTCTAGATTTTTCCAGTCATACTTTGGTGACAGTATTTTCAATAGCTAAAATAAATGTTTGTGAAATTAATTAATCTGTCTCTTCGTAATTAACTATATTGAACTTCAAATTAAACGACACGACTAGAAATTTGTGTCCACCTACCGCTTGGAATAATTAAATATACATTCATCATTTGTATATCTCCATTGGATATTTTAAAATTTTAATTCTTTTACTTTTGCCAAAATATCTCAGCTGTATTATGTATTATAAAATCTATATAAAACGCTCAGATGTTGAGAAAGAGAAAATAAAATGATACTAGAACGGAGAGATATGAAACTTTTGTGAGCATTGCACTTATTAAATAACTTTTTCAAAGTTGTAACACTTTTACAGTCACATCTTGAGCACTTTTAATGTTGCAACGATTTTGTTTTCCTTACTGTAATATTCTTTCTCTGCCTTGTGTAGTTCTCAAAATCTATGATAGTAGATAATTTTTTTCCTTTTCTTTTTCAATTAAAGTCTGTTAATATCTTTCTTTACACTTATGCATCTCTGGCAGTCTTTGGCCCGTTTTTGAAGTGTCAAATCTTGTTCACTTTCCAATTTTGTAAGGATTCTGCGTCTAATTTCTGCGTCTTTGGTTGAAACCAGGCCTTGGACGTATATTAAACATTTGAAATGTCCGAGCCGAGTTCCGATAACTTGAAATCATCACAATATTTGTTTACAATGGAAGCGAAAATTATGTAATCTTCGCTCTCCTTTTTTATTAGATTCAGACATTTCCATCTTTTGTGGAATAGTGAGGTATTAGGGCTGAAATGTTCTGTTAACAATTTTATGGCTTCTTTGAATGTTAACTCATTTGTTTTCCTCGATAGGATATAATCTACGAATTTGGTATATTCGCATGTGCCTAATTTTCTTAGTAGTAGTCGTACTTTTCTTGCGTCTAACCAATTTCTGCAGTCAAATTCATATAGATCTTCGTACCTTCGAAAGTTGCAAAGGTTTTGTCTTCGTCGGGTGCATACGTGAAATCTTAGATAGTGCTCCAAATAGCATCTTGTGAGAGAACTGTTTCATTTTCGGAATTTTGCCCTTTATTTGACATTACACGTAGCAAAAATTCTTGTAATTCAAAATGTTTCTGTTCGTTTTTCTGTTGCTGTTCAAATTGGATTTTCATAAGTTCCACAATGGTTGACTTAAAATCTTCCATGTTAACGTAATTTTGTGTAAGTATTTTCCTTTAGTGTAGCCTGATATTCTGGAACCTGTGTACGCAAAAAAAAAATTCCCTGTGTAGAACTTGTGTCTTTGTTACCACAGTAAAGTTGATGTTCAAAAAAAATGTTCTTTTTTTTTTTATATGTTCGTGTAGAACTTGTTTTTTTTAGAAATCTCTACGTACATTTTAGAATCTCCACGTAGAACTTGGTTTCTTGGGTTAGCTCGTCGCCGCTTGTTATGTGCGACGGATAGCAAAAAAGGTATGTCTTCCGCGTAGAGAGTTCGTTTTTTGTTGTTTTTTTTTTTTTTAGAGTTTTCCTCGTCGCCACTTGTTATGGTCCAAGTTCCTTGTACCACGGTGATGGTAAAATGAAAGAATAACACGAACACAGGTATGGAATACAAAGATATATTACAACAGAAATATAATACAAATAAGTAGAAGTATTAGTAATGACTACCAGATTGGGTTAGAGTGAACGATGTTGTCTCGACAAGTATCGCTATTCCAATGTCCTTACAATATGCTCTCAATTATCTCTCCTCGTCTTACAATCTCCTCATACCGCTTGAGAGGCGCAGTATTTATAATGTCAGGAATAGTTCATTATTATTATGGGTAAGTTCCCATAACACTAAACATACACACACACACACACATAAACACATCTGCATACACATCTACCTACATATACATACATCCATATACGTATATATACATATATATATATATATATATATATATATATATATATATATATATATATATATATATTCTACATATATATATATATATATACACACATACACACACATGTACGCACATATACATATCTATATATAAATCAAAATGTAAAATTTTAAAAATTGTGTCTCAAAATAAAAAAATTAAATACATAGCGCATCACATAAACATATACAAGGATACATATAGATAATCATAATAGTCATTCTATTAAAATGTCATGCCCGATGTTATTGAACCAAGATGGAACTGACATAAGTGACAACACGTTATAAAACAGTGTTTATGTTTTGAATCGTTTCTTATGTCTATATTTAGGAAATATCTCACTACGAAGATTTAGCAACTCATCTTGATTCTTATCTTTAATAATAAAAAATTTTTCCGCCATGCACAGATCACACCGATCGCGGAAGTTATTAGGGGTTCTAGCTCTTGATAAGTATCTCCATTCGAAAAGTGGGGTTAGTCCCTTATCCTTACTCTGTCCGGGACATTGAGTTCTACATGGATTCTATCCTCTTGGAATTATTTTTTATACAAATATATATGTATGTATATATGTATGTATATATATTTATATATTTTAGATATATGATTGCATATATAGTATATTTACCACTAATATTATATATATATATATATATATATATATATATATATATATATATATATATATATATATATATGTATATATATATATAAACAAAGATATTGATGTTGTGTTAAAGAAAATAGGATCCATCAATTCTTTAGAAACTGCTTTGTTGAAGTTTCGGATACGAAACTGAGTAGTATGACTTTCGAGAAAATCTGAATGAATAAATCTGTATTGAGGCAAATAGAAACTTGCTTGACTGTGAAGGTCTTCGTAACCGAGCCGTACGCCATATCAGACGTTGATTCCTCTTCTCAAAGGGGAACATCTTCACTTTATTAAATTTTCTCGTGTGCGCAAGTTGTAGACGAAATAAACACTGTTTAAAAAACGGAGCGTATACACAACTACGCGTATCCAATAAAAATAATGTTTGGAGTAATAAAAATATGTTGGATTAAAAAAAAAAAAAATTCATCACTTATATATATATATATATATATATATATATATATATATATACACTAGCAGTAGAGCCCTGCGTTGCCCGGCGATGTAACAGTAAGAGATAGATCAAGTATCGACCATCATAAAGACTGAAAAATAAAATTGACAAAGATTATTGTTTAAGGTTGACGGACGCGCATGTCTTAATTAGTTTTTTTTTTCTTTTTTTTTTTACGAATTGGTCAAACTCAAACAAAAACATTGTTTTCAATTGTTATGAGTCTACCGATTGAATAGAATTTTATTATAAACAATTGTCTTGTAAATGGAATTTTTAAAGCATTCTGAATGTAAAAATAAAGAAAAAAGTGTGCAAGACAATAAGAAACACTACCTGCCAAAAAGTGAAGTTTTGTTGAAATCGGTTGAAAAATGTAGGAAATCCGATCCCATATATAAACAAACACACACACACACACACACACAACCTGGGTTTTATAATAAGTATAACTCGATATAAGTTGTCCCCCTTTCATTCTCGTGATGCCTCTTAATCGTGTTTTCAAATTGATTTCGTGCAAAAACAATTGTGTTTTTCCCATTTTTGGCGCTGTCAGAACCACCGCAAGGTAATTTTACGTAGTCCTGTGAAGTTTTGTTGAAATCGGTTGAAAAATGTAGGAAATCCGATCCAATATATAAATTTACAGACACACACACACAACCTGGGTTTTATAATAAGTATTATATATATATATATATATGTGTGTGTGTGTGTGTGTGTGAATTGGAGCACTCCGGTTGATTGACATTTTGTTTAAATTCGTAAAACAATACACTAGATTTAATTGTTTCTTTCTGTCCAATGAAGATAGCTCTGACTGACACCAAATGGGTTGGGTTTCGACCGGGGCTTGAGGCATTCGGATGTCTAGTCGCACTGAAGAGCTGTAATACAGAGAATTATATATATATATATATATATATATATATATATATATATATATATATATATATGTGTGTGTGTGTGTGTGTGTGTGTGTGTGTGTGTGTATTAAATCTCTCTCTCTATATATATATATATATATATTAAGAATTATGCTTTTTAAGATTTGTGTCTGATTGCTAGTATCAGCAATAACATTAATACAGTTGGTAAGCAATATTTAAAAACTTGGATAATTATTTGCATGCAATTTAAGGATTCCTGCTATTGATAAGAGGCCATATATAGTAAACTTGAAGAAAATAGATCTTACTTAAAATTGGTTTTGTAGGTTTAAAAGTCGACGCTCAATATGTATATGTGACTTCACATAATGATACTGGCAGGATTTATTTTGCTAGTAGTTCTGTGTTTAGTTAGAAAAAAGAAAATAAGATAAACTATTTATTAGTTTTTATCCATCGGATAATTTAAATAGGTCGACTCAGAAATACTCGTTCGATATTGATCGAATCATTAATTATCTTTCTTAAGATCAAAACATTTTGAAATACACTCTGATAGATTTGCATGCATCTATTCAAATACTTCAGTTCATGAGCTTATAATTGCAATTTTATCAGTGACTGGAAATGTTTAGCTGTTATCAAAGAATTCTAAGAACGTTCACAACATCTGGTATCAAAATTGAGGACTTGAATATTATTCTACTTGAATATTAGAGTTTAATTTGAGCAAATTTACCAAGAGATTGCTTTCAAGTTATGTTTTTACTGACATTACATTTTTTAAATTGTTTTCTACTAATTTAATCGTAGAATTTTAGTTTAAAAGAAAATACTTTTAAAATAAAAACACGATGCAATGTTTTGACAATTTCAATAAAACCAACCGATGTTAGTCGAATTTTCTAGATATAATTATATGAGAAATATATCTTGTAATTTTCAGCTTATAACATCTCTCATATTAAAAAAATGATACCTGGTTTGGGGGCTGTCATGTTTTATTATACAAATAAATCAAATAAATATTGTCATTTATAAATAAATCCAAATTATATAGATCATAGAAACATATATTTGATTAATAATATTCCATTCATCTTAAATTATTATTTTATTATTTTCTTTTTTATTTTGTTTTGATTTTTAACATCATTTGCAACAGTTTGCATTGCTTTTTCGTCATCTTTTAATGATGAATCATAATTTTTATATTTGATATGGGAAGGCCGGGCTATTCCATTAATTCGATGTATTAGAAGCTCTTTTATTATTGACGCGGACAATTGTAAGCTTTGCTAAATTACAAAAGAGCATTCTCTTACCTGAATATACATTTTAGCTTAAAGATTCTTGCTTTTGACAATCTTTCAAAAAAGGTATTGTTCAATAATTTATAATATATTTTTATATCATCATCAAATTTGAAGAGAACGATAATTTTTAGTGCTAGCCTACTGGTGTCTTCTAAATCGTGGTGACTGAAGGATCCAACATCTAGCCTGTTACGGTTTTTTGGTTATATACTATATATATAACTAGGGGATTTATTTGCGTAAAATACAAATTGTGGCACAAGGCCGAAAAGGGGAGGGGTAAAGGCTGGTCAACACTAACTATCTTATACCTAGCTAATCTGATTCACGACCCATTCATACATTACAATTCGCTCATGCACCACAAGAACGTATCCATCACCAATCAATCCTTCATGCACCATAATCCCGGATTCTCACAAGGGGGACCTACCAAAACGCGCCCAAATCCATAAAAATTTGATGATACATAAATGATATACATAAAACTCTAATAATGATAGAATGCAAGGGGAGGGAGATGAACCCAATAATAACTAAAAATCAACACAAAATACAAACTAAACATATGTTAGTAGGGACCGTCCAACCCTCAAAACAGAGAGGCCGCTGTATTCTGCTAAGGGAGTGGGAAAATGGATAAAACATGGGAAAATGTAAAGCTGATCCAGTCGAGATAAAAGGGTGCCGAAACAAACTGGGGAGGTTGGGAATCTCGACCTGGACCATAACCAAAGAATAGCCGGGATACAGGCCAGGAACAACACTTACTCACATTAACTAGGTACTCTTAAGCTTGTCTAACCAAACCAAGGGGAGGGTTCCATAGGTTGACCTAAAAAAGAAAATCAAGAGTAGCCCTGGTCACACGAACCAAGCTACCCACCTTTAGCTAAAGACTGTCGAATGCAATCGTTTTCTATCAGATCTAATCTTCATCTTGAGCTGATGCTCAAAGAATTGGATTAGATGCTGATAAGAAAGACGGTTGCCCCGCAAGACTTCCTCCATGCGCGTCGTCCAAATCACCATTCGAGCCGTGGCCATCAGCATCAGAAACACCATTCGTTTCTCCCCGGAATACGGGGGCGACACATTGTCACACGCGTATGCGCGATCAATGGACACAAGCTGTTCGGGAGCGAGACGAGCCGTCAGCTCGCCGACATGGTCCCATAAGGGGCGGACCCGGAGGCAATGGTAGAAGGCGTGCGAAGCCGTTTCTTCTAAACCAAGACCACACCGTTCACAGTCTGGCAAATCCGCCAAACCCCATATGAAAGCCTTGTCATTGAGAGGCAGCCGATTCCGAGCCAATTGCCAGGTAAGCGAAAACTCAGGGTTACTGAGGTAATCCGCCGCTGGCGCCCAAGACCAATAGGAGCGATACTCCTCCTCCGACAAGCCGAACGTATCACGTAGCGAATCCTTCGCGCGACCCTCCACTAATCCACGATTGAAGACCTTCCTAGGCCGTGAAAGATCACTGGACCGGGGAATGGCCTTCAAGGCCAACCGACACTCGCGGAGGAAATCCGACTCACCCCGGGGTTTACAACGGCGCTCAACCCGCGAGATGGGGGGACTGATGGTAAGGCTAGGGAAGGCGTCCCTAACAATCCCCTCCAGAATCGGATCTCCTGTAGTCAATGCGCGGCGTAGGAAAGCCAACCTAGAGGCACGGATGTGACTCAGAAGGTGCGGCATTCCCAGCCCCCCATGACACGGACGTTTGGTGCAGACTCGTCTGTCGACCCTGTTCACGCGTCCCCTCCATAAAATGGAGGATAGCGATCGCTCGAGCGCCTTCCTACGGTCTTTACAGAGAGGAAGTACGGACAATCGATAACGAATCAGGGGGAAAATGCATGTAACACACACCTCCGCCCTGCCCTTCACGGACAACCGCCGTCGATTCCAAGTCTGACCGGCAGAATCGACCTTGCATGTACTTCAGACCAATTCTTCTCCAGCTGGAGGTCAGGCCCAAACCACACTCCTAGAATGCGGACAGGACCTTCCGTCCAACCGAAGCGGCCCGGAAGATCGACCCCCTTCCAGGCACCTAACCGCAAGCCGGACGACTTCTCGCGGTTTATCTTGGCCCTGTCACCTTCTCGTACCGATCAAGCGCCTTCTGTACCGCCTCAATGTCGCTGCGGGACGACACGAAAGCAGATACGTCATCGGCGTACGCGGAAACCCTGGGACGAGACCCTCCAGGCACGGCAATTCCACGTAGGGCCGGACTGCCGGTCTCGTCCTTCAGCCGGCGAAGGAGATGCTCCAACGCCAAAGCATAAAGGAGAGGCGACAGCGGACAACCCTGACGAACCGACCTAGACAGCACGAACGCGTCCGACAACCTTCCGTTCACCTGTACCACAGCACTGGGTTAGCGATACAGGAGGCTAATCCAGCGGCAGAAGTTGGGTGCGAATCCAGCGGCATGCAGGACAGTAGCGATGGTCAACCCTATCAAATGCCTTGGACTGATCCAAATTGATCAGCGCGGCTTCTTCGTCCTGCTCTGCTCAGGTCCCAACAGAGACTCGGCAACTGACTGCAAACGCTCCTGCAGGATCTTGGCCATAATCTTTAACTCTGTGTTTAGCAGAGTTATGGGCCTGTAATCATCTAGCTTCCCCCCACCACCTTTGCCCTTTTTCAACAGAGTGATCACGCCCCTGGTAATCCCGACCGAAGCCAGTTGTTGAACACTGCTGTCAAAATCGGAACAAAGTTGTGCGACAGCCTCAAATACAATTCATAGGGCAAACCATCCAGACCGGGCGACTTGCCTCTGCCGACCTTCTTCAAAACCACGTAGACTTCGCCCTCCGTGATCTCTCCCTCGCAGCTAGCTGCTTCAGTCGGCGAAAGCCGAGGAAAGTCAGCCAAATAGCTACGAAACGCCTCCTCACGGAGACCAGGCTCCTTGGTCAACCGGTTCTCGAAATGGCGCCGAAACGCCTCGCACATGTTGTCAGTGGCCCGAAGAGTATCCCCCTCCGAGGACTTGACTTCACGAATGAAACGATCGCCACCTCGACGGACCTCTTCCCTGCGCAGATCTACGCCCAAGTTCACGGCTTCAGAAGACATCTTGCTTAACTTATGTCTAATTACCTGGCCCATGTACCGCTCGCTATTCAAACGATCCAGGGCCGCCCTAGCTAAGGCTATCTCTAGGGGATTCCCCCCAGCCACCGCCCAGGTGTAACTAGCTTTAAGTGTCTTCACCTTTTCAGCTCTATCTAGAGCGAGCCGTTTGCTGAAATCAGTGGTGAAAGACCTAATCCTAGACTTAAGGCGTTCCCACCACTTATTCCCGATAACCGCCCTCACTAGCTCCCGCTGCACTAATCTAGTTAACTGTTCCCGGAAGTCCCGCCTGTCCAGTAAAGACAGATTGAACTTCCAGTAGCCAGCCATTCTAGGCCTATGATCTAACGCCACCCGGGCACAAACGAGTTTGTGGTCCGCGTAGCCTACCCAGTGGAACGTAGGGCAATCCAGTAGATCTATGTCGGCTCTTCTCACTAACATTCTGTCAAGGTAGCTAACCACCTTGTCAGAAGGCCAACTAAGAGCCCACGTCCACATTCTCCCCCCAGGATGATCGACCCGGTATCTATCGACGAGACCATAATCGTCAATCAGATCAACCAGGCTACGATCGTCCCTTCCCCCACTAGCACCCCGCCCCCTGTCTAACTTGGGGTCCAGGATGGCATTCCAGTCCCCCATTAAAACCAGGAACGGCCCCAACTGCCGAAAAAACGAGACCTGCTCCTCCTGGTCATTGGGCGCATAAACCGCAACGACTCGTAACGAAACATTTTTCACGGCAATATCGGCCACGATCAACCGGCCCTCGGCATCGGTATGCACAAGGTCCACCTTCGCATCAAGAGTCCGTCTGACAAGCAAAGAAACTCCTCTGGCAAACCGGTCCCCATATGCTGAATAGACAACAAAGTCATCCATTTGAAGAGCGGACCTAGTCGCGCTCTTCTGTGTCTCTCCAACTCCTTCCTGTCCACCCTACAAATTAGGTCCGGACCAGGAAAGCACTTCTTCTTCTTTCTTTTTCTCTTATCTGGGAGAGGGGAGGAAGGTGAAGGTGTGGGCAGTGGGGTGGAAGTACCAGGCGGGGTAGCTACAGAAGCTAAGAAGGAGGTTGAAGGGCAGGGTGATGAAACCCGAGAAGGGGAAGAGGAACGACTCTCAGTTTGTGATTCCACCTGGTCCTGGGAGGGATTGGGACCCCGATACGTCAGAGCCTTCCTCCTCCCTACTGCCTTGCTTTAGTGTCTCTTCCTCCTTCTTGTTGGAGGCACTAGGAGGAGGCATTTCTTCCACCTCCATCTGCTGCTGCTCCTGCTGTTGAGGTTGCTGCTGTTCTGGCTGCGTCTGCTGTTGTTGCTGTTGCTGCCGATCCTTTCTTTTTTCTTGTTGCCGGCTCTTTTTGTTGGCCTCTTTGTTGGGACTGGCCGGCTTCGCTTTTTCCGCCACCTGCCGTTGTTCCCGGTCTTCCGAGGCTACTTCTTTTGCCGCTGCAATCTTCTCCGGGGGTACTTGCTTCTGCTTATGCTGCTGCTTCTGCTGCTGTTGCTGCTGCTGCTTCTGCTGCTGTTGCTGCTGCTGCTTCTGCTGCTGCTGATGATGATTATGATGATGCTGTTGCTGCTGCTGTTGTTGTTTGGGAGGTGCGGTGCTCCTTTAGCCTTTTTCCTCACCACCTCCGTCCATTCCGTGCTACCCGTCTTTTTCCCCTCCTCAGCGGGCACCACCGGGGTGGGTACTGGTGCCTGATTTTCTTTGGAGGCCGGCTTCTTGGTTGGGCACAACTTCGCCAGATGTCCTGCCTCTCCACAAACCCAACAGCAGGGCCGGCGACCCTCGACGACGACAAAAATTCTCCTGTTCTCGCAGAGAATTGTGTTAGGGATGTCTTTGAAGCCTTGGCGGTTCAGTGTCACCATGACCTCCAAGTCACCAGTGGCAATCCCCGCCTTGCTTCTGATTGCCGACACCCCCTCCACAGGTCCATAGCGTGCGAAAAAGCCACCCACTTGATCTTCCGTGGGCACATCGTGCAACAAAATCCTTGTCTTCCTTGTGCCCATGTACTCTGTCTGGAGTTTCAGCGTTTTCGTTGTGAGGGTGCAGCCGGCCAGTGCTTTTGCTGCTTCCTCTGTAGGTAACAAGATGTCCCAGCACGCGTTTGACCTGCGAGCCAGGACCTTCGCCCCAATATTCAACGTTTTTAGGGCTTCCTCCATGGGTTCCCTATTTACACCAGTGAACTTTTTGGTCTTAATGTCGACCGTCAGAAAAGAAATAGTTCTAGATGCTACAGTCTCCATAACTGATGGCACCGGGACGAGCTCATCTTTTTTGATAAAGTCTTTCAGCTCGTGTCTCTGATTCTCATAATATTCGTTACGGAGCTATGAAGAAACGGAAAAAATGTGTACCCCCCAAAATCAAGGCAATAACGTAATGCAAATGAGAACATCATTTAAAAAATTCAGAAATCAGTTCCTCAAAGCGATCAGACTAGGAATTATGATATTAAAAACAAGGGCTTTAAAGGCAATAATTACAAGAATTATAAAGGAAAAAACCACTTAAAAAAAATGTTGTTTATTTTCGTTGTGGTAATAATGTCGGACATGTCCGTGCGAAATGTCAATGTTATACACGGAATGACTTTGGTAAAAATGTAAAAAAAAAAGAAAAAAAAAAGACTTTTTCGAATGGACGTGCATGTGCCTTTTTGTTTGGATTGTGTACTGTGGCGAGTAGTCGTGATTCGTGCCTGGTCAATTCGGGTGCGACAAATCATGTAATTGCAGATGAAACAAAATTTATTAATTTTGACCCGAATTTTGAGCTCGACTCACATTTTATCGAGTTAGTGGACGGCACCAGAGCTAATAATTTAGTTTCAAAAGTGGTGGCGCCTGTATTTATCTGCAAAATACTAGAGGAAATATTTGTAAATGTTTATTTAAAAAAAAATAAAAGGCTTTATATATTCCTAAATTAAGGATATCCAGACGGAACTGAATCTAATATACAGCAATATGGACGTTTGTATTATTTGAAAAGTATTAAGTCTGCGAAGATGGCCACGCACGACTTACGAACTAGGCATAAAATATTAGGCCACTGTAATGATTCGGATGTTAAAAGATTACAAGAACACGTCACTGGAATGAAAAATTACACTTCCAAATGATTTAAAATATTATGACAGGTGTATTAAAGGGAAAATGACTTAAATTTTGTTGCCGAATCTTCAGGGCTTATGATATACTTTCTGAAAATAAATTTGATAACCTGCAAGCTACGAAAATCTACTTATCCGATAGCTCCCCGCATGAAAAATTAAAAATAATTCGGACAGATAATGGTGGAGAATTTTCTTCTGATGCTTACAAAAACCTCCTAATAAATGGAGGCATTAAACATGAGAAAACCTGTTCTTATTTTCCATACAAGAACGGAGTCGCTGAACGGAGTTGGAGGACACTTTTTGAAATGGCTAGATGTTTGTTAATAGAATCTAACTTACCCAAAAATCTGTGGTCTTATGCATTATGAAAGAAACTAAAAACTCAATGAGAGCCCAATGTGAGTGATATGCATATTTTTGGTACAATTTGCTATACATATACAGGGCGGAACTAGATCCAAAGTGAAAGGGACATTTTTATTGGGTAGGATAAGCCAAGTCCAGACTATATGATTTATTTTCCACAAACTAAAACGATGAGGAAGATTAGATGCGTCAGATTTACAGATTCCTTTGAGCGAGGGGAGGAACCCTAAAAAAAAAAAATGGGCCTATAAGTAGAAAACCCGTTCAGAGTCCACAATCAGAGGAAGGTATTATACCAGATGAGGTATACGAGAAGAAATCAGGTGCAAATTCCGACAAAAATGGAGAAAAGCCAGACTATTTTGAAATGAATCAATGTAATATTAACTGTTGTTATGCGGTACAATGCATCTCAAAGAATTATCAAGAAGCCATACATTCTGTCAAGACCATAGCGGCTATGCCTTCAAAAGACAAATGAAGAAATTTAATCCAAAAATAAAAGAAAAATGAAGAAATTAAATCTTTAGTATTAAGGGACATTGATTTTGAAACGCCCCGGATGATAGAAATATCATCGGCAGCCGTACTGTAGAGCGAACTGAGGATGGATCGCCAGTCTACAAGGTTCGTTTTATAGCTAACGGATTTTCATAGATATAAGGGGGCGACTTATGTAAAAACATTAAGTCTTAATGGATGATAGAAATATCATCGGCAGTCGTTGGGTTTACACTGTAAAGCGAACTGAGGATAGATCGCCAGTCTACAAGGCTCGTTTTTGTAGCTAACGGATTTTTCAAAGATATATGGAGTAGATTATAAGAGAGGGGGAGTGGACTTATGTAGAAACATTAAGTCTTAATTAGAGTTTTGATGCAAATGGATGCCCATTATGTTAGGGATTTACACCATATGTATGTTAAAGGAGCTTATTTCTGAATGCTACCATCGACTATGAAATATATATGGAACCACCAGAAGGTTTTGAAGAAAGGTGATAATTATGTATGGAAACTTAAAAAAAAAAGTCACTATTTGGACTCAAAATGAGTGGAAAAACATGGAATAATTTAATCCATTGTTATTTAATGAGACAATAATTTCAATCTCCCCAAGTTGACCCATGTCTGTACACAGACATTTAATAATGAAATATTAGTAATTCTGGTTATTTGGGTCGAAAATATGTTAATTGCATCAAAGAGTGAGGCCGCTCTATTAAAAATCAAGAGTTCTCTAGAAATGAGTTTTAAAATGACCAATTTGGGCCGACTATCATATTTTTCTTGGGAGACAGTAAAAATTTAAAGGCAACACTATTTCAATGAATTAATCGAGATACACGGAAAGGCTTTTATCGAGATTTAACATGCAAAATTATAAAATAAGAATTATTCCATGGGAAGTGGATTGAAACATAGTTATGAATAAGGAAGATGGTATAGCGGCGTGTGAGAAAGAATACAGAACATTGGTCGGAAGTCTTATTTGCATGATGACATCAACTAGGCAAGATATCTGCTATACGGTTACTAAGTTGTCCCAAAACTTAAATAAACCGGGGACTGTACATTTAACAATTTTTAAGCAAGTATTACGTTATCTAAAGTGGACTAACAGTCGATGCCTAGTATTTTGACAATCCAATAAACTATTAAAATTGAAAGGATTTTGTGATGCTGATTGGGCCAATTCACCAGACCGTAAGAGTATAACAGGCTATTGCTTTAAGCTAGCAGATAATCAGCTGGAATTAAGAAACAGCGAAAGATTTCACTTTTTACTTGTGAATCTGGATGTATTGCATTGTGAAAAGGAACACAAGAGGCTATTTTTCTTAAATTACGAATAAAAGCAATTACAATACTGGCAATAACTGAGCCAATAATTATTTACTCGGCGATCAGGGCAGTATTGCTTTGGCTAGAAATTCAATATTACATCAAAGATCAACAACATATCGATATAAAATATCAGTTTGTTAGGGACCAAGTAGAAAAGAAAACAGTACAAATTGAAGACGTTCAATCGGGAAATAATATGGCGGATTTATTTGTAAAAACCGATTACGAAATTGAAACTACGGGCTTTTTGCTTCTGCAATATTTAGTGCTGACTTTTTGGGTCCTTATTGGTCCTGGGCAAGACGTAAAACTGCATCCATTAAGGTCCTTATTAGGTCCTGGGCAAGTAAAACTGCACCCATTAAGTCCCTGTAAAGTCCTTATTAGGTCCTGGGTAGGACGTAAAACTGCATCCATTAGTTACTGTCCTAAGAAACGTCAGTTCAGTTTTTGGTATGAATGTAAGTCCTTAGTTTCGGGGTATAAATGTAAATGGTCCTATTTTTAGCCCAATCCTCTTCTAAATGACTCTCTGGATCACTCTGACCCGGAGTGATAGTAACTGTTTTAATGGGTCCCAGCTATGGGTAAAGTACCAATTCTTTCCACTTTTTGTTGTGATCGCAATCTAAACTTATAATATTGTTATTCATGTTTTATTAACCCGAAGTACTTAACTGTGAACAAAGTGATATGACTAATTTTTGTGGATATTAATTTTCAAGAAAAATAAAAAAAATAAAAATAAAAATTTGGAATACTAAAGTTACATATTAATATTAACTTTAAAAAAAAAAAACGAAAAAAATTAAAAAGAAAAATATAATTTTTGGAATTAAAGTATTTATTAACTTTACTAATATTTTGAAGGAAGATTCTATAATATACCCAAAATAAGGGGGGCTGTTAGGGTTTTTTGGGTATATACTATATATATAACTAGTGAGCGAGTCAGAATGACTTATTTCCCTTTATAGTCTACCAATAGAAGATTAACCAATCAGGAGCCGCAAAACACTGTATCCGTCGTGTATAAAGGCGGCCATCTTTGTTTATCCTACCGGAATGACCAGAGCCAACATGTCAGGCGAACATGACAGACAGAAGAACTACGCTCTGCTACTTTGCTGTGATATCCACTGCAAACCTAAAGTACGCTTTCCTACTGTCGCCGAAATATTCACTGCCAACCTCTGAATTCTATACTCGAGGACGACCGTCATGAAAATGTCTAACATAGCCCAGTCATGTATTTCTGAGTTCATCATTAAAAACTACAGTTGAAAAATAATTTTTCGTTAATCTTTATGTACAACATGCATATGTTGGGATTTTTAGTCAAATGTTGTAGTACCAGAAGACAAAAACGTACCGTGATATTTTCCAAGGAAAATCAAAAAGTTTCTGACAGATATCTTTTTGAAAGAGTTCAACATGACAATGATTCTAAACACAAAAGTGCACTGCTGAAAAATTGGCTCAAAGACAAAATCAACGTCTTGGCCAGCAGTGACTCTGAACCTGAATCCAAAAGAAAATGTGTGTTGAGTTAGAGTTCATTCAAAATAGCTTTCAAATTTCGTAGAATAAGAGGGGTTTGTTCTTGACTTGCCTATTTTGTTTCTGCTATAATAATAAACACATTATATTATTATATAATAACTGAATTGAATAAAAACGTTTTGAAATTTTGCCAAAACATTTTTAGTGAATTAATATATTTATCAGAACTTTTTCTGAAAGAAAACGAAGTTAATATGTATGAACAAATAATGGAACTTTGTTGAAAAAAGTGACAGGGTGTTCTTTATTTAGAAAATAGAGATTTATGCATCAAATATCAGCGGTTTTTTAGTGTTGTATAATAATAAACTTGCGTTATTTTTAGAACTATTCAATCGCTATACGAGCATCAAAACATTTTTTAACTTTAAAGTGATCTTGTAAAATTGGTCAATTTTTTAATTAATTCATCCCAAGCAAAGCGATAATGCCTCTAAGCCGCCAGGGGCTACTAGAAGTGAAAGATGATGAAAAGACTTTAGAAGGATCTGGAAACCCAGTCCAAAGCATAGAACAAGAGGTAAATTTCTACTCCTGTTCAAAAGATTGGGGTAGCGCGTGATCCCGACGATAGGATCTGTCTACTCATATTGAGGAGAAAAATAAGTAAATAATTAGTAAATAAAATTTCAGAGTTTAGGCAGAGACGTTAGAAGTATAGAGTTGAAACAGAAACCAAATTCTAAGCAGGAAAGAAGGGATAAACTTCTCTTTTACAAAAGACCGGGGAGGAATATAAACCGGGCGATAGGCGCACCTTTCTATACAGTGATGATTGCCAATGTTAAGCACCCATTTTTTAATTATTCTTTTTCTATAAAATGTATTTTTTCTTCATCCACTGATTTTTTTTACAGATGAATAAGTGTGACACTATTTAGCTATGGTAATTGGCTAACTAATTAAGCATAGAAATTAAAATGAAAAATACTTAAGGCGAGAAAGAGCTATATCGAAAGACAGACACAGCGATATTTTTTTTAACAAAAAAAATGATTGGGAAAAGATTTTATTTCATTTACGAAGAAAGATGCTTTTTCGCAGAAGACAGAAAATCCGTAAGAGAAAACCAGATTTCGGATTCTGTAAGAATTAATTAATGTCATCATCAGATAGTGACGCGGCAAGGAAAACAGAATTCTAAAAGATAAACAAAGCCGGACCACGCATGCGACCGTGGAGGAATTTCAGTGAGACCACCCTAAAACAATAGCCACTAATTTTCAGAGATATCATTTAGTTTTGGTTCTTGTGTCCTGCGAGGAGACCCATCTGTTGTATGTCCGGATTTTGACACGAGAAAAATACAGAATTTGATTATCAATTAAAAACGACCACCCAGTTTAAAAGTTGACTAACAGTGATTAATGAATCGGTGGAGATTCTGCTAAGTGGATTTTGGGTGGCTCAGGATAAAATAAAATTTTAATTATGGCCACGTGGAATTCATAAGAATTCTGGCCGACAGAAAAGAAGGAAAGAAAGGAAAAGAGATTTTTTTTCTGGACGATAATTTTAAGAAGGCCAAGTCTAGCCACACCCACACTGCCGAGCGATAATGGGCTGAGTGGTGGCGTGAGTGAGGTGAATGTATGAGAAAGGCGGGGAAGTTGTTGACACCCACTAAGAGGATTGGTATGAGATACCAATATGAGAAAGGAAGAGGGAGAAAACCCCCGAAAGGGAAAATAATTAGCTTCCAAAAATGGGAAGTAATAAATTTTCCTGTCCTGGGGACAAAGAAAATTATTGTCGGGAATTAAGAATTGTCAACGAACCTAAACCACGACAGGCCCCAACCCGGTTTTTGGTTATGGTCGGTAACCATATAAACGAACGTCCCCGGGTGTTCAAAGAGTTGAGTTGAGTTGGGTTGGAGATCGGAGACGCAGACACGGATCGACAGAGAGTTGTTGAGCTCGGAGAATAGCGTCTGGGGGGAGCTGACCGAGATCTCCACGTCCTTTTCGGCTTAGTCTTCCTACCAAAAGCAAGTTTTTATTGACGAACGACTTAAGATACCATAACTCGCTTAAGAAACGCAAAAAGTGTCACGAATCCATAGAAACGGGCCGGGAGAGAAACACACTCCTGTATTCAACAGATAGATAAAGTTAATCGTTATTTCTCAACATATTTGAACCTCGTGAGTTTGTTTTGTTATTTTCTTTTACTTACGCTTGTGCGGTATCACCTTTACCCCTGATTCAGCTTGCCCGACGCCTGATTGATTTCGTCTACCTAAGATCAAAGTCACAGCGTGGGTGGGTTAGACTTGAGATCAAAGCGTTGGAGGCGAGCTGAGAATGACAAAGCTGGTATTGAACCAGAAACGATCAGATCGACCGGAACACAGGCTGGTTGATAAGGAGTCAACCCCAAAACGCTGGTGGAAGCAACCTTACGGCTTCGCGCCGCAACTGGGAGTTGACCACGAGCCGACGGCGCAGTGTCATATATTGACGTCGCGACTTGTGGACGTCCCATGTTGGCGCTGGCGCTCCGACCGCGACCACCGGTGGGTGTCACATAAGTACAATTAACTCTCGACTGATGTAACGTGTTTCTTTTTTCTTTTCGTTTTCACTTTTTGAATTATGTTCAAATTTATTCTTCAATTTTTTACTCGATATAAACTGATCTGTGTGCAGAGAATTTGAATAACAACATTAATACTTTTTTCACTGTGTTCAGGTGCTGCAGAAAAAAAACTAAACTCACCCATATTTTCTTAGAACATTTTCTCTTAAGCATTTGCTTAAGTAAAATATTTTCTAAGAAAATATGGGTGAGTTTAGGTTTTTTCTGCAGCACCTGAACAATTAATTCAACATTAAAGATGGATATTGGTGCTATAGTTTTAGAGATAGTGATTAGAATGCAATGACTCGCTCGCAGGTCATCATAAAATTACAGTGTTCTACGAAAATTAGCATATCACAAAATTAGAAGATTTTTAAAGTGTTACCACATTCAGTATTGTTTAATATGATTAATACTAAGACCCGGTGTTTTCAAAAGAATTGGTTTGTAACCATTAAGAGTGCTGAAATGATTTTTTCTCAGAGAAGATTTTTTTTTTTTGTTGCTTTTTTTTTTTGCTTTTTGGTGAGGGTGGTAACCATTATTTTAAAAATGTTAGGACATTGTGATTTTCAACAAACATCATTATATCAAAAAGTAATACATGGAGTGGGCGACATTAATTGAGATTAAATTATGAAGGTTAATTTACCTAGTGGGAATATTACTCTCTTTCCAATTATTTTACTGTTTCATTTAATGATTTCGTGTCTTCCGTGACTTTATTATAACTGAAGAATTTTATAAGCAAAACCTTTTCTGTTCAACAGCAGTCGGCAGTTTTTCGATTCTTTTTTTATTTCTGATTTTGTTCTTTTTAACGATATATCAAGCTTTGGGAAGCTAAAATTTTACAAGCCAGCAATATAAAACCTTTTTAAATTCTTTGTATTAAAAATTTAATCCAAAGAAATATTTATGCCTAGATGAAACTGAGTGTGTTAGATGATAAATTAAAAATATCCCAACGGTTGTTTAAAACAATAAGTATTAGGTCGAACGGGACTTACTTTTAAAACAATATATAGAAAATGGTACTTCAAGAAAAGGATTCTCTAATGAAAATTTAGGTAAAATCAAAATCTGGTTTAGCGGCCAATTTTTATTGAATTAGATCGAAGAAATATCCCTCGGCTGATTATTTAAAAGAAATATGAAAATATATTAGAAATGATCGGTTTTCAGAAAAGATCTAGAGATTTCATGATGTAGTGCCTTTGTCTAAAATTATAAGTTGTACATTTGTCGTACTCTGGAAGAGAGGCTGTTGCCGAGTACCACGGATTTTAGAAACTCGACCAAATTGACATAAGTGTCCGTGCAAAGTCGATATAAGCAATAGCAAAGATGCAGTTCCATCAAATTTGACATAAAGACTACATTCCCTTGTTAAAATACGGAACCCGCTTTCACTTTACACAAGGTCGAATGCCCGTCAACGAAAGATTTTATTGTAACGAAATAAACCATATGGTTTGTATTAATACTCCTCCTTTTACCCTTATGTGTCTGTCCGACAAATAATACTAAACAATAACGAAAAAGAAAAAAAAAGAAATGAAGAAAAATCATGCTTGCTAAATAATTATTTCATAAATACACAAAGAGAAAATAAAATTGCAACACCTTGAAGGTCGATGCTGATTTTGACCAGAATGCAGTATCAGATAAGTATCAGATATTCTGATGAACACTTAACATTCTTTAGCCGTCTTGTGATGTAATAACATCCCCATCAGTGCACCGTCTGTCTGGGCTTTAGATGGTGAGGCATGATTTAGTAAGTGCAGTGAGAGAATCCTGTGCAAACAAATATCATAACAAGGAAACGACTGCTTTTTTTTAATTAGACACATTACATTGTGTGTATTCGAGAATGTGTTTGTTTCGAAGAATTACTGTTAGACATTGGTGGTTGTTTGATGTTGTTAAAAGTGCTAAAATAAACATTCCCACACCTTTAGAGCAGGTACTGGATAAACAAACTAGCTGCATTTAAAGCGCAGTATTGACATTCAATACAGTGTCCACAATAAACTTTCAAAATGTATTAACACGGACAGTTGGAAAATGTTTACTTGCAGAAGTTTTATTCTTATGGAATTTAAATATTGAATATATGCCTGTTTTGGAGCCTGTGCTCGTATTGATCTCTATATGTAATCTATATGGCCTATACATTTAAGCTATACTATAAAGGAGCTCTTACGTGTAAGTATGTCCTTTAGGGAAATCAAATCTACTGAACCAGTTTCGATGAAACTTTCATGAGGGGGTAGGTTTAGACCTACATTAGGTTTCAGGCTATTAAAATATGTGGGAAGGAGTATGGAGCGACTCGTGGGGGGAAAATAGGTTCTATAAGACAAAATCAAAGTCAAGAACAGAGAGCAGGTGCTTGAAGCAGCAAGTATAAATATTTTCCAAATAAGTCTAAATGGAACTGAGTTACAAAGATCGCACACATTGAAATAGATGTGGGTTAGTAATCAACAAGAGAAAATGAATTGTTAGTAATATATGTGGGAAGATGTATGATACACCTCCTGGGCGTCAAGAATGGGTTCTATAAGACAAAATCAAAGTCAAGAGCCGAGTGAGAGCATAAGCTTGAAGAAACAAGGATAAGAATTTGAAAACACCGAAAAATGAACCTGAGTTACAAAGATCTCACAGATTGGAATAGATAAGGTTTAGAAACCAACAAGTCAAGTTAAACTCTAATTGATATTTGTGGTAAGGTGCGCCTTCTAGGGGCCAAAAATGCGTCCTATAAGACAAAACCAAAGTCAAGAGCAGAGAGCAAGAGCTTGATGAAACACGGTTAAGAAATGGAAGACAGACAAAATGAGCCTGAGTTACAAAGATCTAACAGGTTGGAATAAATGAGGGTTAGAAATCAACAAGACAAAATTAACTTGGAGTAATATATGTAGGAAGATGTATGATGCGCCTCCTGGGGATCAAAAATAGGTTCTATAAATCAAAATCAAATCAAGAGCCCAGAGAGAGCAAGGGCTTGAAGAAACAAAATAAATATTGGAAGACACAAACAAAATAGGACTGAGTTACAACGATCTCACACATTGGAATAAAGGAAGTTTATAATTCAACACGAGAAAATGAATTGGAAGTAATATACGTGGGAAGTTGTGTTGTGCACCTCCTAGTGAGCAAATTGTGTTCTATAAGTCAAAATCAATTCAAAAGCAAGAGAGAGTTACAAAGTTCTCACCTTGGAATGGATGAGATTTAGAAATCAACAAGAAAGACAAAATGAAACTGAAGTGGAAAGATCTCAAAGACAGCAAGAAGAAATGAGAATGAGTTAACAAGAGAATAGATCTGAAAAACTGCATATGATATATCTTCATTGGTAAGCTACATAAAAGAAAATAAGACAAAGCTTCTACCTGACCAGAAAATAGCTTATGAAACAATTATAGATGTTGTTAGATACCAGAAAGATGGAATATTCTTCCGAGATGCACCTAGTGGGTCAGGAAAAACATTTGTCACTCACCTTGTTACTGGCCAAGGTAAGAAGTCAAAAACATATTGCACCTGCAGTTGCTTCATCAGGGATTGCTGCTACATTATTACCTGGGTGTAGGACAACTCATTCACCATTCAAACTTCCACTGGACCTGAACAGGAATGAAAATCCTACGTGCAATATACCAAATAATTCTGGAATTGCAGAAGTTATCAAAAAGTGTTACTTGATTGTTTGGGATAAATGCACTATAAACCATAAGAGAGATTTTAAAGGATATTTTTAAGGGATATTCGGAACAATGATTCTCTGATGAGAGGAATACCTATGGTGACTTTAAACAAATCCTCCCTATCATTCCAAAAGGTACTAGAGCAAATGAAATTTGAACTTCATTGAAATTATCAATGTTATGGAGACATGTAAAAATCTTAAAATGGATAACTAATATGAGAGCATACCTGTATGAAGATATAAAATCAAATCAATTTGCTGAAAACTTGCTAACTCTGGGTGAGGGGAGAGTCTCGATTGATAGTGAAAGTTTCGTTTTTCCCTCACCCATATGTACTTTAGTACCACCAATATTGGAATTAATTGCCAAAGTCTTTTCAAATATCAATTCTCATTATCAAAATAGTAAATGTTTGTTTGAGGGAACCATTCTAGCGCCAAAAATGCCACAGTCAATTCAATTAATTTTGAACTTTTGAAAATGATCCCTGGAAACTGTCACTCCTATAAATCTGTGGATACTGTTATTAACTAGTTGGATGCACTCAATTATCCAACAGAATTCCTTAATTCTCTTGAGTTATCTGGATTAATACCACAGAGAGTAGATCTGAAAATTGGCTCTCCAATAATGCTACTACGAAATCTTCATCCTTCAAAACTCTGCAACGGCACAAGACTTATAGTGAAAAGAATGATGTCTCATGTTATTGAAGCAAAAATTATTTCTGGTTGTTATATTCCCTTGATCCCTACATACGTTCCATTCAATTTTAAGAGATTTCCAGTCAAAGTTAGCTTTGCTATGTCAATACACAGATCAAAAGGTCTCACACTGTCAGTTGTTGGATTACACTTTGAAGATCCCCATTTTTCACAAGATCAACTGTATGTTGGATGCTCCAGAGTTAACAGCAAAAGAAATCTTTACATTTTATGTACCCATTGAAAAAACCTAAGAATATTGTATACAGAGAAATTATTTTGTAAAAGTCTAATACTTAAAAGTATGCTTTGTTATTTTCATTTCTATGTTTGTTAATTTTTATGAGATAGTTATTATTCCTGGTATATATAATTTGGAGACTAAGAAATCATTTCAATAATTTTGTCCCGGACAACGCCGGATACTTGTGTTGAATAAATTGAAACACATATTCAGGGCCCTGCAGTTTTATTTTCTATTACTGTATATCTAACTAAATATAATGATTAAAGCGTTTTGACTGCTATAAAATATTTAACTAAATTCTGTATCCTATTGCAATTTAGTGAAATCAGTTCAAGACAAGAAAGAAAAAGAAAAAGTAAAAACTATGTTAGGTGCCTGTGGATTTTGGCAGGATTCCATAGTGTTTGTAGTAGACGTAGGCTGAATTAATGGAGGTGTGCCTGGTACATCTGTTACGAGGTTAGAACTATGGATTGCTCAAAGTAGTCCTTCTTTTCTCAGTGGCTAAATTAAGAAATTGATTTCTACTTCAGGTTCATTCTTGATCATTTTTGTTAATTCTGCCCTTATAACATCTGTATGAAGTTGCCTGTATGTTGGCCTTGATTTACCAACTATGCATTTTGTGTTGGATGTGAAGCCAAAAATAAAGTGCTCTCTTCCAACGATTTTCATGAAGTACTCTATCATCAAATTATCTTCTCGAAATAATCTGACTTTCTACTCTAGGTTTTTAATTTACAGTAGTACTTTATTTCTGACAAAATTGTGAAACCTAGCTGCAAAATTGCATCTGTTGACCAGTAGTTTGAAGAGAGTTATGAAAGTGTTTGTTTATGTCTCCCAGATTTGTGTTTTCTCTTCGCAGAAATGTATTATTTAAAAGTTTGATAAGCATCTCTTTGAAGTCCTTCACAATCAACTTCTTGTTCAGCTGTCTATTTTTCTTCTTTTCACACTTTCACATTTTCACACTATTACAGTATTGTAACTTATTGCCTTCTTTGGCAAAGGGTTCGATATCATCCATGTAGAATAGATGATTAAACACTTTTTTTATTTTGTATCCATAGTTATTACTGTTTAGTTCATACGAAAGGGGGATTAAGACAGCAGAGCAGAAGAGGTGACAGGGTTTCTCCATGAAAGATTCCGAGTCGGATATTCAAACAATTGGAAGTGGCAGAATCTATGTCATTTAGGTATAATGTGGTTTTCAACAGTTTCATGCTATATTTAAGGAAGTTTACTATCACTGTGGGGCTCTACGGTAATCTATTCAAGCTGTGCTGAGATTTTTACCTTTTTCCCGCAATTTTCCATGATTATTTTATTTATTACTAATCATATGAACCTCTTCAACATCCCTTCTGTTCCAGGGTAAGAATGTTCTCACCGAGAAAAGAATAACTACAGTTCGTCAAGACGGACGTGATCAATTTATATGTAGTGGACAGACATGTTATTGGCCTATAATTTTTAGGGCCATCTGTTTCATCCGTTTTCACTTATTCATTCTGGAATCCCATTGGGGTTATTAATTAGATTGTTCTCGATTCATCCACTCTGCAATGGGATTATACTACTTTGGGTTGCTTCAAATATTCTTCCAAATTTTTGTGCTTCGTCAAAAGTTGGTGCGCTTTTTACTTTTATAATTGCTTTTACAATTTCCCTGTAAAAGTATTTGAAGTTTGGAATATCTTATTTTGTCGATAGAACCTACCTTTTCATATCGTCTTCTTCCTTCTGTCTTTAATTGCAGTTTCTGATTAAGTATTTTCTTGATTTCTGGAATTTCATTTACTGCTTTAATTTTATGTTTCCCCTTTATCCTGCTTTCCCGTGTTGAAACATTTGAATTACTTGGTCTTATCTAGTATCGATAACTCACATATCACATCAATTTCTCGCTTTAAGCTTGCTTTCTAAGTGGACACTTTTTGTCTATTATTATTATTATTATTATTGTTATTATTATTATTATTTGTGTAAGTTATGTTTCCTGCTTTGTATCCTGTAGATCCGGGTTCAAACTATAGTCCTTAGACCCTATAGGAGAATATCATTTAATCGATAGCACTTTTCTGGGTATATGGGATGTTCCTAGTAGGGAGATTTTCTGGGCAACTTGTAAGTTGATGTTACATGGGACAAAGTAAATTGTCCATTCCTTTTCTCACGTTGCTCAGAGCTCCGATTACTATTACTCAGTCCTCATTCCCCACATCCTGGTAATCTCGATCTCCAGATATTTGGGCAATTTCTACACTAAACATACACTTCCTGAATTTCTTGTCTTTTATGATAATATCAGATCTGTTGGATTTTATCTCCCTGACAGTTTGAATTGCCACGTCCCAGAGGAAAGTTATATAGTTATTTTGGGTAACTGTATCTGTTTGGTGCTCATACCATCTCTCAGTGGTTTCGAATTTGTGCTTCTGTGCATATCTTCCAATGCACATATGTCACTATCTTATGTCTGTAAGTATATATTGATTTTTGTTAGTTCCAGCCATCCTGAGATAATATGGTAGACAGTTTCATCATATTTTCTGCAGATTCTACTTTTCGGGTTAGTTCCAGCCTTGATTATGAAACAGTGATGGGATCTGGTTGCGAGTCTGGTTGCTGCATTATGTCTCAGTTTTTTAACCTCATGTGTTTTCTGTTGGTCCACATCTGATTCTTTCGTCCTTTTTAGGTATTTGCCATGTAACGCCTCATCACCACCAACCCCCACCCCAACCCGAGTTTTTTTTTTTTTTTTTGTAATTTCATTTATCCAAGTTTTGCTTTCAATTTTTCTCCTTTGGCGTAGATCGTACTCGCTTCGTTTGTTGTTGGTAGGGTTTCAGGTATATGAAACTGTTTCTTGAAGAGTGCTACTTCTTTGTTGGTGAAGTGCATTTGGCATTTTATTTATAGGTGAGAATCACTGATTTTTGTGAGGTAGGCTTCTAATCCGATTGTTGTAGATTATTCGAGTTAGTTCAAGTTGGATTAGACCTCGACCTCCTAAAGGTCTTGGCACGTCCAGCCTATCAACATCTGATTTCAGGTGGTACATCCTTATTTGGGTAAGCATTTTTCAGGTCTTGGCGTCCAATATTTTAATGTCATTCAACTTCCATTTAATAATTTTGAAGCTGTATGTTAGTACGGGTTTACCTAGGGTGTTGATAGCCTTCATTTTATTGGGTCCATTAAGTTCGTTTTCTAGTATCAAACGTACTTTCTTATAATATTATTTTCGGATCTTTTTAGTCATGATTGAATGTTTTATTCCGTCTTCATTAATTGCAAAGTATTTGTATATATCATCTTGGTCCAGTTCCTTAATCTTGATATCAAAGTCTAAATCTGTAGTTTTCGTTAGTCTACCACCTTTGAAGGTAGCTTTGATACATTTGTCGATTCCGAATTTCATCCTAATGTCTTCGCTGAAGGTTCTGACAATCATGAGTAGGTTTTTTTTTTCTGCTGGTTGTCATTAAATTTCTTTAACCGCTTGATGATTAACCTGGAAAAACCTAGCAATTTCTCTATTTGACTTGCCACACTGATGCCATCCTATTATTTGCCCTCATTGAAATTCATTAATTTCCTTACTTCCACGAACTTTCATTGCAAGATATAAGTCAACTATTGTTCATAGATGAGAGTAGCTTGATACTAACACGGTATAGTCTGAAAAAAAAAGAAGAGACCTTATTAAACAAAGCAAAAATTGCTGTAATCAAGGGTGGCTAAAAACTCATCATAGCCCACTGTATTTAAATGCCTGATATTCGTACAGGGTTTAACTTCTAATAAGAACTCGAAGATAAGATCCAGGATACTTGCTAAATTAGAAATGGATTCCAAATTAACACTCCAGAAAATAGCGGATGAATGTCAACGTATTGTGAAATTGAAACTCGATACCATAAGGATTGAGGAAAAAGACAATTCACAGGTACATAATGTCCGACCATCTAAGAAAAAACTACAAACGTTTTTCAATTCCTAACAGGACAGTAAAAAAGACTATAAAACCCCATCAATACCTAATACTTGCCACGGTTGTGGAGGTAAGCATTTTAAAAGTGATTGTTTCTTCAAGAACAAAAAATGCTATGAATGTGGGAGATTAGGACACAGAAGTACGTGTTGCAGATTCGAAAAATGGAGAAAAAATAAAAAGTATGTGAACATAATAAATACATGGAGTAATGATAAAAGGAAAATTAAAAAGACATCTCAAAAGAGGAAATTTTTTGTGTAAATTAATGATGTAAAAATAAAATTGCAACTAGATACAGGATCTAATATCACTATCATATATGAACAGACATGGAGAAAATGGGTAAACCTAGTTTATTGACTTCTGATAAAGTACTCAGGAAAGAGATTGAACTTTTTGGGTGAATTCATCTATAACGTTTCTTTTGTGGGGAAAAAGGTGGTGGTGTTTGTATTAAAGAATACTGATAATTTGTTTGAAACAGAGTGGATTGCATTGTTTGATCTTTGGGACGTCCCAATTAACTCTTTTTCCATCAACAAAACTGAAAAATGGAAAAATGAACTGAAAAAGAGTTTTCCAGAAGTTTTCTCAGAAGGTCTAGAGACATGCACAAAAGAAAAAGCTAAGTTTGAGTTAAAAGACAATGTAACACCGACATTTAAGCCTTAGATCCAAAATCCCTAGATCCAATTAATAATGAATTGGACAGACTAAAAAAATTAGGTGTGATATTAAAAATATACTCTTCCGAATGGGCATCACCAACAGTCTACGTTAAAAAAAGGAATAATAAAATTCGCCTATGTGCTGATTTTTCAACGGGCTTAAATGAAAATTTAAAACAACATAAATACACGTTATCCAAGTCCAAAGGAAATTTGTGCCAAATAGAATGGAGGTAATTTTTTTTCTAAATTGGACCTGTCAGACGCTTTCGTACAAGTACTAATGGACGGAGACTGCTCAAAATTATTAACAATTAACACTTATAGAGGATTATACAAATTCAACCGACTTCCTTTCGGTATAAAGGTAGCACCAAGCATCTTCCAACAGATAATGGATAACATGCTTGCCAGTTTGGATTGTGCTCAAGCATATTTGGATGATGTACTTATTAAAAGTAAAACCCGAAAGCAACATGGAGAAGATGAAAAGGAAGTATTTGAGAGAATCAAAGAATATGGTTTTAAGATTAATGAAAGAAAATGTGAATTGTTTTTGTCCAGACTTAAATATTTAGGAGAAATTATTGATGAAAACGGTAGAAGACCTTCAAGGTCGCAATAAATGACATGCCCGCTCCAACAAATGTAACAAAGTTACAAGCATTTTTAGGGTCTTCTAACTACTATCATACGTATACACCTAATAAGCACGAATTAAGAAAACCCTTGAATAACATACTGAAGAAAGTTGTGAAAGTTGATAAATGCCAAATGCTCTTCGAAGAGATCAAGAAAGTCTTAATATCGAATTTGTCACTAGCTCAATTTGACCCTAAATTACAGATTGTGGTTGCATCAGATGTAAGTGATTCGGGTAATGGAACAGTGATACTGCACAAATATGAGGACGGAACAACTAAAACAATAGCTCATGCTTCAAGGTCATTGATTGCAGCTAAAAGAAGCTACAGCCATCTAGAAAAGGAAGCATTAACCATCATATTTGCTATGAAAAAGTTTCACGAATTCATACTTGGTAGAGAATTCATACTACAGACAGACCATCGTCCCTTATTGTCCATATATGGATCAAAAAAGGATGTTCCCACATATACATCGAATAGAATGCAGCGCTTGGGATTTATCCTATTGAATTATAATTATAAAATAGAATTTCTACTATCCAAAAAATTAAGTCATGACTGTCTAGACGAATACGAACCACTTAAAGACACAGTAATTGCGGTGATAAGGACCAAAAATGAAAATAATAATGGATTATAGAATACTCCATAACTTTGTAGAAAAAATTAAGGCGGAAAAACGACTTTAAAATGAAAATTAAGATCTAAAGAAAAAATATCATTGGAAATAATGCATTTTTATTATGTAATGATGTACTTATGTATGCAGAGAGATTGGTATTAAAAGAATTTCACAGAGGACATACTGGCCAAAAATGGGTATCAAGCATCATTCAGAGGTTGTGATCTAGCAGCGAAGTCAGCGCCTATCAAAATTCAACCTTGGCTGAAAACCGATATGCCATTGTTCAGAATGCATATAGACTTCGCAGGACCGTTAAAGCGTAGTGGTAGTCGATAGTTACACTAAATTGCAAGAAATATTAAAATGTAGAAGACCGACTACCGCGGTAACGATAAATTTCTCCTACACGAGATTTTTGCAAGGTTCGATATTCCTGACCTTGTTGTTTCAGATAACGGGACTCAATTCACGTCTAGTGAATTTAAGTTTTTTGCAAATCATTAGCAATAGAACATAGTACAATTCCCCCATATCATCCAAGATCAAACGGACAAGGGCACTAAAAATCGGTGGGAGAGGAGTTACAACAATTTCTGAGTGTTTACAGAAAAACACCAAACCCGAATACCGTGTCTGGAATGTCGCCTGCAGTGTTGATGTTCGCCAGGAAGTCCGTTTTCAATAAGTTATTACCAGAACGCAAGGCGATAACATCAAGAAATAACAATACAAATAGACACTTCAAAACTGGAGATAAGGTATTTTTAAGATGTATCAGCATCCGGAAAGGAATTCTTATTATAAAAAAACGGATAAGCAAAATGACATACATGGTACAGGGAGAAAGGTAGGAACATAAGCGACACTTAATCAGTTAAAACGTAGATTCACTGATTTAAAAAGTCCCCGAAAAGAGGTGCCAATGGAAATTCTGTATGACATTTTTAACGTACCCACGCCATCAGATATTGTTGAACCAAGGATTTATGGCAAAAGAAAAAGAATGCCAACAGAGTTTATTATTGAAGAAGTATAAACTCCAGGGGAAGTCATCTCAAAGGAGAGGTGTTATATAGGAATAAAGTGTAGCTGCTGAAACTGGACTTTGAACACAGATTATCAGAGTGCAAATACAGGCGATCCAATTTTGAATAAGTAGATGGTAAAGGAGATGTAAAAGAAGATGGTAAAGGCCTGTATATGGATGACATATATATATATATATATATATATATATATATATATATATATATATATATATATATATATATGACATATATAGGACCTTGAATATGTTCTGATTTTTCATGAAAAGTAATGTTTTATTTTACAAAAATTAGTAAGAAACATGTCTCTGTAGGTATTGTCCATCGCTAGCCACTACTTTTTCCCATCAGCATTTGAATTCCACGTCGGAAAAACGACACGTCTTTTGAGGCTAACCACGAGTCGACCCATTTTTTTGGTATAAAAATGAAAGTGCTGCTCAGCCAGGGTATGTGCCATCGATCAGAACAACTGATAATCGGACAGAGCAATGTCTGGTGAATACGGTAGGTTGGGTAGAACTTCCCATTTAAGCGTTTCCAAATACGTTTTAACCCATTTTGCAACATGTGGCCTAGCGTTGTCATGTTGCAAAATCACGTTGTCGGGTTTCTGCTCATATAGCGGCCGTTTTTTCTTCAATGCTGAGCTCAAACGCATCAATTATAGTCAATAGCGTTCTCCCGTGATGGTTTCGGTCGGTTTAAGCAGCTCATACACCCAGCTGATCCCACCAAATGCAGAGCAGAAACTTCAAACTATGGATATTCGGCTTTGCCGCCGATGTTGATGTATGGCCGCGCTTACCCCCACGATCTTCTATGCTTAAGGTTATCGTAGTGTATCTACTTTTAATCACCGGTCACGATACGATGCAAAAATCTTTCCTTTTCTGTCGTTGAAGCAACTGTTCACATGTGAAAAGACGCCGTTCGACGTCTCTCAGATTCAACTCGTACGGCACCCAATGTTCTTGCTTTTGAATCATTCCTAATGCTTACAAACGTTTCAAAACTATTGTGTGATCAACTCCTAATGATTCTGCAAGTTCAGTTTGCGCTAGAGCAACATCAAAATCATTAGACGTATCAAAAATGAAACGTTTAAACAAATGTCTGCATGTTGTTCCCGACAGAGCATGGTCGCCATATGTCTGAACAAGAATTCTGTGTGCTTCATCTGCAGATTTCTTTTGAATTATGTAGTGCAGTATAATTCCTCGCAAATACACTTTCTTTGGCAATAAATCCGCCATGTTTAACGCTATGAAAAGCAAAGTTGTTTACACTTCGGCGAAATGATATACACTGAATTTCAAACTATGCGTTACCATCTGAAACTGCACGAATGCAATCTGTTGGAAAACAGCGAAAACTTACTCAAGGTCCTAATATATATATATATATATATATATATATATATATATATATATATATATATATATATATAAATATATATCAGAAAAAAAGTGGAAAACATTTTTATTGACAATGCATTTCGTCTTCGTTAGGATTTATATTAAAACCGTTAACGTCTATTAGGTCGGAATGAAAGAACAGAACTCTCTCTCTCTCTCTCTCTATCTATCTATCTATCTATCTATCTATCTCTGTGTGCGTTTTTGAGTTTGTGTGTGTTAGTTCACCTTAATAAATTTGGCCTTAATTTCGACTTAATAAATGTCAATTTGATTAGAAGAGAAGATTCACTAAGAAGAAATGCATTGAGCGTTTGCTGATCTCACAATTCCCGACGATAAACCTAAGACCACGCCGATCATTGAAAAAGAAATAGTGGCACCATGCGGTATACAAGCTGATGGAGAGTGGATACTTTCGGGTGAAGCAGAGATTGACGACTTAAAAAAAACACGTAGTTTTTATCTTTCATTCCGACCCGAAGGTGCCTATCTAGCAAACAGATATTAACAGATATTATACTGACTGAAATACGTCAGCCTAGCAAACAGACATTAAAGGAAAAGATTATAGTTGTTCCAACTAGAGAAAAGTGTATATTTTAAAGAGAAGAGAGAAACTTTTTTGGTTATAATGTGGATTTTTAAAAAATATATATTATACTTTATTTTCCATATTTGCTGCACGTGTTTCCGGTCTCGCAACTTTCATCAGGCAAAGTATGGTTATTTCCACATATTATTAAAAGGAATTAATTTTCCTTATGTTTTGCGATGCCCATTGTCTTAAATTTGGGTTACTACAAAAGACAATAATAATGCTAAATTCCTTAAACTTAATTTTAGTAAATATTTCGTAAATATGTCTACTATTGTCATTACATAGTTTTAGCATGTATTGCCATTTTGAAATTTGAGACCCAACATAATGATATTTTACATCAATATGCTTTGATTTCTAACAATGTATAAGATTATTGGCTAACTTTATTGACTTTATCAATATATATATTTACTGGTGCTCCACCATTACTCTTCATATCGTGGAATAATTGTTCCAGAAATGTTTTTTTCTTGCCTTGCATAAGATAAAGACATATACTCTGCTTCACATATTGACGATGCAACAGTGCTTTTTTTTTAATTTCCATGAAATAAATGGGCCTTCATTATTGGTAATAATATCCAAAGATATTTCAATCTTCTGAATTTACCCAACACGAATCACTTAAAAACATTTTCAAATCTTTTAAACTTGAAACTGTAAAGTACCTTTAATATATTTTCAAGTGTATTTATTCAAATTTAAGTGTGCATTCGTTAGTTTTGAGGTAATTCAGGTTTTGTGCAAGTCATTACATCAAACTACATACAAATTCTGTGTTCAATTCCAGTCCCTTCCATATAAAGATTTCTACTAAATTTTCACCTTTTTCATTGGTGTGGTAATATATTCATATATGTTAAACATTTTTAGGTACTTTAACATATATTTCACAATCGATCTCATGTGTTAACATAGGCTGTTTCAATTTAAGAATATCCTTCTTTTCTACATATCTAGCTTTGAAGTGTTCTTCATTTAATTTAGGCCGAATAAGCCTATCTATCGCCAATAGTTTTAGGAATGATTGAGTTCATAATTTTCATATTTTTTTCATCATTTATTGATGTATTCTATTTATTTGCTTCAGCAAATGTCAGCTTCATCACAAATTTTAGGAATGATTTATATAATTTACATTCGGACTAATGTCCTCATTTTTGTTGTTATTGTCATAATGTTTCGACAGTTGCGCCCTTACACATTCTTCTGGTGTCTCACGAATCAGAGCTTTCATCCACTAATAGCCTAATGGATTAAAGCTCTTGGTTTGTGAATTTACTGACAGTAATTGTGACTTCAATTCCTGTGCAGGGCAGTACAGACTTAAATTCAGTGGAAACAGAATGAGCCTGAACTAAGGAGTACTAAATAAGAAAATTAGAAAAGATCTCTAAACATGAACATCAGAACAAGATCAATCAATATCCATTTTATTGTTTTATTTCTTACAAGGTTCGTAAATGTTGAGTTCCGTTCCATTATCTGTTCTGAGTTTTTTACTGGAACCGTAGGATGTCATGTCAGCCAATAATTTTCTTTATTAATTCTTTCAAAAAAATAGACAATAATGAGTCATATTAATCATATGTTATAACATACTTTGAGTAATTTGTAGCAGTTGGTTTTATTGGAATAGATAAAGCCATGGTTTCTACTATCATCTTTAAACTGGATCCACACAAAGCATGCAAACTTGATGGTATTCCTGCAATAGTTATTAAGAAATAGTGCTCCTGAGCTGGCTGCTGTTCTCTCCAAACTCTAAAATAAATGTACTGCTGCTTTGTCTTTCCATCATTTTGGGAACTGTCTTCTGTAGTTCATGTCTTCAAGAACGCAAGCAACCCATCTGATCCTTCTACTGAACTTATAATACTTTATACTTCTTTTCCTCTTCCAGAGGCTCTAATTATTTTCGAATTGTTTAAGCATTTCACTTCGCAGGGTTTTCTTTCAGATAAGCAATATAAGTTTCGCTTCTCTAGGTTAACTGCTGATATGTTAACGATTATTGTGATCTAGTTTTAATAAGAATATTGAAGCTCGGGCTGTTGCTTTTGTCTTTGATATGTCGAAGGCATTTGACAGGGTTTGGTATGCTGGCCCTCTTCATGAGTTGACCAATTTATGGACCAATCTTTCAACTAATTCAATCTTTCTTATCAAATCGTGAAATGAATGTTGTCTTGAACTGGTGTTCTGCTAGATCTTTTGCATTAATGCAGGAACCTTAAGAGATCTAACTTTGAACCTAAATTGTTCCTAATTATCATCAAAGACCTTCCGATGTCATCATTTTTCAACTCGGTATCTATATTTATGACAAAGCTATTTACTTTTGTCTCACTGATAAGTCTAAGATTGACTCTGTGCTTTCTCAGCTTAACGTTTTCCACTGACACGAAGTAAATTACATCAATTGCTAAGTCTACTGCTAGGAAAGTTAATTCACTGGATCATGCCAGTCAAGTTTTCTTGTCAAAATAGATTTTACACATTTATAAATCTACCATTCATCCTTGCTTTGAAGATTGCTGATATATCTGGTTTGATGTTTCACAAAATCAAAAAAAAAGTTTTGTAGTGTAATCAGTCCTATCTTGGAAACTCAACTTCAATCACTTTCCCACAGCTTTGACGTGGCTTTCCTCTGTCTTTTCTATAAATATTTTCATGGCAATTGTTCTGATGAAGCTTCTTTTTCGGTATCACGACCGCATGAATTTAAGCGTACTACTAAATTGACTAGATCTCGCTGTTTTACTGTTGAACTAGTTAGATGTCATCGGAAGTTACATTCTAATAATTTCTTTTCTCACCTGTGAAACTTTCTTCTAGTTCCTTGATTCTCTGCCACCTACAATCTTTAAAACTTCTCATTTTCTTCACACCCAGTAGTTCCTTACGTCTTAGTGGCATTGTCGCCTTGCTTAAGGTGAAATTATTTTAAAAAGCCTCTGGTTTTATGCTTCTGCTATATATTTAGAGATTTTTGATAAAATTCAAAAAGGAATCTGCAATGTTATTGTTATGGGAACTTACCCATAATAATAATGGACTATTCCTGACATTATAAATACTGCGCGTCTCAAGAGGTATGAGAATATTGTAAGACGAGGAGAGATAATTGAGAGCATATTGTAAGGACATTGGAATAGGGATACTTGTCGAGACAACATAGTTCACTCTAACCCAATCTGATAGTCATTACTAATACTTCTACTTCTTTGTATTATATTTCTGTTGTAATATATCTTTGTATTCCATACCTGTGTTCGTGTTATTCTTTCATTGGTTCTAACATTAGCCCATCACCGTGGTACAAAGAACTTGGACCTTAACTGTTATCAGTCTTGACCTGACATTTCGGCTTCAGTTACTCACCCACCGCCGTAACGTAACACTCATGTGGCTTTTCGGTAATTGTTCTAAGGAGATTTCCTCTTTGACTTTACGAATTTAAGCGCAGTGCTCATCATTTCACAGTTGAAACCATAAGTTCCATACTAACAGTTTCTTCTCTAGCACTTCTTGCTTGTGGAACTCTTTTCTGGCTTTTTACTTTCCAGTCCAATTCGAAAATGCATTGTTAATCGGCATCTTCTGTCTTCTTAATTCCTATTCGTTTATTGTTCTCTCTCCTTTTTTTTTCACATATTTTCGTTACTGATGTATGGTGGATGATAGCGTATCTTATGCATAGTGATGCTGAAAAAGGGCCATGCAAAAATACTGGATCACCAGCGAAAATTTCACCTTTAATTTTTTTTTTAACTTGTGCATCACTATGCTTAAGTTACAGCTCATATAATTATGGATACATATCCATAATTATAACTTGGCAGTCAACTAACTTATGAAAGAAATTCATTACAATGTTATCAAAATTATCAACATTTTAAGAATTACTTATTGTAAATTAATATGAATTTGTGGAGGGAGTTTTGAGATGTTCTAAGTTATTAAATAACAACCCACTCACTGAAGTAGGCTTACAATAAAATAATTTATTAATATATGTATAATTAGGTCTGTCTTTTCAAAAATTGTAGTGTTCTAGTCTCTTGATTTTGTTGGGTCGCTAGATCATATTGTTGTATCAGCTTCAGTCCCTGGCATCCTTCCCCGATGGCGTTCGGTGAGAGATGAAAATGATTTCTCTTTCTCTATTATAAATATATAACATATAAATACATATTTGTGGCACAAGGTAGGAGAAGTGGGTAAAGGCTGGTCGTCACTGACTATCCTAAACCTAGCTAATCCTATTCACAACTCATACTTCTTCACCCAAACCATGACTAACTAAAATACCACATATTCGCCGGGAACCTTCTAAAAAACGCCTGGTATAAAAATGTACAATTGTGCTCTTTTTCCTTTTTTTTTTTTTTTTTTTTTTTTTTTACAGGATTTTCTTACAAAAATGAATATGGAGAGAATGAACACAAAAATGAAATAACAAAACATTCAAACTAACATAAAATTATATTAGTAAAACCCACACAAAAATAAGAGCGGCCTCTGTATTCAAAGAATGATCCTTCTTCTCCTTTTATGTGTTGTGTCTGTTCAGGATGTAGGCGATCATGACTCTCCACTTCCTCCTATCCTTTGTAGTTCTCAGTGTTTTGTCTTTTTGCTACTTTTCCCAGACCCTGTTCTGTCATCCACTAGCTTAAACCCACTAGGTATGTCACTCGTTGCTTTCCGTTGCCGCTCTTTCCCTCTATGTGCATATCAGATTTTCCAAGGCTTCCTTTCTCATTACGTGCTTCTTCCTGATGTAAAGTATAAGTGTTCTCTTTGCATCATCTCCAAAAGCTCATCGGTCCATGGTATACTTAACATCCTTCTATATGTTGCCTCGAGTCTCTTCTTATTCATCTTCGAAAAGACTGTCCAACATTCGCTGCTGTAAAGGAGGACAGATATCACGTAGCAGTTCAGTACACTTTTTTTTCGATCCAGTCAAGATAAAAGGGGATAAAAACAAACTTAGGGGATTGGCAATCTTGACAGGTACCATAACAAAAGGTACCGCTGGGTGAAGGCCGGATTTGTTCCATATCCGAAATCATAAAAAAAATGTTTTTAGAATGTTCTTAATGGTTTAACACTTGCTTCCATTTTTTTCTTCACCTTTACACCCATGATACATTCTTTATTTCTTTCTCTATTTATTAATTTTCTTATCATTAACTTTTACTGTTTTAACTTATTTTCATTCTTCAATTGAAAAGGTTGTCTTGGGTCTAAATAGCAATTATCCTTATGGTTTTTTGATTGGAGTGAAACTCGAGCCAAATTTGTGAAGTCATTGAATGATGTTTGATGAAAACAGTAAAAACCAGTTTGAACCTTTACATCCTTTTTCTTTCCGTCGTTGATGGTTTTTCAATCAAATTATTTTTAGGTTCAATTTAATTTTCAAAACAAATTAGTAATGATACAAGAATTTTGAAAACTTAATATTTTATTGATAATGTTTTTACATATATTTTGCGCGTGTACTCACAAGCGTAACTAAGTGGAAATAACCCATATTAATAGAGAATTTTGATTATTTCCCATGGATGTGGCAGTTTTATTAGCGACAAGAAAAGTAGATGTAAATATAAAATATTAAAATGCTTTATTTTACATTGATAATATGTGAATAAACATTCCTTTTGAATTGTACATTTTGTTCTGCCAATTTGATAATGAAAACTTATTTTGCACTCACTGGTTTGGAGACATACGGCATCCTTTTTAAATTAATGTAATTCTTAAATTGCAGATTTTTCTGACATATATAACAATTGAACAAGATTGAGATTATAAAAATTCCAATGATAATGACAGTTTTCAAAAGATAAGCGTTCTGATTATTTCTATCTATAATTGATATCGTTAAAAAGAAACAGAAATATAAAATCATGTAAATGAGCAGCAAAACATCTACGATTATTAATACACGTGAGTGAGTGTATATATATATATATATATATATATATATATATATATATATATATATATATATATATATATATAAATCAGAGCAGCACTACGCAAAATAGTCTTGGGTGAAACAGACATTTGTCTAGACAATTCAGTATGTGGGTCATTAAGCTATTGTCACATATGCCCGAAAAGATCTATTAACAGTGTTAAGTTAAATATTCATTTCATTAGAAATTTAGGAATACATAAAATTACAAGTGTTAATCAGTTAAAATCGAAGAAGGACACAACTGAAAATATTTTTCGGGAATCTGTGTATTTTTACGTTTTGGAGAAACCCTGAAAAACTTTGATAGATTGACAGCGAATTGGAGTAATGTAATTTTTCTTTTTTATTCAGTTACAAACTGAATAAAAAAGAAAAATTACATTTTTCTTCTTTGTTCAGTAATAATTATATCACAATTTTGTACTTTTGAAAACTTATTGTAACGAAATAAAAACAAAAATAAAGAGGAGAAAAAAGTATGAATAATAATAACAAGAAAATAAGAAAATATGAAGAGAAAAAGAAAAACCACAAATCATAATAAAAAAATAGCAAAAATAGAGAAATAATTAGAAAAAATGTAAAATAAGAAAACAGAAAATAAAGCATATTTGTGCCAAACAGAAAAACAAAACTGACGGAAAAGCAAAAAGGTATACGCAATGATAACGTGAAAACAAATTAAAAAGATGTAAATAAGAAAAAAAGTATGAATAATGATATTGAGAAGAAAGCAAAAATAAGTAAAAAGAGAAGAACATTAATAATGATAACGAAAAGATGCAAAAACTAATAGTGAGGCCAAAAAGGTAAAAATGGGGAAAAAGACAAAAATGAATAAATAAGGATAAACGATAAAAAGCAAAAATGAGAAAAAGTATCGAATATAATAACTACAAAAAGTGAAAAACCATAAACAATAATAACAAGAAAAAAGAACAAAAGAAAAAGTAAAAAAGCCTGAATGATGATAGGAAGGAAAAAGCAAATGTAAGAAAAGGAGATAAGGCATGAATAATGATAATGAGAACAAAAATGAAAATGAAAAGCATGATAAAAATAAATTAATACTGAAGAAATAATAAATTTAAATAAATAAATAAAAATGAAATAATGAAAATGAGTATAAAGCAAAAAGGAGAAAACAGAAAAACTATAAATGATAATGAGTAAAGGCAAAAATGTGTAAACGAGAAAAAAAAGAATAAATAACAATTACGAGAAAAACACGAAAATGAAGAAAAACACAATAATGCATTTATGCATTATTGTATTTTTCTTCATTTTCGTTTTTTCTCATTGTCATGAGAAAAAGAAAAATGTGAAAAATAGAAAAACGGCTGCAATAATGATGAGGAGGAAAATAGCTAAAACGAAGAAGAGGAGAAAAAAGAACATATAATAATGAGAAAAAGCAAAAATTAGGAAAAAGTTAAAAATGCATTAATAATAATGCTAAGGAGAAAAAAGTAAAGGTAAAGAGAAAAATAAAAATAAATAACGATACCGACAGAAAAGGAAAGATGAGAAAATAGGGAAAAACAATAAATAATAATAATAATAATAAGGTCACAGGCTGAAAAAGATAAAAAAAAACAGAAATTGAGGTTTTAAAAAAATCTAGGATGATAACAAATGAGAAGAAAGGTTAAATAACGAAAACGACAAAACGTGTAAAATTAAGAAAAAGTGAAAAAGCATCAATAATGATATCGAGAAAAAAAAAAGAAAATTGACGTGGAAGAGAAAAAAGCATTACGGATAACGACTGAAAAAACTGATAAAAAAGTTAAAAAAAAAAAACAAGAAAACTTAAATACTTATTAGGACAAAAAAACAAAAATGACAAAAATTAAAAACAACAATAATGATAGCGATAAAAAATCAATATTTTTCGACTGAAAAGAAAAATGTATAATAATGATAACGGAAAAAAGGGAAAAAAACATATATAATAATAAGAAAAAAGCAAAAATGAGGGAAAAAAATGATAAAATGAATTAATAATAATGATAACGAGAAAAAGAGCAAAAATAAAGCAAAAGAAAAAATGTGAATAATGATCGGAGAAAAAGTAAAAATGAGAAAATAGAGGAAAAGCATAAATAATAATAAAGAAAAAAAGATAAAAAACAGAAATAAAGATAATGAGAAAAAATCTGTAATGATATAAAAAGGAAAAACCATTAATAACGAAAACTAAAAAGAAAGGGTAAATGAGAACAAAAATAAAAAGAAGCATGAATACCGATGTTGAGAAAAAAAGCAAAAAGCAGGAAGTAGGAAAAAAAGCATTAATGATAATAACAGAAAAAGTAAAATGAGAAAAGATTAAAAAGCATAAATGATTATCATTAATGATAATGAGAAAAAAGTAAGGATAAAAAAGTGAAAAAATTATAAATAATGATAACAAGAAAAAAACAAAAATAAAAAATAGAATAAAGCGTAAAAAATGATGATGACAAAAATAAAATGAAGAAAAAGAGAAAACGCATAAATAAGGAAAATAAGAAAATGCATAAAAATAATGAAAACTAGAATGAATAAAAAAGAAAAAGTATAAAGATTATGACGAGACAAAGGGCAAAAAAGAAAAAACACAAAAAAATGATAAAATGGAAAACGAGAAAAAATATTAAAAATATAAGGATAATGTGAAAAAAATCAGTAGTGAGGAAAAAGAGAAGAAAATCGTAAATAATGATGACGAGATAGAAAACAAAAATGAAGAAAACAGAAAAAATAATGTTAAAGAGAATAAATGGGTAATTGGGGAAAAGATTAATATGTATAAATAACGATAATGAGAAAAAAATCAGTAGTGAGGAAAGAGAGATGAATATCATAAATATAAATAACTATGACAAGATATAAGGTAAATATGAAGAAAACAGAAAATGTAATGATAACGAGAAAAAATGTGATAATGTGAAAAAAGATTAAAAAGTATTAACAATGTTTATGAGAAAGAAATTGGTTGTGAGGAAAAGGCGAAACCTCCTTAATAATGATGACGAGAAAAAAAGCACAAAATTAAGAAATAAGTAATGATAATGAGAAAATATTATGTAAAACGTATTGTGGAAAAAGTTTAAAATATCATAAATAATGATGACGAGAAAAAAATAATAAAGAATAATACAGAAAAAATAAAGATAACAAGAAAAATGGGAAAATGTGGAAAAACATTACATACGTATAAATAATGATAATGAGAAAAATCAGTAAAGGATGAAAGTAATTAATAATGATGACGAGATATAAAGCAAAAACGAAGGAAAAAATAATGATAACGAGAAAATATGGGAAATGAGGAAAGAGATTAAAAAGTATTAATAATGATAATGAGAAAAAAGAATTTGTAGTGAAGAAAAAGAAAAAATATTAAGTAATGATGACGAGATCAAAAGCCTAAGCAAAAAGAAGTAAATAGAGCAAATCGCAAATGACAATTAGAATGAAAGAAAAGATATTGTCCAAGAAAAAAATAAAAATGGAGAAAATAAGAAAAAAAGCATAAATAATAAATAATAGAAAAAATAATGATAGAAAATGCAACTATAAGAAAAAGAGAAAATGCTTAAAAAATGACAACGAGAAATAAGTAAAACTGAAGAAATGATGAAACAAGTGTAAACAAGCGTAAATACCGATAACGAGAAAAAAGCAAAATCAGAAAAAAAAATGAAAATGAATATTGTTGGTGGGATAAAGAAGCAAATATGAAGAAAAACAGAAAAATTCATTTAAAATAATAACGAGAAATGGAAGGAGAAAAATCCTAGATGAGGATAATGACAAATAAACAAAAATGAACAAAAAGCATAAATAATAAGAAAAAATCCAATGTATGAAAAAGATAAAAAAAATCATAAATAAATAAATATATATATATATGATAAGGATAAAATTCAATAGCGAAGAAAATGAGAAAAATAATAAATAATAAAAGAAAAATCATGAGAGCAAGAAAAAAGGCAAAAATGTCATAAATCATAATAACGAGATAAAAATAATATTAAGGGAAAAGAGAAAAGGCATGAATATTAATAACGAGGAAAAAACGAAAAAGCATAAATGATGAATCAAAAGCCAAAATGTTGAAATAGAAAAGAATTTTTATAAAATTCTTTTCTATTTCAACATTTTTTTCAAAGTTGATTACGAGAGAAAAATATAAAATGCGTAAAAGGAGAATAATCATAAAACAAGGAACAATAAAATTGTTGAAACTTGACTAATGCATGGAATAATAATGCAACACAAAATGTACTTAGAACAAAATGTATTGAAACAAGAAAGTGTACACAATATTTACATATAGTCTTTTGTATATTCCTGGTAAGACCGTTCCTGGAGAATGTGTTGACTGAGTCGCAGTCGGGCAGAGTCTCTGGTTGAATCTCTTGATTCCTCCCTCTCTTCCCGGTACCAACCATATTTATATGGTCGGTACTCCACTATGCAAATTAGGTGGATCCTACCACAACACCCCCCCTCCCAAGCCTTGGAATCCCTTTTGGATTTCAAACTGGTTTCCTATATGGGTTGATGATTATGGCTATTTCTTTGTAGATCCATTTGCATACTTCATATGCATATGTCCATCCGCTTAATTTTAATATTTTTTATTTTTGGATTCACGTCCAATGGGTCCGTGAACTTTCGTTTCCTACCGGATCTTCTCGGTTCAGGAGTATTCTGCGGAGGTTCTACTTGAAACATATCATACATTACCTCAATGGGATCTTCCTCCTCATCCGGTATACTCTCTTCATGCTCTATAACGTAACATTTTTTAAGTTGATTCTGGTGCCTTTTATGAGTATTCTTCGGCCCTTTAATTATGTAAATCAGGTCACCGATTCTCTTGTCCACTATGCCTCGCTCCCAGAACTCAACGTTGTTTTTGTAGCACTTGAAAAACACCTTCTCTCCGGAGGTGTATCTTTTCTCGCTGTATACATAGTATTCTTTACTCTATTTTTTCCTGGCAAAAGTTTGTCAAACACCGACTTAACTTTCCTAGCGAACATTAGTTCAGCCGGTGCCATGTTTGAGTGTGTTCTCTGGTTTGGCGTGATTCTGTATACTTATAGGAATTGATGAAGCGCCTTTTCCGTTGGAACTCCTGAGGCTTTCTTCAGAGCGCACTTTAAAGTATCGACAAATCTTTCTGCGAGTCCATTGGACCTCGGATGATACGGCGGCGTCGTTATGTGGTTAATTTGATATAACTCACAAAATTCCTTAAATTCTTCAGAAGTGAATTGTGTACCATTGTCACTCACAATACACTCTGGCACACCGAACCGTGCAAATAGTTCATGCAAGAAAGTTGTTGTGGTATTGGACGTAGGCTTTTTGCAGCGTAGTACTTCCGGCCATTTTGTAAAACTATCTACCACTATTAAGTAGTAATAATCTTCTACTGGACCAGCGAAATCAATGTGTAATCTTGTCCACGGATGATCCGTCTTGGGCCATGGTTTGTGTACTATAGGTGGTGCCTTAGCTGCTAACGCACACCCTTTACATCGATGAACCATGTTTGCGATATCCACATCCATTCCTTTCCAATATACAAAGCTTCGCATTAAGCTTTTTGTTCTATTAACCCCTGGGTGACCCAAAGTCCCGTGAAAGTCCCGTAGTATTCTTTTCTGCAACTTTTGTGGTACTACTACTCTCTCACCATATAATAAAACTCCTTCACCTATTGAATAAATCTCCTGCACTTTTTGGTCATTTGCTACCATTTTGCTTTTTATTTCTAAAATGAAATCATCGCTTTCCGCTTCTTTTTTAATTTCCTTTAGTGTAACCGGTAGCTCTCTTACAATGTTGTTTACCATGCTTTTCACCTCATAATCTGCTCTGATATTTGCAATAATTGATTCTTCGAAACTTTCTTCTTGACTCGGTACGAGTCTTGATAAACTATCCGCATGAATTATATTTTTGGATGATAGGTGCTTTATGTGAAAATCATAATTGAGAAGAATGGTTCCCCATCTCAACAGACGATTTGCCATATAAACGGGTAACACTTTCTTTGAACCAAAAATAGTGATCAGTGGTTTATGATTCGTTTCAAGCATAAAATGTCTGCCGTGGATGTATCTGTGAAATTTTGTTATGGCAAAAATGATACTCAACGCCTCTTTTTCGATTTGTGAGTAACTTCTTTCTCCTGGGAGTAAAGTTCTCGAAGCATGTGCAATTGGTTTTCTAGAACCATCTGGCATTATGTGTTGAATACACGCTCCTATCCCGTATGAACTGGCGTCACTTGCCACTACAATATCCAGTTTTGGGTTGTAATGGATTAAAAAGAGGTCGGACGTAAGCATTCTCTTTATTTCATCAAAGGCTTTCTGACATTCTACCGTCCATTCCCATGCCTTGTCTTTTTTTAGCAGTTCGTTCAACGGAGGTCTTAGATTGTACATTCCTTTAATGAACGCTTGATAATAATTTGCGAGCCCCAGAAAACTCTGTAGCATCGCCACATTAGTGGGCGTCGGCATGTCTCTAATCGCAATGGACCTTTCCGGATTTGGAAATCTGCCCTTTTTGTTGATTATGTGACCTAAATACTTAATTTCCTCCAAACCAAATTCGCACTTTGACTCTTTGACTTTAAATCCAAAGTCCTGAATCTTTTTAAATACTTGTTTTTAAATACTTGATTGAGATGCTCGATGTTCGTCGACGGTTTCGCTCCTTACTATGATGTCGTCTAAGTAGGCGAATCGAGTTGAAATTTGATATTCTTTTTAAATATTTCAGTCGTCACATATTTCCTCAAATCTCTATCTGATTTTATATTTGAATTTGTTTTTTTCGTTTTACAACACGATCCTTTGTGTCCATTCTTGTGGCAATTTCATGGAAACATTTCTTATTTATATATGGGCAATTTACCTCCCAGTGTCTTTCGTTGTTAACGTCTACAATTATATGGTGGAACCTTTTTTTTCCTCTTCGTTCTTTTCATTTAATTTTTTGTCTAATTCTTTGTCTATTTTTTTAAATACGCCAAATTTTTACTCCAATTTTTTGCTGATGGGTAATTTGACTGTTTTTTTTTTTTTTTAATATAAGCATTGCCAGCTTCTTCGATTTTTTGAGACTCTTTCTTTAAACTTACGGCCCGCTGACACTCCTCTGCTAACTTTTGTAGGGTAAGGTTTTGTTCCGATTCGAGTTTAGACAAAACTCTACATCTTATTTCGGCACTCTTACTGGATACCAGTTCTTGAGCAAAAATTAAACACTTGAATTCTTCAACCGTAATCTCTGCCAATCTGAAATTGTCACAATGTCTATTTACTATAGATGCATATGTTAAGTAATCCTGATCGTCGGATTTAGCGACATTCATGCATAACCATCGCTTATGCCAAAGCGACATATTTGCTCCAAACAACTCCTTTAGCAATTTCACTGTTTCCGAGAATTCCAATTCATTCGTCCTTCTCGGTAGAATAAAATCTACAAATTTGCTATGTTCTGCTGTACCTAGCTTAAAAGTGTGGAGCCACATCAGAGTCGTGGAAACAGAAAACTCCACTTTAAAAAAGCTGAGGAACTTTTGTGCTGGGAGGGTCCCCGTGTTACTCCATCCCTCCTTATATAGGGCGGTAAAACTAACATACCCCACGGACGTCGGCGGGATTGTCCTGGACTGTCGTATGACGACCGAATTAGGAACGGGGAGCCTAGGACAGACCGTCGGAGTCCTTACCAGCGCAGATTTCCACCCGGTATGTGAGTAGGCTTTTTGCTTTTTTTCTCCTTTTCTTTTTTTTGCAGGCCTAAACCATGTCTATCAAGATAGCGACGTTGAATGTAAATGGCTTGAGGAATCGGGGTAAGGCGGCCCGCCTGCTTCGGGATCTCTTGTCGTCCGGCGTGGATGTCGCCGCGGTCGAAGAGACCCACTTTGTTTGCAGTTCCGATGCGTGTGTGCTGTCTAACGACTTTGTCGTCTATTCAGCATATGGGGACCGAGCTGCCAGAGGAGTGTCTTTGCTGGTGAAGCGGACTCTAGATGCGAAGGGTGGACCTTGTGCATACCGATGCCGAGGGACGGTTGATCGTGGCCGATATTGCCGTGAAAAGTGGTTCGTTTCTGGTCGTTGTGGTTTATGCGCCCAACGACCGGGAGGTGCGGGTTTCGTTTTTTCGCGCTTAGTTCTAATGGGGGACTGGAATGCCGTCCTGGACCCCAAGTTAGATCGGGGGCGGGGTGCTAGCGGGAGAAGGGGCGATCGTAGCCTAGTCGATCTGATCAGAGATTTTGGTCTCGTTGATAGATACCGGGTCGATCACCCCGGGGGGAAAATGTGGACGTGGGCTCTTAGCTGGCCTTGTGACAAGATGGTTAGCTACCTTGACAGAATGTTAGAAGGGCCGACACAGATCTGTTAGATTGTCCCACGTTCCACTGGGTAGGCTATACGGACCACAAACTCGTTTGTGCCCTTGTGGCGTTAGATCATAGGCCTAGAATGGCTGGTTACTGGAAGTTCAATCTGGACAGGCGGGACTTCCAGGAGCAGCTGACTAGCTTAGTGCAGCGAGAGCTAGTGGGGGCGGTTATCGGGAATAGGTGGTGGGACAGACTTAAATGTAGAATTAGGTCCTTCACCACTGACTTCAGCAAACGGTCGCCCTAGATAGAGCTGATAAGGGAGGACGCTTAAAGCTAGTTATTCCCGGGCGGTGGCTGGTGGGGATCCCCTAGAGATAGCCGTAGCTAGGGAGGCCCTGGAGCGTTTGAATAGCGAGCGCTACATGGGCCAGGTAATTAGACATAGGTTAAGCAAGATGTCTTCCGAAGCCGTGAATATGGGCGCAGATCTGCGCAGAGAAGAGGTCCGTCGAGGTGGCGATCGTTACATTCGTGATGTCGAAACCCCGGAGGGGCGTACCCTTCGGGCCACTGACGACATGTGTGAGGCGTTTCGGCGGCATTTCGAGAGCCGCTTTACCAAGGAGCCTGGTCTTCGTGAGGACGAGTTTCGCAGCTATTTGGCTCACTTTCCTCGGCTTTCGCCGACTGAAGCGGCTAGCTGCGAGTGTTGTAGAAAAATCACGTGGTCGAGATAAACACTTAGTTGTGGAGCAAGCTAAGTGAATAGTAATTCAACCTTGTGAAAGAGATCTATTTATGGTGCCATAGAGCATCTCATTGTGCTAAAGTGGGATAGTTTATTGCTTGGGCTGTGATTAGCTGCTGGTACCTGAGTGGAGGTATTTCTATATAAATACCAGCTTGATTCATCAGTTAGTTTGCAGTGTTTGTATTAAGTTACAACCTGCTTTATTTTTGTCTGACAGCTGGACGCTAGCTGGGACCCTTACGCCGGTAAGTGCTGTTTATTGTATTGTTATTCTACATCTCCTTTCCCCCCATCGCGTGTTGGTAGTGGCCTTTGGGGAGGGATGAGTTCCTTTAAACCTGGCTGGTTGTGTGGAACTAGTCTGGACAATGCCCGAGGGGGTTTTGTCCGTGTTATTGTAGACGGCTGAGCAGTGTTTGATGTTATTCCAGCGTCGAATGTTTGCTTCCCACAATTACTACATGTTTGTCCCCATGCTGGGCATTTTAGCCGGCGGGATCCAGTTTCTGAGGTGCCATGCTGGTGGCTGCCACAATCTAAGCAAGCCTGGTGGTTTGGTTTAACATTGCAGTTGCCATAGGTGCTGGTACGGATCCCCTCGTTGGCTTGTGGCGTACCCTTCTGTCTACGGTATGTTGATAGCCGAGCAGCGACTGTATCTGAAGCGCCAGCCATTGAGGTTTGGTCTCGCAATGCTGATTCAAATGCCTCAGCATGACGGATATTTTGCTCAAGGGATTTAAGTGCCCCAGCTTTGGCCAGTAGTTCAGCCTGGAGTGTGTCATTTGCTATTCCACGGATGATCTGGTCCTTGATGTATATATCAGACAGGTCATGCTCACACGAGGGGCAGGTAAAGTTACAATCAACAGCTACGGCTCTGAGGCGGACAAGGTAACTTTGTATTGGCTCATCCACATCCTGAGATATGGAGGCAAAAGCAAGGCGATGGACAATAGGACTTGACCTCTGGGTGACCAACGCTTCTACCATGTCAAGTAGCTTATCTGGATCAGTGGTAAAGAAGTCGGGGTGTGTGTTGATTATGGCATTTTGCATAGTCTCATCAGCACAATTGTATAAGTGAATATTAGCTTGGGAGCTTGGCATATTTGTCATCTTGGTAAAGACATCCCAGTCAATTCGGAACTTCCTGAATTGCTGTGGTGTCATCTCTAGATTGAGATGGGGAGGCTTGGATGCTAGTGCCTGAATGTGGGTTGTCTGGGTGGTGGATTCCTTAGCCTGCTTGATGATACACAGAGCTTCTCCCATTAATGTGACTCCGAGATCCCTGAGCATAGATCGATCCAGCATTTGAAGGCTCTGGATTGTCAGCTTCTCGTCCGCAAACCTTGTTGCATGAGTTTTGGCCGAGTCAGTGGATAGGCCTGCTTCAGTAAAGAAGAGTTCCCAATCTTCGGGTGTCATATATCCTGTTCGCAGCGCCATGTAGAAAAATCACGTGGTCGAGATAAACACTCAGTTGTGGAGCAGGCTAAGTGAATAGTAATTCAACCTTGAGAAAGAGAGCTATTTATGGTGCCATGGCCGGCAGGGTCCCTCCCCGACCGGTTCTCCAGGGGTGTGATCACGTTGTTGAAAAAGGCAGGGCTGTCGGGGGAAAATTAGATGATTACAGGCCCATAACTCTGCTAAACACAGAGTTAAAGATTTTGGCCAAGATCCTGCAGCAGCGTTTGCAGTCAGTTGCCAAGTCTCTGTTGGGTCCGGAGCAACCTTGTGCTGTGAGGGGCGAACAATTCAGAGCAACCTGCATCTGATCCGCACGATCATAGAGGGTGTAAAAGACGACGATGAGAGCTGCGCTGATCAATTTGGATCAGTCCAAGGCATTTGAGAGGGTTGACCATCGCTACCTTGCTGCTGTCCTGCAGGCCGCCGGATTCGCACCCGACTTCTGCCGCTGGATTAGCCTCCTGTATCGCTCCCCCAGTGCTGTGGTACAGGTGAACGGGAAGCTGTCGGGCGCTTTTGCGCTGTCTAGGTCGGTTCGTCGCCCCTACTTTATGCTTTGGCGTCGGAGCCTCTCCTTCGCCGGCTGAGGGACTGGGCGTGCAGTCCGGCCCCTACGTGGAATCGCCGTTCCCTGGAGGGGCTCGAGCCAGGGTTTCCGCGTACGCCAATGACGTATCCGCTTTCGTGTCGTCCCGCAGAGACATTAAGGCGGTACTGAAGGCGTTTGATCGGTACGAAAAGGTGACAGGGGCCAAGATTAACCGCCCGGCTTTCAGCTAGGTTCCTGGAAGGGGGTCGATCTTCCGGGTCCCTTTAGTTGGACGGACGGTCCTGTCCGCATTCTCGGAGTGTGGTTTGGACCCGACCTCCAGCTGGAGAAGAATTGGTCTGAAGTACAGGCAAAGGTCGATTCCGGTTCGGTCAATTGGTCCGTGAAGGGGGAGGGCTGGGAATGCCGACTTCCACTGGTCCCAAACGTGGCCTCGATGTTGGCTTTCCGTTTTGGGAGGGGACGCATTGACAGGAGATTCGTGTCATGGGGGGGATTGTCACCTCCGAGATTGTCCTTACGCCGCGCATTTTGGGGGACGCGTCCCCCCACAGTCCCCCATTCGCGGGTTGAGCGCCATCGTAAACCCCGGATCAATCGATTTTCCTTTGCGAGTGTCGATTGGCCTTGCTGGTCGTCCCGGTCCAGTGACCTTTCTCGGCCTAGGAAGCTCTTCTATCGTTTGTTAGTGGAGGGGGTCGCGAAGGATTCCCTATGCGAGGATCTCGGCTTGTCGGAGGATGAGTTTCGCTCTTACTGGTCTTGGGCGCCAGCGGCGGATTACCTCAGTAACCCTGAGTTTTCGCTTACCTGGCGATTGGCTCGGAATCGGCTGCCTCTCAATGACAAGGTTTTCATATGGGGCTTGGCGGATTTGCCAGACTGCGAACGGTCTGGCCTTGGTCTAGAGGAAACGGCTTCGCACGCCTTCTACCATTGCCCCGGGTCCGCCCCTTATGGGACCATGTCAGCGAGCTGACGGCTCGTCTCGCTCCCGAAAGGCTTGTGCCAATTGCTCGCGCATACGCGTGTGACAATGTGTCGCCCCCGTATTCCGGGGTGAAACGGATGGTGTTTCTCACGCTGCTAGCCACGGCCCGAATGGTGATTTGGACGACGCGAATGGAGGAAGTCTTGCGAGGTATCCGTCTTTCTCATCAGGATCTGATCCGATTCTTTGAGCATCAGCTCAAGATGAAGATTAGAACTGATAGAAAACGCTTGCATTCGACAGTTTCAGCGAAAGGTGGGTGACTGAGGCGAGCTTGGTTCGTTTGAACAGGGGCTAGCCTTGATTTTCTCTTTTAGGTCAACCTACGTTACATCGGGGTGGTTTCCTGTGGTGCCCTCCCCTTGGTTAGGTTAGACAAGCTTTTGTGTACCTAGTTAATGTGAGTAAGTGTTGTTCCTGGCCTGTTCCCCGGCCACATCTTTTGTTATGATCCAGCCTGAGATTCCCAACCTCCCCAGTTTGTTTTTTGGCCCCCTTTTATCTCGACTGGGTCAGCTTTATATTTTCCCATGCCCGTATATAATTTTTTTATCATTTTCCCACTCCCTTAGCGAGAGAGCTGCTTGATTTTGTCCAATGGGCAGAATACAGCGGCCTCTCATGCCTTTTCAGGGTTGGACGGGCCCTACTAACATCAGTTATGTTTAATTTGATTTGTTTTAATATTTTTAGTTTATTATTGGGTTCATCTCCCCCCCTCTCATTTTTTCATCATTAGAATTTTATATATATAATTATTATCATTAAATTTTTTTATGGCATTGGGCGCGTTTTGTAGGTCTCCCTGAGAGGATGTGGTATTTTGGTGGATGGAAGGATTGATTGGTGACGGACGAGTTCTTATGGTGAATGAGTAAATTGTAATGTCTGAATGGGTCGTGAATCAGATTAGCTAGGTATAAGATAGTTAGTGAAGACCAGCCCTCAACCCCTCCCCATTTTGGCCTTGTGCCACAATTTTGTATTTTAAATACAATAAATAAATATATCTTGATAAATTCCATCATCGCTTCTAATTTGTTTTGTGAAATAACAGATTTCCCATTTGATGGCTTATGAATATTCTTTGACTGGCTTCTCGCAAACGGACCAGCTAAGACAACGGTTTTGACCAGCTTTGATATCTGAATTCTTTGATCAATTTTAATCGCAGTGGAACATTCTTAAAATGTTGAAACAATTTGTTTTAATTTCGTTTTTGGCAAATTAAACCAACCCATATGTTTTTTTGACATCTTTTATGACCAAACTGGAAAGAAATAGAACATTTGTCAAATTTAATAGAAAAAATTAAATTAAATGTTCAGTGTTTTAGATGATAAATATATTTATTATATTTTTTTATATTTATATCAAATATCAAGGCCTGGACCAGCTAATTATTTTTAAAGGAAAAACCAGCTTTGACATTCACTCCAAAATGGACATGTTTAACGAAAACCAAACAATTTTAAAAAACGTGATAATTTAAAACACTCGATTCCCAAATTTTATTTCATTCTTGATTGATGCTCCCCTGGAAAAGTTAGAGGATCTTGGCGGATTTGAAATCACTTCCCTCGTTTTGGATATATTTTATAGATTCGATCAAAATATAAAGAAATATAAATTGGACCGGAAAACTCAATAATTGACCAGCTAGGACAAGTCAAAATTAAACCAGTTTTGACCTTTGTTTTTGTCAAACTGCCAGTTTTACACGAAAAAGTCAGTGTTTTTAACAACGAACACGAGTACATATTGTCCGCCCGCGTCGATCCTAAACTTCATTCGGCAGCAAGGCATCTGATTGGGAGGTTTGACATTTTGAATCGACTGAACCACCTCTTAATTGCTGTTGTTCCATCGCCCTGACCTCCGAGGACAGACTATCTTCCTGACAACTATTCTTCAACTGAACCTCAAAACTAAAATTCAAAACGAACTCCAAGCAAACAAAAAGGACCTTATAATATCCTTACCAGATTATTAAATTTATATAAAAAGAGTTACCAAGGATATATTTTTTAGTTTGTTTATCCTTGCATTGTTTGTAAAAGATTACCGAATATTATAGCAAAATGACCAACAATACATTTTATAGTAAGAATAAAGCACATATATTAAAAAAACCCCAGAACAAAACAAACAATTAAATCTAAATTTTCACTTTTGAGCTGAACTCTGACTGTTTAAATCTGACAGTTTTCGTTTCATTCCGCTCAAAAATGCAATGCGACCATTATAATTTGATTAAAAATTATTAAAAAAAAACATATGGAACTTTCTTTGTTTAGAATCTTCCTAGATATCTTCCTGTAAAGATAATTCTGTTCTGGGCGATCAACAAAAAAAACCCGATGTTTTGTTCATTGTCAGGAATATTTTAGATCATTCTTTTCTGTGACCATTTTCAATTTTGAACAAATAATTTAATGAAAAAAAAAAAAAAAAAAATTCTTAGAATCGCTGGGTAACAAAATTTTGTCTTTCGTCAGTAAGATTATTTCCAAATTGTTTTTAAAAATTGAAATTGACAAATTTTCAAAACTGTCAAAATCCTGGTCATCATCAAAGTTTAATCTATGTTCAAATGAAAAAAATATTAGCCATTTTTCATACTTTTGTTAATTAACAAAAATAATGAAAATTTATTTGCTTAATCACCCAAAAAAAAAAAGTTTTGTTTGTTTTTTTTTTTTTTACACACACGTTTTGAAATCAGATAATTGTAAATAAAAATTTTTTTTATTATATTTCTCAGGACCGAAATAACTTCCTATAACAAATTACAGGATGAATAATGTATTTTGCAGGAATTATTATCTCTTCGGATTGTTGCAAAGGGTAAAAACATGCTTTTGACGGATTTACCCAATCTCTTCTGCAAATACAGTAATACTGGGATCTAAAAACTCAGCTAACTGTAAAAAAATGTTTTAACTGTTTAAACAAAAAAATCCATAACCCTCCATTTCATTTTTTTAATTCTTAATCATTCAACCTAATTTTAATTTATTATTTTCTTCCAATTAATAGTCCCTTTTAAATCACTATCCTGTAATTTTTTAACAAATTTTGAAAATTACCAGTTTAAACAGGGTCAGTTTTTATGAATATAAAATTTAAAATGAGGTTCCAAGTGTTCAACAAAAATATTTTGAAGGAGGTCTGAGATTTTAACAACCAGATTTTAGGAATAAATATATATTATTTTTTTTTTGTTGAATTAATAAACATCCACATTTTTCGGAAGAAATGAATACAGAGAACCGCTGGGGGTCAAGTGTAGTATGAAATTTTATCCCCAAAAAAAAGATCATCTTCAATTTTTAATGTTTTTTTAATGAACCAACTCATATATATTTGACATAGAAAATAGTAATTACAAGAACATTGATTCTCAAAAATAATTTTTATTTTTATTTTCCTCTAATTTTATAGATATTGAAAATTAAGAAAATTACTTATTTTCTATTACAAGTAAGAAAGAAAAATCAAAATTTTTGAATTTTATAATTGAAATATGACCTTAAATACATCCATTATTATTTTTCCTATAACATCAGGTCATCCCATAAGTTCTGTCCGAATTTTGAATAAAGAAAACAAGTGACCAAATGTTACATTTAATTACAGATTCAATCAACAATGTATTTTCCTGATTATCTATGACTTCCTTCCATCTATTAACAAGCTTACTAATTCCATTACTGTAAAATTCTTTTGGCTTTGATTCGAAGAACTCACAAATGTCAGTTTTAACCTCTTCCTGTGTTACAAAAAGCTGTTTCTTCCAAATGATTCTGTAAGCTACGAAACAAATGGTAGTCTGAAGGAGCAAGATCGGGAGAATAAAGGTGGATGAGGAATTTTCTCCCAACCAAGTTCTTCGATCTTTTGTGACGTGATTCTTGCTGTGTGGGGTCGCGCATTGTCCTGATGAAACATCACCTCTTTTCGATTCACTAGAGCAGGTCTTTTTTTTATTCCTCAAAGCTTGGTTCAAACGCTCTAATTGCTGACAGTATATTTGAGCATTAATTGTTGCATTAGGTGGTAAGAATTCAAAGTGGATTATTCCTTGGCGATCCCACCAGATTGAAAGAAGAACCTTTTGCCCATGAAATTCCCTTCTCGGCTGTGGCTGGGGTCCTTCCCTTTACCAAGCCACTGTCTACGACGCTTAACATTTCGATAAAAGATCCATTTTTCGTCGCCAGTCACAAGTCTATCCAAAAAGGTGAAACAAGTTGGCGAGAATGAAGAGAAGAGCAGATGTCAACTCGGGATTTGAGGTTGTTTTCAAACAATTCATGAGGCACCCATTTTCCAAGTTTAGGAACTTTTCCAAGTTGTTGAAGATGACTATGAACAGTTGTATGGTTTGAACTGAGAACCACTGCCAATTCCTCAACTGATAAAGCAGGATTTTCTTCAAGGGCTGCTTCAAGAAGCTTTTCATCAAACTCAACTGGACGTCCGGTTCGATCTTCATCTTCAAGGGTGAAATCTCCACCTCTGAATTTTGCAAACCATCTTCTGCAAGTTCTTTCATTCACACATTCCTCTCCATAAACTGAGTGAATGTTTCTAGCCGCTTCGGCTGCTGAGTTTCCTTTCTTGAACTCATAAAGCATTATGTGCCTTAAATGATTCTTGGGTACTTCCATGTTAGCAGGGTTTTAATCAAACAAAATTTAATTTTATTGTTCTCTGAAATAAAATTTGATCAGTTTAAATGCATCTAAACATAAAAATAATGTTCAGTTCCATTAGACAATATAAAATACTCTTTAAATTTCGTTCATTTTAACAAAAAGTTAAAATTCGGACAGAACTTATGGGATGACCGAATGGGATTTACAGTTTATCAAAATCTCTTACTTGGGGTATAAAAGGTAAAAAGTTTTTCTTAAGAAATTAATATTGCATTGAAAGAGATTTTTAAGTATATTGCATCGAAAAAGACTTCTTGGTTGACAGAGAAGCCAACAAGATTGAATAACTGTTCAGTTCAAGAATGACAATCGAGCTTTGGTATTAAGTTGCAATAGTCTGTAAAATGCGCACATTCCGCTGCTTACATCTGAAGATTGCTTAGTCCTAGTCACCTCTCTACGACTGGCCCTCAAGCGTTATGATGCTCTACCACCTACCTCAGCTGTAGAAAAGAGAAAAGAATGACGTAATAGTCAGAAAATTCGGTCAGACCCCGGAGATCTCCATCGCCAAAAAGGTTGTCACAACTGCAGAATTTTGAGAGGTAGTGCAGGTGGTAGGAAATTTTGTAGGAAGGTCCAAGTAGCCGGATCTCAGTCCTTTTGGTGCGCAGATTTGACGACATGTAAAGTACTGGAAGAGACCGAACAGACGTAAGCAAGTATGGTTAAAAACAAAAAAAAAACAGCTTCCATAAATACAGCAGGTACAATGTATGGAAGCTGTTTTTGGGGTTGATTGTCTACGTGAACCAAAGGAAATATTAGCAAAAGTAGCAGCAGTAGAATAGTATTGGCAGTTTAACTGAAATAACTGTTTTGGGAAAAGACAGTGCGCTTGTAGAGGCAGTTACCACCATTGGATTTTGTGTGGTCAGTTTTCATTTATTTAAAGAATAAGTAGTTTTTTTTTGTTTTTTGTTTTTTTGTAACCTTCCTTACACATGATTGCCCCTATGTTATTACATTCTTGTTTATGTATCTTTGTCTAATACAGTTTTTTTCCGTTACAGGCCATATAGGCTAGAAGAGCAACATCAAATATTTGACAGATATTTCTTTCCTTATTCACAACACTACTTTCGGTCGCTGGTTTGATGGCACATTTTCTTAAAGTTTTTACATCGTTTTCAAAGAGTTTTTGTTGATGCTGTAATATCCATAAGAGCATTGACTAAGTTTTTTTTCTACAGAATCACTTGAAGGGATTACTTTGATATGAATCTAGCATCTATTTGAAATATTAACCTAGGATTTCTCCTGGAATATTTATATCAGCAAGTAAGAACTAAAGTAAGTTAGATATTGTGTCTTAGATATGGTTTTCCTAAAACATTCAGATAATACTTACATTCATGATCTATTAATTCTAATTATTGGTATTTTAATTATTTACAAATGCTAATTATTAAGATTAATCATTAATTATTTTTAAAGCGTTATCACTCGTATTCGACCAAGGCTGATTGTGTGCAGGTGAGTCAAGGATTCTTTCCTGCTTATTCCTCTTATTTTCTTAATAAGAGGACTCGATATGCAGAACGTATATATTTTCAGTTTGTGGCTAATTAAAAAATTATACGATTGGACTGGAAATTGCTGTATTATTAGAGCATTTTAAAAGGTATCATGTCAACAATAATTTTGCTAGGATGTGTTGATGCTGAATTTTTACGTAACAAACTCGCTAAGACTCAAACGTACAGAAATCGTATCATTATAATATAGATTTTGTGTATAGATGAAAGTTAGGATATGAAATACCATCACCATTTCATAGGTTTTCATTATTTTATACTGTTCGTAAGTTGTTTTTTTGGGGTTTTTTTTACATTTGAAAATAAAACCATGGACTAATTACCAACAATCGCTCTAAGTCTTTCATATCCAGCATTTGTTTTAATTTTGGCACTTTTTTCCCGGAACACGCATATATATATATATATATATATATATATATATATATAATTTCAGATGAAAATAAATGACAAATTGTCCAACATTGATATTTTTTATTAAGCTGGTCCTTGATCTAAGCTTTTTCATGAGCCATTTTTAGTGTGGTTATAGGTACATTTAAACAAAGATATTCTCCATCAAAGATGATATTCTGTTATGTTGACAGAAGATTACTATGCGATGATAACCGTTGCGGAATAGCAGACGCAGGTCATAAATTCATGATGCAGTTCTATGACGTTGTACCAAATGAGACTGAAATATTAACAACAGAATCATATGTAGATGCAATGTGTTGTGAGTAGTTTGAAATGTAATTTTGTTGAGTGTGGGTTGTGTGCTGTTTCTTATTTTATCTTCCACACACACATACACACAATAAAAATTAATTCACACCACGTGTATTAAAAAAATACAATTGCGCGGGAATTCATTCCTTACCATGCCCTGTGGGGTCAAAAACAAGGACGGCGCACCCAAAAGTTCGGACGTAGTGAAAAGCACACCACGTGGTCAAAAATATGATTTATTGACCAATCAGGACTCGACATAAGAAACCCATTTCTTAATCTCCCCGGAGCCTCATCATTCTTATATAAAAAAGGTAGAAACTCTCATCAGAACGGAGAGAGAACAGCGACAAGCTGACATCAAAGCGACACGGACAGTTTCGAGCACACACACACCGAGAGGATTCAGCGGTTCACACAACAGGCAGTATCACGTATCAGTGAACATTCTTTCACCCTCTCTTTTCTCTCATCTCGCTCGCTACACATAGTCCTACCTTTCCCTCTCACATTCCCAGTTCCTTTCTTTCTTTTTTTTTTTTTTTTTTTCCAGCTTTACGGACAATTTCATTTTTTGTACAAGATAAAAATAATTCTTTACAAAAATAAACAAAAGTTTATTTTACTTTATTTGTAGTGTATTTTCTTTTTATTATTTGTTTGAGGGTCTTCTTTGCACCCTCTACAGTTGCTTTGTTTTAATGTAGATGGCCTCCAATATCTGAAGGTTCTTTTTACTGTGTGTATGTGTGAGTATAGTTGTGTTATCAACTAATATCTGTCTAATGTACATGTCTATGTTTTTCTAAGAAACGTTCTTTAATAAAACTAAGATCAGAAATATGTATATATATTGATTCGTTTTGGTGTAACTTTTTAATATGCCTCTGATTTTTTTTTTTTTTTTTTTACACTATTTTGATTAAATTCTTAATATTACTACTGGTTTCTATTCCTAATTCTTTCACTGATAGAAATATGTGTACACTCAAAGAAGACAGAAATGTATCAACATTTATTATTTTGGTTAATTTCAGAGAAACCAGCTTTGGTGGTGTTATTTCTGTGTTTGGTGTTGTACAGACAGTAAAATAAAACGGATAAAGTCTAAAAGAACAAAAATAAAATAGTCTGGTAAGATTTAAACAAAAAAAAAACTGAAATGTTGCCCATAAGCCACCGAGAAAAAAAATGTTCGACAAGGAAGAAAAATTAAACGTTTAAAATTAAAAAAAAAATTTCTCTTCACACGTCAAAAAACTAAACTAAACTATAAATTAGAATGAAAAAGAAAGAATACAGGCGTCAAGTTTGAACCTAGTCAAACCAGTTAAAAATAAAATAAAAGGTTTGCGGCCGAAGCCGCGGGCGAAAAAATAAAACTGAAAAGAAAATTCAAAAATAAATCAAATAGGAATTAATAAAGAATGAAGAAATAAAACAACTTATAAAAAACCTAAGACTTAAAAGAATTAGATGTAAAAGCGAAAATAAAACGGGAAAGGGTGTAAACTGAAAAGGAAAAACTCAAAGACTTTCTTTTAAACTTTCATATTTTTTCCACAATAACGGAAATAGAAAAACAGTAGTCCGGTAAGACTTAAACGGACTAAAAATAAAGATGTCGGCCAAAGCCAACGAAAGGAAAAAGGTCTGAAAAGAAAAGAAAACAAGAAACAATGAATCAAACAGAAAAAATGAACAAATTCTGATGAAGTGAACCGCCGCTTTTCCGTCCTAATCTTGACTTTAAGCTGATGCTTAAAGAACAAGATCATTTGGGAAGAAGTGAACCTCTCGCCATCATAGAATTACTTCTGACGTGTCGTCCAGATCACGACTCTCATAACACCTAGTAAGCAAAAGAACACATAATGTTCAGCCTTCGTCATCTGCGGAACCACATTGCTACAAACAGAACTGGCCTCAAGGACAAGCTTGAGGCCAGTTCTGCTTGTAGCAATGTGGTTCCGCAGCATGCGAACCATGATGCCATCAACAAACTTGCACAACGGCGCTACCACCCTGCAATGAAAGAAGGCGTGACCAATGGTCTCGACTTCCTCAATACAGCGTCGGCAGTTTGGAGATTTCTCCAAGCCCGTTAAACGAAGTCTTTTGGCGACCCAGAGGGCCCCTCGATTCAACCGCCAGGTGAGTGAAACCTCATCGTTATTGAGGCATTTTAACCCAGGTACCTCCGACCAATTCATTTCCAACTGGATATCAGGACCGAACCAGACGCCGTGTATCTTGACCGACCAATCCGTTCAGAGGAAAAGTCCAAGAAAAGAAACTTCTTTCCACGCACCTAATCGCAAGCCAATAGACTTATCGCAGTTGATCTTGGCTCCCCTCACCATCTCATAACCACTAATCTCTTTGCTGACTTCGTCAATCACGGTTCTACTCGACACAAGAACCGAAACGTCATCAGCATAGGTAGAATACCTGGCAGAGGTGGTAGCCCCAGTCAGGGAAATTCCGCGCAGGACCGAATTCGCCTTTAACACACGATCTTACCCCATTCACTTCCCTCAGCGCAATAATAAGCAAGGAAAACAACTCAGCCTTAACTAAGGCTATTTCCCCACCATCATGGGATTTATCTGTCCGATCAACTTTTTGTTCTAAAACCGTTTGCGCCGCTAGATTGAGTTGACGACTAAAATCAGCAGCAAAGGTTCTAATTTTGGATTTTAATTTACCCCACCAGGTGTTCCCTACAACCGCCCCCGTCAATTCCCTCTGTATCATTAGTAGCAGCTGGTCCCGGAAATCCTGCTCACCAAATAATGAACAGTTTGGTTTTCAGTAGCCACACAACTTAACCTTATGCTTATCTAAATTTACACGGACTCGGACAAGCCTATGATCCGAATAAACTATATAATGGAAAATTGGACACCCAAAGAGCCCTACATCGACTCTACTAAGACTCGGTCGAAGTAGCTAGCAAGCGTCCCAGAAGCCGAGTTACCACTATTTTTCCAAGTCCAAGCTACCTCCCGAGGGTGCTCATTCCGGTACTTATGGACAAGATCAAGCCTGCCGATAAAGTCCCGAAATGGTTACACGTCCCGGTTGTTAGTACCCGAATTTTGCCCTATACGATCTATATTGGGGTCAAGGACGACATTCTAATCACCCTCTAAAACTACTCGACGAGATGTCGTCAAGAACGGCTCGATATGCCGAAACAAAGCAGGCCGTTCAGAATGGAAATTGAGCGCATAAACCCCAATTAAACGCAGAGCCTTATCCTTTATGGTAACATCCAGCACGCAAAGTCTGCCCGCCGGATCTGCGAAGACAAGAGTACACGCAGCCTTCAAAGACTTTCTCACCAACCAAGAGACACCTCTCGAATGACCATCAAAACATGCTGAATAAAGGAAGAACCCCTTAGACAGAATGTCCTGACGGTCATGAGAAGAAAACCGGGTCTCTTGCACGCAACAAACATTCACCCCGTGGGGATAAATGTCGCGAGAGAGCCTCGCCCTGCGAGACTCCGACCTCAGGCCTCGGACATTTATACTAGCTAACCAGAGAGACATTTAGAATTGCTTTCCTGAATTGAACATAGACGAGGTAAGGATCCGCCTCTCCCATCGACCTGTGGCCCATCTCAGTGTTGATGGAGCCGTTTTGGGAGAGGTCGCCTATATCACAAGGAATCGTCAATTTTAGTGCTCTATAGAGGGAGGGGTGAACAAAAACCGGGACCCTCCCAGCACAAAATTGCTTCATTTTTTTCAGTTTATCATTTTGGACAATTACGATGGGCGGGGACATTTTGAAAGAGGATATTGCTTCGTTCAAAATGGCCCAAGCCTGCTTCGCCCCCGTCCCAGTCCTTAGAACCCTTTTCGCATTGGGGACGTTTTTGGGTTCCTCAATGATTTTGTCGGCAAATTGTTCCATTGATAAGAGGTATTTGAGGTCCTTGATTCTGTTTCCGTAATCACGGACTTTTCCAAGAACATGGAAGATTTTGCTCATTCTCAAATGTCTATCAATCTGAGAAATGACATGCATGAGTTCATCTCGGAACTGGGTAAATCTAGTAGTCTGTGGTCGTATCAATTAAAGAAGAATTTATTGAGACAGCTATCATCTGCCCTGTGGAAAAAAAAAACCTTCGTTTATTACTATCGCCATAAAAATGAAGGAAACTGACGATTTTAAAAGAAATATTTTCTCAATCACAAAATAATCTCTGCACATCAAAACCCAAAGAGAGTAAACTTTAAATTCAGCAAACTTTCATTTAAAAGCTTTAAATAGAAAAAAATGTAAGAAAAACTTCTTAAATTTAAAAAGAATATATATGTGGGGGTGTTATATTAAGCGTATGGTGGAAGAACAAAGATGAAACGACGTTGGTTTAAAGAAATAAAGAATTGTATTAAAGTAAAATGCAACAAAAGATAAATCGGTGTAAATGTCTCTCGTTGAAGGAAGGAGATAAGTGCAGTTGTAAAAAGCGTTCTCAGAGGTGTACGGTAGGAGAGGGAGGGTGATACTGGGGCGACGGCATTTGGCGAACTGTCTCTTGGAGATGAGAGGTCGCTTTCCGACAAAGTCGGTGAACCAAGATGCCGAAAATGTCCTTTTCTTATGCTCAAATCAGCTCCGGTTTTTATTTTGTTTCTTTAGGTGGAAATTCTGGATTGTATTGCTTATTTATTTATTTTTTTTATTTGTGGAGCTTATACGCAGTTGGCGGAATTTTAGTTTACATCCGGCCAATAGTGAAAATGAATGTAGCTTGAAGCAGAAGAAGATCTGGTTTCAGAAAGAATGTAACAGTCCTCTAAATCTTATTAAAATGTTTCGGTACCTGACTACGTGTTTGTATTTTGGGATTTCTTCTTTGGAATATCAGAACTGATGACTAGATGAGATCGCTAGATCTGTAGTCTTCATTGTTTACATGGTCGGTCGTCGCTTGGAGAGTCTGTGGAGGAGGGGACAAATTCATAAAAATAAGGTGGTCAGGCCGAGGTACAAAGTGAAATACGTGAGCACGTGGTGTGTTGACTGGTGATTACGTAGTGCGGCGAGATGCCAGTTGCACTTTGGGCGGTGGCGTTCATAAGCGACACAAAAGATTCGCGGGCATATAGAAAGCGTTCTTTAATGTTGTCGTTCGATGTTGTCGGAACTTTGTGGACGCCAATGATAGTGAAGGTGCTGCGTGACTGATGTCATCTCGCAGTTCTTATACACTTCGCTTGTGAAGTGAGTGCCATGGTTGGAAGATACGATACAGGCTATCTCCCGGTGGCGGAAGAAAAACTGGTGGAGTCATCGAGCCGCGTCGATCGCACGGTACCTGGCGCAGAGAATGGCTGTGAGATGTCGGCTAAAGTTGTTCAAAATCGTTAAGAATAGCGTTTGCTCTTTGCGAGTGGCATCGTGATGAAGTCTGTCTATACGATCTCGAAAAGTTTTTTACCTCGTTTGCAATGTCTGCTGTGCCAGTTTGGACGCTTGCTTTAATTCCCCTTGCGTCCAGTGCAGGTATTTTTGTAACTCCCACCAATAGTTTGATGCGGGTGCGCATCCAAGTGATACCAGAATGGCTGATGCAGTCATGGGCTTGGTGCAGGTATTTGACTCGTAGCTTGTACGGTACAACGAGTTTGAGCGTATTTTAGGAGTCTTTTAGCACCAAGACGAATGTCCCCGGTTTTAGATAGAACTGTTGTGTTCTTGATAGATCGCTGGGATCAATCGTGATGGTGAGTGTAGATGCTTCGCCTGAGTACACCGCTTGTAGCGCCTTGACGATCCTTGCCTGCATATCATCAGAAGCTTGTTGAGCTGCGATGTTAATGTGGTCGGATACCTCTTCTGCAGGTGTGGTTGAGGTGGCGTGTTAGGCAAAAGATGCGTCGGCGGCCTGTCTGTGAAGTTTGAGGTTCTGTGGCGTGTGTAGCGCAGGGAGAAATTGTGTATCCTTGATTTCTCCGAAACACCACAACGGGACGTAAATGTGAAGATCGGAGTTCTAAAATCTGAATGTTTTGGTTGGTCTTCTTTAAGCCGTCCCATCTGCTGAGCATGTCGGCCCAAACGTTCGAGTCGCTCTCCATGTATTCTAGGACGAGTTCATAAGTGAATATTTCTTCCTGCCATCGTTGAATTTTTACGTTATTGAATTCACGCGGGTCGATATGTGTCAGTGAAAATAATGAAAGGACGGTTGCGCAAAAAGTTGTCAAATTTGGGACCATTAAATGGAAAAATGTAACCGTCCTGATTCGTTCGTAAAAGCAAGTCTCCAGAAATTGGCGTATCCAGACGAGACGTCCTATGAGACTTTGCAGCTCCTTTTTTGTGGGTGGCTACATCTCGACAATAACACGAATGTGTTCTGGGTTGTGTCCGGTCTGAACCCTTTGCTGTCGACAAAGCGACCGAGAAATTTGGCTTTTGAAGCGTGAAAGGTGCACTTTTGTGAGTTGAGTTTCAGCTCGAATTTTTGAAGAGCGATGAATAGCTGTTCCAGCACGGTGATGTAGTCATAAAATGTTTGGACGTGGACGAGGTTGTCGTCAATGTATGACAAGATATTCTCCCGTGAAATGATGCTGGTCAGTGCTTCGGTTATGCATGGAGAAAAGATTTGACCAGTAGATGTTTGACCGAAGGCTAAACGGGTATATTGGTAATTCCAGGTGAATGCAATTTTATAGCATTGATGAGGATTTGCCAGTATCCGTTGCGGAGATCGAGGATGAAAAGTATTTGTTTCACTCGCCAACTGACTGGTTGGACTCAATACTCAGGTGTGTGAGCCGTTTCCGGGTTAGCGACTGAGATCAGAGATGCTGTATGAGTTACGTCACACGATGGCAAGGCTCGGTGGAATTCGACTGTAAAGTCTCGATTGTTTATGGTGTATAATGTTAGCATGCCGTGACATAAAACGACAAGAATTGGCATAGTGGCATTAGTAAACCAGTATATTCATATTCTGAAATGTGAGTGAGCTGACGTCGCCCACAGTGATATCAACCGATTATTTCGTCGACTCGATGTATGCGTGTGATTGATGTTTGTATGTGTTTTCTTGCTTGCTCAGGTGGGCAGGAGATAGGTATGACGTAAGTGATGCACCCTGAGTCTAGCATGCCTATCTCCGAGAAGGTGAAGTCGCCGATAGTGATGCCTATTTTTGTGAAAAGAGATCGGCGCCAGTTGCTGGAAGTTGAAGAGGTGATGGTGTTTATTAATGTTCTAGACCGGGGACTGAGCCATCACATCTCTTCCGGTCGTCGTTGACTTTGTTATTGGAGTTGTTTATGGGCGTGCGTTTCTGGGTTCGTCTCGTGTTATTGCCTTTGTGCTACAATCTCGCAGAGATGTTCTGATCATGCATTACTGGGTGATTTATCCGTTGGTGTATCTGTTGTATTTCACGCTTCAAGTCGGCAAGATCCTGATGAACACCTTGATTCGCTTGCGTATGTGGTCGCTGTTTTTGCGCGTACATTATGTCTGCGGCCAGGTTGGAGATAACGTCAGCTTTTATACCGTGGTCGAGGTAACGTTAGGCGTCGCTTGCTATACCACCCGCCGAGTTATGGCTGTCTTTAAGACGTGGGAGTATATGTTCGGAGCCCAGGCATTAACTTTTGTTCACTCATGAGCATCACGCCCGTGAGAGAAAAAACGGTGTCGGCGCTTATTCCGTAGTTGCTGTTGTCCATCTGAAACTTCTTCTCTGGTCGTGGTCTCGAGCCGGCCTGAAAATTCGGTGATCTTTTCGCCGTCACCCCATTGCAGCTCCCACACTCGGCTGAGGTGCTGAAAGTTCGTCATTTACTTCCGTGGGTTCTTAGCAGATAGGCCCTCAACTGATCGTACGAGAGCGTGGTCTATTGCGAATCCTCCATCTGTTGGAATATGCCCTCGTCGAGATGTTGCCTAGCGATTTTAATAAATTCGGTTCCCATCCTCGTATAATGTGCGAGCTCGAGTTTTAAGTGGATTGTGTATGCCTTGTTCAAATCGGTTATGAGCCGATTGATGTTGTTACCTGGATGGAAACAAACGTTTTACGTCGCGCATAGCATCATGTAAGGACTGTAATCGTATGAGCAGTTCGTATTCTGTTGAGGTCTGGAACGTGTACACGATCCCGACGGAGGCAGAGAGCAGTCAGCATTTCCTGTAGTTTTGTCTGAAGTCAGTGTTTCTGGCTTGATGCTTGTTTGTGAATTTCGGGTCTGTTTTCAATTTGAGAATGGTTGCTCATTGCTGTTTGATTAGTTATAGCATTTCGTGGCGAGTAAATGCGCTGTAGTCCATCTTCTTGTTCCGGCCGCATGTTTTTGACACCGGTTGCTATATTAAGCGTATGGTGGAAGAACAAAGAAGAAACAAGGAAGGTTTAAAGAAATAAAGAATTGTATTAACGTAAAATACAACAAATGAAAAATCGTTGAAGGAAGGAGATAAGTGGAGTTGCAAAAGGCGTCCGCAGAGGCGTACTGTAGGAGAGTGAGGGTGAGTTGTGACTTATTGGGGCGACGGTCTCTTGGAAATGGCAGGTCACTTTCGGACAAAGTTTGTGAACCCGAGCTATGATGTTGTCCAATTGGCGAAAATGTCACTTTGATGGTTTTTATGTCATTTCGTAGGTTCAAATGGATTCCGATTTTAATTTTGTTTCTTTAGGCAGGAGTGAGTGTTATTGGGAAATTCTGTATTGCATTGCTTATTTTTTTCTTTGAGTGTGTGAGTAAAAACGGAAGCTATATGCGGGGCCTATACGCAGTTGACAGAATTTTAGTTTAGTCTTGGGTTGTAACATAAATCAAAAGAAGATCTGGATTTAGAAACATATATATATATATATATATATATATATATATATATATATATATATATATATATATATATATATATTTTTTTCATCAGTCATTACAGCTAGAAAAAGGAGAAAATACTTTTTTAATACAATTGCGATTGAAAGTCATTCAGTTTGAAAGTTTAACTCTTACTGCATTATTAATGTTAATTATTTACCAATAAATCAGTTGGAAATGCTGATGTCATTTGTACCATCATCATCGTCTATGCCTACCAGAATAATATTCAAAATACAATGTTATATTTTCTCTATCAGCGTCTAAATCAGTCAATGCTAATGAGCCGGAATTAGAAGAAAAATGCAGATGTCTGTTTATTGCTGATAAAACTTTCAATCATTTTTTTCTAATAATTTTACAAATAAATTCGCAAATAATTGGATTTTTTTAACATACATAAGTAAATAAATCCCAAAGAAATGGAGCATTGCTGATTCGAACCAGCAACTATATCACTTGTGTAAAAATCGCTTCATTTACAATCGTGGCACGCCATGATGGTCAGTAGTAGTAGTAGTAGTAGTACATAATGTATTCATTCACCTGTAAGTGTAACCAAGCGGTTTTCAAATTTACGTAAACGCATTGATAACCCACTTGAGTTGAATGGTGTTTCATAAACTTCCAGTTCTCATTATACTCAGTAACTTTCGGCATAATGAATGTCAATAACAATCTCTCAATTACAGTTGCGATCTTGGTTGAAGGGGAAGCTCATTTGAATACGATTATTAACATATATTTTATTCGTGCCTTAAAATAAAATGTGCATCTTGCTTTCTTTATTTCTGTCTAACTGATTATAAAATCACTTCTGTTAGACAGAATTGAATTTTCTTTTTCAAGATAAACTCAGTTTGGTTGTATCACTGATAAATTAGGAAAATAGCTAAACTAGTGTGTAAATCAAGTTGTAAAAAAGTAGTAGGAATAACAAAAACACAATGCTGATGATCAAGACGTCGGAACACGGCGATTTTACATGACTTTTTAAATACACGCACACACATATGTGAAATGCAGTTTACAGAAAATGAATCATATCTTTGTTAATCATTTTCTTCATTAATTTATCTGTTTTATTTTGTTTGAAAAAATGCTCTTAGAAATTTGTGCTTTTAAAACAAATAGTTTCTGTTTGCAGCTTAATTGTGTAGGTACAAAATGAGCAATTGGGAGTAGTTAGCAGTGCTGTTTATTGTGAAGATGTGTGGGAAGGGAGACGGCGGTAGGAATAGCCAGTGCGGCTGTAGTAGTAATAGTAATGAAATCAGTAATTGTAGTTTTAGCAGTACACTACAGTAGTAATGAAAAGCAGACGCCAATATTACAGTGAGTGGTGTCAAAAAAAGTACAAATGAAGTTGTTACTGTTTGAATAATAGAAAGATGAATTGAAAACAGGATGGCTGGACATATGAAGACAGTCTATCGAAAAATGAATGGTATTGCGGGGTGGTGTAAAAGTAAAATAAAACTATAGATTATTTAATCTGGCAAATGTACTCTAGAATTATTGGTTTAGTCGTTACTTTGACTGCTATAACAACTGCTTTGCTATTACTCCTACGTTACAAGTACGGCTACGAAGACAATATTTATTCTTGCAAATCCTTGCAATAGTGAGTAGCTATTATTGAAATTATATATGATGAATATACGTCACAATTTTCGAGGAGACCTTTGAAGTTGCTTAAAATGTCATTTGGATTTTACAACTGGAGAAAGAATTAATAATTTCGCTGATTTTCCACCTTGTGTTTTATCGCCAAGTTTCCCTTTGCTCTTCTTTCTTTTTCAAGATTACTTCTACTTATGAACAATACTGTTATTTCCTCGATGTATAATTAACAATTTTGTTTTTGTACCTTTTTTCTTTTGTTTATTATTATTATTATTATTATTATATACAAGAAAACATTTTTGATGAATGTTAAATAATATTAAAATTTTCATAATTAAGAAGTGGACGTAAATACAAAAAAAAAAAAAAAAAAGAACGTCTACTGGACCTCACAATACATAAAGAACATTTTAAATCTATCATGTCTATCCGAGCCATCAGGATTGGTCATCTTGCTTATGGGCAAAACGGTAAGTGAAGAACCATATTTGAATTACCGGTTGACCCCACTTCATTACTTTCACTAACACTATCACATTTTTTATGTATTAATTAAATGTAATTTTATTTGATTTATTTGTTCTATCTTTAAATGCCTTTCACATTATCGAAAATATAAAAGCCATTTTTTGTTTAAAAAAATATGTCTGATTTGTTGCAACTCCCTAGTTCTCATAATTTTATTATTGTTAGTATTATTGGAACAGAAGGAACAGCACAACTTAAAATATTTGTAGATGCTATTTGTCTGCAAACGTAATTTTACACCTTCATGGTTACTGAACAAACACATTGGTTTCACTTCTAAAAGTACAAACGAGGTTGTTGTGGGTTATTATTTTTGTTGAGGAGTTGTAAATATTGTCATAATCATTACCTTACTCATGCAAACATACCATTCTTACTTCACACAAAACAGCCTAAGACTAACAGTGAGTATAACTATTGAAAAAATCGCCTATCAATATTTTGACAAGCTGTTGCTATAAACATTCCGTAAAAATTATAATTCCATGGTTGATCGGGAATTAAATGCATTCAATTTAACATTTGTCAAAAGCTGAAAAATTGTTCGTTGATTCAAATAAAAATAAAAACTATGTACAAGAAAAGTGAAAATATGCATTTTACATTTCATTTCGAGGGAAAGATTATTTTCTTCTTGCAGAAACTTATTTCACTAACTTTAGCTTCTATGGTGCTAAAAAGTTTACCATAGCAAACGGCATATGATTTTGATTTTTTTTTACTAATCTAATATCAATAACTGTTAATGAAAATTGACTGTATAAAGAAATATTTAATAAAGATGAATAAAGCTTATTCAAGCGTGTTGACATGTGAATGTTTGCTTTAAAAAAAACATTGAGGATGTAAGTAAGGAAAATAATGCTGCAGTATTTTTTCGTTAGTTAAGTAAGTAAGTCCATTGACTTTTTCTTAATACGGGCGTCTACTTTTAGAGTAGAGGCATAAGAATAAATATATAAATAAATGCTTGCAGAGATATGTTGTATTTTCTTTTAAATAGTTTATTTTCTCGCTTTCCGTTAAAATATTTATAAAGTGAAAATGTATATTCTGTACTGTGTGTGTATGTGTGTGTGTGTATGCGCGCTGTTACACACACGCGCGCGCGCGCGTAACGATTGGTGGAGGCATGTGCACGTGTAAAGTGTGTTTATTGAAATTACTTTCTCTATGTGATAATTTTTAGAAAATTATTATTAAATGCATATGAAAAAGCAGAAAAACTAAATAAAAATACAATTTTAGACACAAATAGTTTTATTTTATTCTATTTTATTTTGGAAGTTCCTTTTTTTGCGAAATGTAAAATGCTTTTTCAACTTTTTTGCAATTATATTCAATTTCGATGCAAATAATTAGAAAATTTTGAAAATTCTAAAATAAAGTATAATTACACCTACTAGAAAGCAACTTGCTATTAAAATGTTGAGGGTAGACTGTTTCGTCAGCTGATAAATGAGCACTTAAATTTACCCTAGTATAATTACTAATAATTTCATTAATAAACCATGAAAAAGCATTCATCGTTACAAATTTTCTAACACTAACAGTAAGTTACTGTTGATAAAAAAAATTACGGTCACTGTCTGTAGAAATTATGAATACAAAATAACTTCTTTGAAATCTTTGAGCAGCAAAGAAATGGATGAGCCACACTCATTTCTTCAAAGTTCAAACGTTTGATTATTGGTCATGTTTTAAACAAAAATATTTAATTAAAAACATTGTGTGTTTTGTTCATAAAAAAACAAGGTCTACTTTGAAATGAATATGGCCAAACAAACTGAGACATCATTATACACCAAAAACACTTTTTATGAAAGCGCTCGGTGAGATAATGATTATCAAAAATATCAAATTGAATTTTCGATTTTAACTCTCCTCCAGCATTTTATTGCGCGCTTTTGTGTAAAAAGAAATGCATCAATAAAATAAAAAATCATGAATCATACGCTAACTCCCTTTGATATGTGTAAGATAAGTTTTATTATTATTATTATTATTATTATTATTGTAAATAATAGATGATGCGTTTTAAATACATTGTCAATTATCACGATCCTCACATAGGGCATTTTAAAGACAGGATATTTTCTGTTCACGACTACTTACTTTAGTGGAGAAGTTTTGCAGTTTTGATAAAGTTACTACTTTATTAGAAAAGGAAAGGAATAATTTTAGTTTTTTGATATCAAAATCTAGTGATTTACAATTTATCTGAGCAATCCAATCTATTGTACCAATACTGCTTAAATGAATGAAATACAATATTTTTTGTATAAAATGAGACATTAACTAGGCGTCTGAAATATACCCCCTCCCAAAAAGAATCATTCATAAAAAAAGATGTCATCTTATCAAAAGATTGTTCACCGAAGCTAGTCTGACATTTTTGAGAAGCAGATATCAAGAAGTTTGAATTTTTATACAATTATAGATCCCAGAACTGATAATAATAATTATTATTAATATTATTGTTATTATCGCTAAAAAGGATTTAACTTTTTCGTATTGTTGAAGAAGAAAATATCTCAACAACTAAGTAACGAATTTGAAATTGTATGAATCATATTAGAACGCCTCCACATGTTGAAATGTGGACGGCTTTAGAATTTTTAATGAAAAGAAGCATTTTTTTTTAAATCATTTCACCCCAAGCAAGGCGATAAAGGCACTAAGATTCGAGGGGCTACTGAGAGTGAAAGAGCCTGAGAATAACATTGTTAAGGGAGAAGACAATAAAAGAACAGAATTGAAGGAGATAAAAAATGACACCTGACATTACATTTAAATTTTTAAAGACCAAGAAGCTAGAAGATAAATAATAATAATAATAATAATAATAATAATAATAATAATAATAACAACAATCTTACACATATGTTGTATCTAAATATTCATGGATTCCTTTCTTTCTTAAGTGGATTTTTCCTGCTTAAATCATGAAAATTCAGGAATTGTTAAGTAAAACTAAAAATAATGAAGATAGTTTTACTATTTAAAACAATAGTCAAATCCATTAATAACAATTTCTAGTTGATAAGGGATAACTAAAAAGTTCAATGCAACCGTAATCTTTTATAAACCTTTTAAATAATGAAACTGTTCATTACCATTGTATTTTAACTTAATTTCATGGATCGATAATTAACAAGTATTTGTCTGTGTACATTCAACTCAGTTTAATTGTGTGTAGTTTAAAATTAATGTAGCAAAGCCCGCGGTGACATTGAAATAGTGATAATATTCATACCAGATGAAAAGTCATGAAGCAGTCTATTTATGTATCGTTGTTGTTTTATTCTGACACAGTTGTATTTGGTCACATTTACTCTCTTAAGCATCTACAAAATGTCAGTATAAAAAACAACACGCTGTGTAGTTGTAAAGAAAACTTACGTGTGAGAAGGAGTGGGAAAAAGACTGTAGTGTAATATATTTGTAAATGTACTGAGTTGAGTTTTACTGACTGACAGTTAAGATCTTTGACAATGATGTATGAAGTGTCAGTTACAAGAACACACGAAGCTTTTATTTGGCGGCTAATGTTTAATGGAAAGCAAATGAATGCAAACAGAAAAAGACTGCGTAACTTCCTGACAACTTGTAGATTTTCTCAAAATAAACTTTGGTTTTTGTTCATATAATAACTGTATTATTATCATTGTAATTGACAAAGAATAAGAAAAAAAACTTGGGTTATTAGATATTTTGCTGTATGCAAAATATTTTCATGTTACTTTATCCAAGTTTTATTGTAAAAAAAATTATGTAAAAACGTGAAATACAACCAGTAAAATTACGATAAAAATGTTCAAATTTGAGAATATCTCTTAAGGCGGCAAATATCTGATTTCTTTAATGGCTTATTGCAAATTATGTCGACGTGTTTAGGACTTAGCGAACAGGGGAAATATCATTAGCTTGAATAGAGACAGATCAAAAGCCGAAATAGGTGGCAAAAAAAGTCTGAGGATACCTCGTCTATTTATTTGGCGGGGGAAAAGAGGTAATTCTAACAATAACAACGCCAGAGTTTACTTGCTTCTGCTTTTGTGGTGCTATCTGTATTTGTCGTATTTGAGACCTTTTTTGCAAGCTACACTTCCATCTACATTGCGGTTGTTCTAGGAGACAGTCACTGTTCGCTGTGCTGCTACGTTTGCATTAATGGCACGAGGCCAAAATCCCAACTCGATGTAATTGCAATGGACACACTTTTTCAGGCCAGTTCGCAAGACAAATACAATTTTAATGACAAAGTAATAATAGGAAGGCTAATAAAGTATGACACTGTTGGTGCACACTACAACTTAGCATTTCCAAAATACTTCTGCCGACATAACACAACTCTGATTTAAATCTTTATGTCGTTCCGACACCATTATATACTGAAATTAACACAAAAACTATGTACAAAATAAGCATCTAGCAGTCTAACATTCCTGTCTCCCCGACGTAATACTTCGTTTCTATTATCTGCTGATATCAAAGAGAATTCTTTTTCTTTTAAATATACTATCGAAGTGGATCTTCATTTGCAGGTTAGCCACGGAACGGTACTTTTTAATAAATCATTAACGATTTATGTTCATCGTTTTTTGCAGTTCGGATTTCTTATTTACTTATTTCATTGCTCACTTGAGCCAATAATGATATCAACCCTCATCATTTTGCATCTTGGAAATATTCCTGCTGTTCTTTTTTCGCTGTTGCTAACATTTCTTTTTTTACATTAGCTTTTTAACACTACTTTCAAATCCGATAGGAAAAAAGAAACTTTACCATTGTGTGCTTATATTTATTCCCGTCCCAAAACATAATTGAACGTTAGCTTTTACACTGAAAAGAGCTACAAAAAGTAAGATATGTGGTAGAAAGAAATGTACATGCTTTTTTTTTCTCTTCCTTTTGGGTTATTTCCTCAAACATGGCAATGATAGGATGGTATATTAAAACTTATAATACATGCCATGAGTATGAAGTTGATTATATAGGACCATATTGACGAGAATGAAAAATATTTTTCAGGAGGAATATAAAAAATGGCTGATTTCTATACTTTTTCAGGTTAATTTTCGACTAATGATTTAAATTTTTACATTCAATCAAAAATGAAAAAATCCTTAGAACCACTTATATAATTTCATATTATACTGTTCATATTTTCAGTGTGATGGAACAAATTACACAGTGCTTAACTGATATTAACTAAACCATACACGAATAAACGGGTGCATACTTAAAAAATAACAATGCTGTTAGATAACAGGTGCCTGTAAATATAAGATAATTAGATTTCAACATTTTTTATTCGTTTCTTTATCTTTTTAAGAAACTGATCTTGAAGTTTCTGACATTAGAAATTTAAGTAAAGTTTTACGAAACATTCTCGAACCAGAGGCCATAACAAGAAACAAATTACACAAACAGAATCAAACTCATCAGCAATGGTTTGCCTGATTAATTTGCTAACCACTGAACTGCAGCGTTCAAAATGAAAATTTAAGCTAATAAATCTAATAAACTAAGAAAGCTAATACACTAGACATAAAATATGGAAAACTTACACGAGTGTTATGCAGTTAGTTTTAAATCAAATTTACGTGGAGAAAAATAAGATCGGAACATTATTCTTTAACTACTTATGAAGTTTCTACATGAAGCACTGTTAAAAATCTCCTTCTACCTGTAATTCATCTGTTACACATGTTAAGGAAAAAACAAAAGAATGGAACCAAAAGTATCAAAACTCAAAATTAAGTCTATGTCAATGTTGCGGTAGTAGTATTTAATATCATAGGTTTAGGTTTTCTAGCTAGTTAAAATTTCGGCTGTATATTTATTTATATCTATATATACAGCCATATGTACAAATTTAGTTACAACAGACATGCTCGATTTTTTTTATAAATAATTTTGTGAATGTTTTATAAAGAAATGAGTGTGTTCAGTTATGAAAGTTGCAAAGCACCATGCTTTTATGGGCTCTATATTTGTGACTACTACTACTACTATTCACTGTAGTGTACAATATATTTAAATTATAAAATCAAACGTGTCGATTAGAATAAGGGCGTAAACTTTACGCTACAATTACAGAAACAATGTTGGTTTCTTAAAACCAGTCTAAGTGTTCTTTTAAACACAGATAACTCTTCTTCAATCGACGGCGAAATGGTTGATCTGAAAAAGATCATAGAAAGGCGTTGTTTTGAAATGATGCTAAGATTGGTCAAATTCGAAGATGCAGACATTTACGAAATCCTATTCCAAATGTTACAGTTCGTTCTATAATTTCAAAATGATGAACTAAATTAATTCGCTAATTCTTACAGAAATTGAAAATTAATACTTAGAATTCGCCTATTTGCCATTTAAAAATCTTTCTCCATTTTTTAATAATATTATTAAATTCCTTTGAAGAATAAGACTTCCAACAAAATGGCTACGCAAAATATTAGAAACTGTTGTACTTACCAAAACTATTTGTTTTTAGCTTTGTTTCTTTTGTTTTCTGCTTCTTTTTTTTTTTTTTCAAGTAAAATATTGTGCATGCGCAAAAAATCACCGTAAGTTCAGTTATTGTATGAGGAATAATTATTTAAGAACGTTTTTAACACAGGACCAGGTTTAATAGAAAGAGAAGCTTTGAATGTTTGTTGTAGATTGAACGATATCCAACGGTTTGTTGGCGTTAATGCAACAGCTTCAATTTTCTTTTATTATTATTTTTATTTAACTACTAACAACTATTTTCGAGAAAGGTAAGGGTTTTGTCGGTAGGGTCGGAAGTTGACCGATTTCTTAGGTTGGTTGGCCGAGGTCACAATTGGGGTTAAAGAATAGGTCTGGAATGTATTACTAGTTGATCGGGTTTGACGTACGTTCTTCTTCAGGGTTGAAATCGATATCTATGAGGTGTTTGATGGGCTGGTGGTCGCGTGATGCCGAAATGTTGAAGCCGAAGGGTGGGTTGGGCGATCGAGATCACGATGGTGTGTTGATTCGTGGTAAGTTGGGGTTACGGCGGTGGCGACGAGGAATCAGGTGTCGATAGTGAACGTTGATCGAGCGGAATATCTCTGTTGGATTCTGGTTGAATCGGAGATCAACGAACGGGGTCACGGTGGTGACGACGATGGAGGCCTGGAGTGGAATGTTTCTGTTGGGTTCTAGTCGAGACGGGATCACGGTGGTGAGAGTAGGGAGACCTGGGGCTGGATGGTGACTTCGAAGTGTTAGAAATCACGGTGGTTGGCGTCGGGAACCTGGTGGTGTCTAAGCTGGACTGTCGGCCGCATTCTGCGTGTGAAGAGACGGATGAAATTAGTGAAATTTGGGCGAGTTCACGATGATGACGAGAGAGACAATCAGCGGTATTGACTGGTGGCCTTTCGGCCCGCAAATGTATCGGTCGTTATGAAGGGCTTTCTCTTAAGAAAATCTCGTTGTCCTGAAATCATCTTTTTTTCCGGTAGGAATTTTTGTGATCGGGTATTGTGATTGGGTATAGTATTGCGATTTGGTATAGTATTGCGATTTGTTTTGTGGACCGGATGTGATGTCGGTGTTTCTTTTGTTCACATCCGGCCGACATGTAGAGTATATCAAAAAGAACCTAATTGTAGCGGAGTATCACGATGACAAATCACTGAAGAAAATAGATTATTATTTTGAGTTATTTGTGAAAACATCGATAATGGAAGAGTGATAAAAATAACAAGAAATAGTACAGCAAATGCCTTGGCAATTGAAAGGATGTAAATGAAACGAAGATAAGAACAATCTGGAAAATATAAACTAGTTGACTTTATCAATTTTTGAAAACAGTTTTCTCTCTGAAAAAATATTCTTGTTTTCAATGTAGCCTAATAAACGTTGAAAATATTTTTACTTCTCTTGTTGTGTGATTCACTTAATTTTACTTATATATATATTTTACTTATATTTGTGTCACTTATATCTATATGTTACAGGATTTACATTTTGATGAAAACTTTGAATAATATTCTAACTTTTCACCAGAAATCAAATTCTGGAAAAAAATTATTCGTTTAGTCTATTCTTTCTTAAAGAACAAATGTAAAAGTATCTTTGTATTTTGCTCCTAATTATTGCCACTATATATGTAAGTAAACAAAGCACATTTCTAAACCCAATACAAAGATTTCCTTTAAAGTAACTTCAACAATTCTTTATTATATCAACTTGTAAATAGTTTTAATCTATATAATCCTTGGGAAATAATATATGAATTATCAGATTTTCCTAATTCAACCTGATATCCTTTAGCAGATCCATCAGTACAACATACTTACTGTTAATGGCATTAAAAAAAATTAAAATCACACGGAACTGGACGGATAATTTAAATAAAGATATTCATACATTTCATAAGCCAGAAGTATGATCCAAAGGTAAACAGGTAGGAGTAAAAGTGTGACACAAAGCTAAATAGGTGGGATTAGAAGTAAGAAGATTGTATTGTACCAATTTTCTAAATATAAGGAGTTAGCCTGCCTTGAAAAATCCTAACTTTATCTGGTTTTGAACGCTGACCATTGCATCTGGAATGAAATACGCAACGATCAGTCACTAGGGGACTTACAAATCAATCTCTGATACGTTCAGAAATAATATGATGTAAAGGTTTTCATAACAAAATAAGAAACTGATTTGGATTTTGAAAACATTTTGATATAAGCATATTATCAAAAAGATTATTTTTCTTTTTACAAAAATTAAATGATAAACAGAATAAAAATCGTAAAATCTAAACGTTAATTATAAGTCACACTACATACATAACTAAAAAATCTAAACTATTGGACAAACAGTGTAAACCACGTCATTATATATTAAAACATATGATATACGATTTTAAAATCAACATTTTAGCTAGCTGCTCTCATTGAAAGATTACTTGTTCTGAGAATAGAAATAAGCGTAAAGTATATTGAAAAAAAAAAAGGTTCGTGAGGTAGTCAGAGGGATGTTCCTGAGTTGAGTTCTCATCGCCAGATCGGATATGACATGAATGAGGCGAGTCTGGTCCTTAGGATTTAGCACCTTTCCATTGCATACATTACACTGGAGTCTTGAAAATTCCAAGAGGAAGTACATGTTGCCGAAGAAAAAAAACTTTTGACTTAATGTGAAGTGAAGAACAGCATTAGTAGGACTGCACAAAAATGAAATAGACCTAGAACTACCTTTAGTAATCTTTAAAGAATTCTTCAACTAAGAAACGACGAAAAAAGCCACTCAAATTGATAGCTGAAAGCAGTCGTCGCTTTCTTCGAGGTACATTAAAAAGTGAATTACGCTGTAGAGTGTCTTCAAAATAAACTAGCTCTTAATATCATTGCAAAAGTCGAGCAAGTTCTTAATGAATCGGACAACTTTATGTTTCAATCCCAAAAGAAGGTTCCCACTTTGACTGATATTCACAAGATAAAGTGCATCAATTAGACGAAGAAAAATGACATGTACTAAGGAATATTGGAAGGTGTTCTTTAACAAAAATCCAATTTCGATGTGCGTGTAATTTATGAGCCTTCAAATAGTACTTTGCATTCTTTGCAATACTTATTTTAATTATAGCACTTTGAAATATTTTTTAAAATGTCCATTTCCATGTATTGGATTATTTTGATTACGTAATAGTGTCATAAAACATATAAATAGATTCTAATATTAATAATGAAAGCAATGCAGTCTGTTACATTAGATAACTGCATTGATTTTATTCACATGCAATCACTGAAGGGATACGAACATTGTGAGTTTAATATTTGCACAAAAATTTTAAGTGTGTTGCTCGCTGCCTTTGTCTTTTTTCTCGTTTTTAATGTGTTCTGCGAGTGTTAAATTCTCCAACAACAGCTTCCCTTATTATGTGTCTCATAGATTGAAGCAGTCTCCTTAAAAATATTAGAAACTATTTGTTTCAAAACATGATCAAGAGCAAGGATCATTTCTTCATCAATAATTATGAGTTGCTAACCCAAAATTATGAACAAAAACACGACTTTCTAGTTGGACGTATGAAGTTGCCTAAAACTGACGATTTTTAAACTCCTATAAGATAAAACAAGGCAGAAATATATGACAAAAATGGAAGGAACCTATCGCTTCCAGAATTAAATTAAAATATACTTTTTATATAAACATATCTACTAGTTCTTTTAGATGTTGACTGCAGACGAGAGCTAGTGACCAAGAATTGAACAAATATAGTCAGTTGATAGTAAAGTAGTGTCTATTGTTTTCTATATATACTTGCACATGGGTTGTTATAGGATAACACTTATGGTGTCTTTTTAACCTACCACCTCCACCTTAAAAAATGAACTGGATCATTTTTATGTTGTCACTTTAAAGCACACACATTTGACACATACATTTGATTGTTTCCATTGGAAGATATCTTAAAATATATATATGCATAAATACATCTTCAAGTTGAATAGGGGATTATATATGCAGTCCTGGTCACAATTATTGGCACCCATTTCATTTCAGTTCCTAATGTAGAATATCTCCTGACTAAAAGGATCTTGTGAAACAGCTTTGGTATATTAATAAGTCATGGTAGATAAAGAACAGGAAATGATAAAACAAGTTAAAAAAAAAAACAATAAGAAGAAAAATAGAAAAACTGAAAGATTACTGCAACACTGATATTGCCACATCTAAAAATTGGCAAAAACCATTATGACTCACCTCATCAGAAATCAGAATCACCTTTGATAAACTGTCAGAAATTAGTCAATAAATGATGAATTCAATATTTTAAAAAGCCACATGTTATTCCCTGTTCCTTTGTCAAAATGATAAAGACAAATGATCTACCCGAGAACATTATATGTGCTTTTTATTAGTAAAGCTCAAAATCTTACTCTTTAAACAGTGCGTAATTAAGATATTTAAAGTGCGTAATATTAAGAAGTTTGATAATCATGGAACTGTGAATAACCTCCCTGGATATGAGAGGAAAGTGAAAATTGATGTGAAATGTATTCGAATGTAAGCGCGAAACGTGGAAAAACATCACCTAAAACAACCAATGACCTGACAGTCGACCTACAACAATCTGCAGCAATTATTTCATACCATATAGCGCACACTAAGCCAAGCAGAGCATTATGGGCAAAAACCAAAGAAAACCTCATTACTGAAGAAAAGACATAAAAAGGAATGAATGAACTTTGCCAAAGAGTACCTAGACAAATCACAATCCTTCTGGATATGTTCTATGGACAGACAAAATAAAAATAGAGTTTTTAGGCAATGCATACCAACAATACGTTTACCAACAGCAAAAGGAAGCTTATAGTTACCAACTGTTAAGCATGGTGGATAATCCATAATGTTGTAGGGCTGCTCTGTGGCACTGGAGATCTTAACCGTATCATAGGAATCATGAAATCTGAGGATCATGGGTTCTCCAGAAAAATAACTACCCAAGGTATACATCCAAAAGTACAAAGAAAGAAATTGACTGTTCTAAAAAGGCCAGCATTGATCGTGATCTCAATCCCATTGAAAATATATAGGTTTAAATGATATATTGATTGGGGAAAGGAATCTTTCAAACGGTCATGGGTTTGGACAAATTGCATAGTAAAAATGGAAGAAAATACCAGCTGAGAAAGTGCAAGAGACGTTTGGAGGTAGTCATGGCTGCTAAAAGCGGATACAAGCAAGTATTAAGGAAGGGTGCATTTATTATTGGCCATGTCCTTTTTTTTCGTTTTCCTCTTTGAAATTACAACACGCATATTTTTTAATCAATTCGCCTCAAGCAAAAAACCCGACCCTGTTCTCTGTTAAGAGAACAAGGAATAAATCCATACACCTATTCAAAAGAACGGGGTGGTGTGCTAAGCGGGCGATAGGTGAACTTATTTAGGAGAAAGAAGATAATTAGTTTGTAAAATAGTATAGTGTTCAGACGGAGACGTTAAGGTATAGAGTTGAAGTAGATTTTGAAAGGAACCAGAAACCCAATCCTAAACAAGAAACAAGGGATAAACCTGTTCAAAAATTTAAGGAAGAGTGTGAACCGGCGATAGTGTGAACTCGGTGATAGTAAATTTCTTTAAATATAACATGAAACTGTGGAAAACCACATTATACCTAAATCATAGCAAAGGTTCTGCCACTTCCAATTGTTTGAATATCCGACGAGGATTCTTTCTGTCACCTCTCCTGTTCTGTAAAAAAGAAAGTGTTTAATCACTTATTCTGCATGGATGATATCAAACTCTTTGCCAAAGAAGACAATAAGTTGAAGGGTATCTCCAATACTGGAAAATGTTCAGTGATGACATCGATAGATTTCGGATTAGATGAATATGCAAAAGTCAAGAAAGGGTGAATTACAGAAACACACCCAATAGATCAAGATTTTGTCACGAGGATTATGGAATTGGAACAAGAAGAAGCCTATAAATACCTAGGAATCAGTGAAGGAAATCGAATACAGCATACGAAGATGAAGGCGAAACTAAAAAAAAGAATACTGCGTGTGCGTTTGGAACACCAAATACCGAGTTGAATTCACAAAGCAGAATATCAGCCATAAACTCTTTGGCTGCACATGTAGTGTAATAGTTTCAGCATCCTTAATTGGATCATAGCTGCCATTAAGCAAATAGGTATCAAAACGAGAAAGCTTCTTATTTGCCACCGTATACATCATCCTATGGATGACGTTGATTGTCTGGATGTGCCCAGACTCGAAGAAGAAAGAGGATTACTGTCTTACAAAACCGCAACTGTCTTCAAATATACCTGAAAACAACAGAAGACTGGATGATGATCTGTGTCAAAAAACAGGAAAGAAATAAGAAACTTTATTCTGTAATAAAGGAAGCCAATAAATTCAAAAGGGAATCTCAAGTAGGTGTTGAAATGCAAATAAACCAAAATACACCTACTACAGTGGCAAAGAACCTGAAAAAGAAAGCAAATGCAATGTTCCAAATTCAGAAAGGATTACCAGATAAGCCTCTTCATGGTCAATACTCAGCCCGTACCAAACAAACTGATGTCGACAAACCCCGTATCCACCAATGGTTATGTATTGCAAGGTTAAAAGCTGAAACCGAAGGTTCTATTCTTGTTGCACAGATCCATTGTTTGCTCACTAGAAATTACCAAGCACGCACATTGAATAATTGTGTTGTCCACAAATGCTGAATCTGTGATAAATATCCAGGAACAATTGACCATCTTGTACAAGGTTGCAACCACTGAATATAAAACTCGGCATGATAGACTGTGACATTATCTGCACTGGAAAATATGCAACTTATAGGAAGGAAACTGTAAGGAACTGGTACACCCAAATCTGGTTACAGAGATAGGTAGGAACTGTAACGATTTTATGGGACTTTACAATACACACATACAGAACAACCAAACCTAATCGCCCAGACATCATGATCAAAGACCGCAAAAACAAAATGACAGCCCCTGCTGATTGTAATGTATCTTTGAATATTTTCCAAAAATTATCAAACTACAAGGATCTTGAAGTGGAAATCTGAAAAATGTGACTCATGAGGACATTAATAATTCCAGTTGTAGTTGGAGCCCTCTGATTGATTGGAAAAGGTTCCGATAGACTTATTGAAGGGATTCCTTTCCAGTTTCAATATAGTCCAAAGGCACCTCCGCGTCCTTGTGGATGATTAATTATTTTCTACACTGCAACCCCATTCTACAGACAAAACGTCGCAAGCCTCTCGGTGCTCTATCACTATTTCCATGAAAAGAGTTTAGACAAAGTACATTCCTTAGTTCCACCAATTTTAACACTCACGGCTAAGATCCACCAGTTACACACATTGTAGTGAACAACTTTGTATTCCATTGATGAGAATCTAAGTTCCACTCGAACAGCTTCTTCTCAGTGAAACCAATTTGTGGAACCGATTTCCCAAAGGATGCTTCCCTGATCAGTAAAACCTTGGACTGTCAAGTCTAGGGTCAGCCGTTACCTTCTTCACATATCTCCATAAACTGTATTTCTGCTCTGCAAATCTCTACCTCAAGTGGCTCTTAGGCCTTATATAGGATGGACACCATTGTAAAAAATGTAAAGAAAAATAAAATTGGGTCTTTTCCACTTATTTCTGAATATATAGCAAAAAAAAGTGAATGGATGATAATAAGGGTGACCAGGATTATATATATATAAACAATTTTTTAATTTAATTTTTTCTTTCTTTCGGATTATTTTTCTTGTTTTGGGTGTGTATTGGGTACATATTATATATAAAGTGCCTAATGTCTGAGTACTTTTGCCATCGTTAGCAATTACCAAAGAGTTTTGGTTTATGCAGTATATCAACAGTTTCTTCGTTTTCATGTATCGTGTGCAATTACAAATGTTCACGTAACAATTTGTGTCGTTTATTTACACACACGCACACGCATGTTTATGCGTGTGTGTTTTTGTGTGCGTGAGTGTGTGTGTGCGTGTGTTTGTGCTTAAAATTGATATAATTTTATTGATGGTAAGTTGATTGTGTCTAGCATTCAAGTGAATTTTTAGTTAGCCTCATCTTCATTGCCATATTCGCAACGTTTCAGCCGTTGTACGCTCCGGCCTTCTTCAGGTGATTGGAATTTCGAATCGAACCCTTTATTTCGTCCACCGTGGTAAATTGTTCTAGTTCCGCGTGCGATGCCTCTTCTGGATGTCTCATTTATTTTCCTTTAACTCAACTCTCCAAGTTTTTTGGTGCACCACTACTGTAGCCTGGTATTGAACTCACAGCTCTTGGGTCTAGTCACTGGATCTAACCAACGTCTTTATCCGCCCAATGGATAAAGGCGTTGGTTAGATCCAGTGAACGTTCCTCACATATATTTATATATAATCTTTTGCGCTAATACACGCATATATATATATATATATATATATATATGTGTGTGTGTGTGTGTGTGTGTGTACTTCCAGCTACTGTTACCAACGAAATGATTGGGATTCACTTCGTGATTTTATTCGCAGTGCCTCGTGGTGTGATATTCTTAACATTCCTATTGAGAATTGTGCCAAAGAGGTTTCTTCTTGGGTTAAAGCCGACATTGAAGCTTTTGTAACTTCTCTCAAATACTACGTGAAACGACAATCTTCTACTTGGTTTACACCGGCCTGTTCAGCCGCTAGAGCCCACAGGAATTACTTTTCCGAGTGTACCAGAATGATAGTTGTGATCAAAATAATTAAGACATACAGGATTCATTATTTCAGCTATTTTTAACCATTGATCTGAGAAAGATGTCGTATATAGCTGACAGTTTAAATATTTTTGAACGGGTTTGGCTCCATACATGACATCCAGTCTCGATCTGACGTGGCTATTTGGTTTTATAGTAATGTGTCGTTTTTTGTTCAAGATCATTTTTATCCTAAAGATGTTGTCGGCATATCCCCCGTTATTATCAGTATAATGGCTTCTGGAGAGAAAGCAAGATCGCTGTCTTCTATTAGTTTATTAGATTAGAATGTGGTATGGGATATATACAATTTCCGATTAGAGAGGTATCCAATTTCATGGAGTTGTTTGATGATGTATATATTCTCATTACATCACTGCCGTTTAATTTAAAGACGATTTGATGTACGTAGATCCTTATTTTCCATACAAACAATTATTTCATGGGTGACAAAACAGTGAAAAATTTCTAAGATAAAATTAATATAGTGTAAAGATGGGAAAATAGAAATTAGAATTTGTTATACATTCAACATTTGAAGAATTAGAGAAACATAATAGCTAATTAAGTAAAACCTATATTATGGAATCTATATGAATAAATACGAAATGGGAGCTAAATTCTCCCACGAATTCTGAGATTAAAAAAGTCTCAACGCTACGTTATAGTAATTTACACACGGTATTTACTCTGTCTCCCCACTGAAACGAGATGTGAGACATGGTCTTTTTTAAGGTGGGTACCCGAGCGCGAACACAGGCAAGGAACAAACATTGCCCACAAGCCACGTAACCGTCGGATGCGCTGACCTCGGTGCGAGCACCAACCCTCTATCTGTTGCAATGAGAGGGTTTCATCTCGGGTAACTGCTCCTCAGGGTTGGGCACCTCTCAGTATAATTTTCCTCAGTTGCAACTCTGTTCTTTGACAGAGTAGCCCCTGAGCGCAATCTGCCCAAGGACAGAGATGCGACTGAGAGATGATAAAGAAACGTGTTAGAAACTCTTCCAAGGAGGAATTTACACGCGGTATTTACTCTGTCTCCACACTGAAACGAGATGTAACACACAGTCTTTTTTAAGGTGGTGATCCGACCGCGAACACCGGACAAGGGACAAAAATTGCCCACAGACCTCGCAACCATCGCTTGTGCTGGCCTCGGTGCATGCACCGATCCTTCTCTCTAGTGCAATGAGAAGGCGCGGTCTCGGGTAGCAGTTCCTCCGGGTTGGGCACGTCTCAGTATAATTTTTCTCAGTTGCCCCTCTGTCCTTTGACAGAGAAGCCCCTGAGCGCACTCTACCCAAAAATAGAGACGCAGCTGAGAGATGATAAGCCATGCGTTAGAAATCCAAGAAGGAATTTTTGCGATAAAAAAAAGTCTTTTTTTCTGTATTATACACTATCTACTTCTAGGTTATATCACTCTTCAGATTTACCTAACTTGCATATTGATTTTAAAAAATTTTATTCTATAAATTAACTGGCCTTCCTTACTTGACGATTTTTTTGTTTAGTGCCGTCCTGGTTTAAATATGATTCAAAGTGTTTTTTGAGACCTATTTTGTGACTTTTCGTTTTTCTCAACTTTTTAACATATTGTCTATGCTGCTTGACTTTATGAATTTCGTTTCCAATTTTCCGGAGATATTGGTTTCTTTAAGACTTAACTCGGTATTTTTCTTTGTTAATTATTTAAAATTTTCCATTCTATTATTTTCTCTTTCCTTCTTTCTTGTATCAATTTTTCAACTCAGGATATTCGTTCCATGGATGAATCTTTTTCCTTCTATGTATTTTTAGAATGGTTTCACACGGTAATGAAAATATAATTTTATTTGATTCCTCTATGTTGTTTTAATTAAGATTTATTTTAAAAGTAATTAGAAATAACAGCAAGTCAAAAACACAACTTTGATGTAAGTAAGACATTTATAGATAATTATTCATTTAAATAAATCTGGTGAAATATACTTAATAAAATTTGATAAATCCACAATTTCTAATGGCGTTATGCACCATACTAGTTGCTACATACAGAAAATAAAATGCATATGTAAATGTAATAACTATTATGGAACAGTATACATCTAATAATGATTACTCATCAAACGTTTATCATTATTTTAACAATATTGTTATATTTGCTAATTTATTTCTACATTGAAATTGCTATTTTATTGATATATTAGCATGAATTGCTGTATTTGTTTATTTAAGTATCAACGTAATATTTTTAAGGAAGCCGAGGTATTTTCCAATATAAGAAGTGGATCCATTGCTAATGTTTATTTTGCATCGTTTACTTTTCCTTCTGTATAACCTATTATTTTCTACTGATATTCAAACAGTTTTAACAATAAAAGTATTTATTTTATTATTTATGGACTGTTTTTTTTTCTTATTATTATTAATAAAATATAACCGGTATATTCATTATTTGTTTCTTTGATTTAAACAAAGTTAAACCTTTAAACTTTAATCGATTTTAACTTGAATTTTGTACTTGAAATTCAACTGATCTACTAATATGTTAATATTCCTTATAGGTCAACCCCTAAATTTAAGAGAGGTTTTCATAATTTAATAATTTTTCCCTTGACCTGGAAATGGTCTAGAACCTCCATCGGTAACCATCCTAGAGATAGTGTCTCAATAAAAGAGCCCAGCCTCCTGTGATGTGAACAGTTTAATAGATAGGTTTTGCCTATCGCCAGTACTCTACTACTTCCATGTTTATTGAACAGGAGTAATGATTTATCCCTTGTTTCCTGTTCAATGATTTAACGGTCTTAACTTTTTGGTGATCTGACTGATCAGTGGCCGCGACTTTTCATTCTGAGGGTACCGCGTTAGCAGTTTTCTGGTTGCTGAATCACGACTGGTAACAAGGATACTGGACTCTTTTGATAGCATTTAGAGAGGCTGCACTGGTTAACAGTCACATAATATCGGGGTAATTGCATTGCCATCTTACGCATGTACTTCCGGTGAGCAACCATGAGGCCAGTTTTAGACACATGTAGCCGGTTTGCATTGCCATAGACAACAAACAGTGATAATTATTTTGGCTTTTTCTCCTTAAAAAATTAAAATAATCTTCTCGTGACAGGATTAAAATAAATACGAGTAAATGTACCCCTCAATGTTTCTTTCTCCAATATTCTTAGTATTCGTACCAATTTTTCTACAGTGGCCTAAGAAATGTTTTTAGCCAGGAGGAATAAACTACATCCAATTTCAAAATTTAATTACGTAATCCCAACTCAAGATAAATAAACAGTATTTGGAACTAGTATGAAGTAGGTCCTCCATTTGCTTGTTTCAGTGCTTGTATTCGATTTTTCATGGATTTGATCAAGTTATCAACAAACGTCTGATCCATATTTTGCCACTCCACTGGCAATGTATCTTTAAGAGTTGCTACTGACGTAATTTTGGTTGCACGCTCTCGATGTTTTCGGTCAAGGTGCTCCCAAACATGGTCTATTGGATTCATGTCAGGAATTTGGATTACAATGGCAGTGATTTGATTCCTTGCGATTCCTTCCAGGACTTTACTACTTTGCTCGTATCACATGGCCCTCCATCTTCTTGAAAAAAGTAGACATTCTTGTCAATCTGATAAGGTTCAGATAGTGGGAGTAATCCTTTCTCTAATATTTGACAGTATTTTAAACCATTCAACCGCTTGTCAGCAAGAATCAACTTTCCCTCCAAACCAGACAGCGCCCCACAACATTGCACCAATCCCTCCATGTTTCACGGTCGCCTGCAGACATTCAGTGTTCCAAGTTTCATTCTGATTTCTCCAAAGATAAACTTATCTCAAATTCGAATATTGGCCGAATTTACTTTCATCTGACCAAATTACAGACTGCCAAAATTCATATTTGCTCTCGAATTCTCTTGCCCAATCCATACGCCAGTTTCTGTTAACCTCTGGAATCAATGGTTTCTTTCTGGCAACTCTTCTTTGATAGCCTAGCTCTTTCAGAATCTTTCTCACCGCATATTGGCGACATTTGCATGCAGTTGGCGACGTCTTTGATCCTCTGAATACGGTTTCTGATGACTTACTTCTTCAGTGCCCTCTTCTTTCGCTCAGATACGATGTTTGGTCTTCCTGAACATTGTTCCACGGGACAATGGCCTTCTTCATTAAATTGCTTGGCAGTATTATTAAGTGTTTGATGATTAATCTGGAAAAACCTAGCAATTTCTCTATTTGACGTACCACAATGATGCCATTCTATTATTTGCCCTCGTCAACTATCGTTCATAGATGAGAGTAGCTTGATACTAAAACGGTATTGTCTGAAAAAAATGAATAGATTTTAATACACGAAACAAAATTGCTATAAACAAGGGTGGCTAAAAAACCCACTGTAGTGTAGAATTTTTTTTCTTGAAATGTCCTCCAAATAGCGTTTTGCGGATTTAATTTAAATTCTTCTGTCGCTAACAATGAATTCTCTGTTCCAAGCTTTCGTCTACTTTGTTGAAAATATTCTATGATACATATTCTATGATACATATTAATGCCCTTGGTTTTTACATCCGAGAAAATCTTCCAGTGGCTTGATTCATTCATGTGCGTTCGAATTTCTTTATTGCACTCTGTTATCACTTTTTCCTTTATCATTCCCCTTCTTTCCATGGCTGTGACAAAATATCTAATATAGAAATATCGATTCATCTACAAATATTTTTGTGGTTGGTGATTTTAATGCTCATTATGTCAAGTGATTTAATCATTTCAATATTACTAATATTCAATTTTTCGGTTATTCAAACCCTCAGATTTCCCTAATCGGTTCCCTAATAATTCTGATCAACATGTTTATTTACTTGATTTATACCAGCGTACTGATTCGGATTCATTTCCTGATGTTCTTCGCGACACAAATTCAAGTAAAATCTTTCGTCTTCCTATCAAAAAAATTTGTCACAGGTTTCTTCTTAGGTAAAATGATGATATTTGACTTCTCGGAAATCTTCACAGTCTTCTCCTTGGTTCATACCAGCCTGTTCAACCGCTATAGACAACTGGTATCACTTTTTCTAGATGATAGTTCCAATCACAACAGACTCCTCTTTGTGTCTTCTCGTAATAATTGTGAACATGTCTTCAAAGGAGCTAAGTCTTTGTTCGCTGACAGAATGAGGCACCGTATAGTCTCTAATATTTTTGGTTGTCGTGACTTCTTGTGGCTCTGTTATAATGTATTAAATAAGGGTATATATTCTATTACTCCTCTCTTCACTCAATTTAAGGTGTTATCATCATCTGATGATAGAGCAGAGTGTTTGTCTCGTAAATTATCTTCCAATTCTACTCTTAACTCATCTGGAGTATTTTTTGCCTAATTTTCCACTTACAACTGAGTTTCTACTGTGTGATATGCATTTAACTCAGTGGGTGGTTTCTGCTATCATCTCTAAATTGAACTTCTACAAAGTATATGAACATTATGGTATACCTACAATAGTCCTTAAAAAATGTACTCCTGAAATGTCTCTTGTTGTCTCTAAACTATATATTAAATGCCTTGCTGATTCTTGCCTTTCTGTGAGTTGGAAATCCTTTTCTATAGTTGCTGCCTTTTAAGAAATCAGACGAACCGTCTGATCTTTCTAATACATCTTTTTGGGAAAATGCTAACGCCTCTAATCAACTCCGAATTGGTTAAGCATCTCACTACGTAGGTGAGATGCATTCAGACAAGCACTATGGCCGTTACTTTGGATATCTAAGAGCTATGTAGACGGGACAATAACCTAGTGAATTAAATCATTGATTGGTGACTTTGGTGATATGTTGATTGTGAGTTCAATCTCTGGACCGGGCAGTATGTACTTGGACTCAGTGGAACGGCACGAGCAATAATTGAGCAGTACTAAAAATAAGAACTAGACTATATCCTTATACATGGAGAGTGGAACAAGAACAGTCTACCCCGTAGAGTAAATAAAGCGTTCAGTTCAGAATACGTTAACCAGGTGTACCTGTGGAAGGTCGAGATGTACAACAGTCGAAATGTTGTGATGATAGCAAGAAAGATGAGGACAATACTCCATAAATATCAATATAAATGGTACAAATAACTTACATGCTGTTCGATAGTTGATGTAAACTCCATGTGACCATCCTTTTAAGGTCATCAGGAAAAAAACATATTAAAGTACAATGCAAACAGAGTCGGCACATATCTCCTTGCTCAACACAATTTCCAACCAAGACTGAATTAGAGAGCTTACCACTTACATTGACACATGCTTTCTTTCTTTCATGAGAACGTTTAAGAAAGACAAGCCTATCAGGGCGTCCAAGATTTTCAGTTTCATGAGGTATCAAAGCCATCGTTATATCAACGAAGACATGATAGAGGTTCATCATTTGCTCAATGCAATACTCCTTCAATTGCCTTATAGAAAATATGTTTGCTGTCCCCCTGTCATGTATAAAACTGTACTTTGACTCAAGAAGTATTTCATCAGCGATGTTATTAAGAAGTTTGTCTAGCAAAACACCTTGCTTACAACATAGAGAAGAGTCTTATCAGAAGTATCTTTGATTTTCCACCTGAAACCGAGTCATTAATTTTCGTCCATGGTTTCCGATATCAGCTGTAAACTTGATCCCAAAAAGCATGCAGATGCGATGACATTCCTGCAATTGTCCTAAAGAAATGTGCTCCTAACATGGCATCTTTTCTCTATAAATTCTACAATAAATAGCTTGTTGCTTTCAAGAACTCGGGTGAACTATTTGATCGTTCGAACTATCGACCTGTTAAGTTTCTACTTCTTGATAAAGTATTTGAGGTTCTAATCAATTACGACTTGGTTAGCCTCTTAACTCTCAGGGTCTTCTTTCAGACAAATAATATGACTTTCTCTTGTTTAGGTTAACCGCCAATTTGTCAACGCTTGTCTCTGAAAGAATCTGTTATACTTTAAATAAGAATGGCGAAGATCGGACTGCGGTTTTAAATATTAAATAAAGAGTTTGACAGGGTCCGGCATGATGGTCTGCTTCACACCACTATTGTGTCTCTGGTCGAATTCTTGATTTGATTCAATCTTTCTTAGCAAACCACGTAATGGAAGTCGTGTTGAACAGCTACATTTTTTACATTAATGCAGGAGTCCCCCGAGGCTTTATTCTTGGACCTACTTCGTTTCTTACCTTCATCAACGATTCCCAGTGTCATTACTCGGTAACTATGCTGAAGACATAATTATTTATTCTTGTTTTAATAGTAAAACCAATAGGCTCGATAAAGTTAAATTAGCAGCGGATCTCGAGACAGTCTATTGTTAAATAGGACAACAAATGGCTTGTAAACTTTAAAGCCTTCAAAGCTAAACTGTTGTTTTTTATCGCCTTAGAGAAACATTTTTGCCTTCAATGAGCATGGTTGATGCCAACCTCCAGAAGAGAATCTCTATTACGTCTTCACGATTTTACGTTTTCTACTGACATGAAGTGGAATGATTATATTGAAATTTCTAGGTCTGCTGTGTCATGCTAGACGATTTTTCTCACCAGAAATGCTTACATGTTTATAACTCTACCATTCATCTCTGCATTGAATATTGCTGCCACATCTGGACTGGTACTGCATATCTCGAGATTCTTGACAAAATCCAAAGAAGAAGCAGTAATGCTATCGGACCTGACTTAGTATCTTAGCTTCAATCACACCGTAACGCAGCCTCTCTGTGCCTTTTCTATAAATATTTTTTATATCAATTGTTCTGATGAGCTTTCTTCGACTTCATGAATTTATGCATAGCACTAGGTTGGCAACTACATCTCATCACTCTACTGTTTAAAGAGCTAAATGTAATCGTAAGTTCTATTCTAATAGTTTACTCTCTTGCACTTCTCGACTGTGGAACTCTCTTCTAACTTGTTGCATCCTGTCAACGGCGATCTTCAAAGATTTAAATGTAATGTTAATCGCCATCTTTCTTTTTTAATCTTGTTTTATTTTTTATTCTCCTTTCTCCTCAATATTATTTTCTCATTTTAATCTCTTGCGTTCTAGTGGCTTCATCGCTTTGTTTGGGATCAAATGATTAAAAAAACACAGTAATTCCCACATTCGTCTTTGTGCAGATGATTCTCTGTTCAAAGCTTTTCTTTACTAAAAAGCATTATGCAGAAGTGTCACTTGATTTCTTTTAACATACGTACTTAGAAACAGAGTGGAAATCGAAATCAACACTGCATAACAGTTACACACAGCTATCAAAATTTAACTGTATAGAAAAATATAAGTATAGTAAATTGATTGAATTAGTTGTTTAAATACATTTTGGAAACATTTTCAAAATCATGATAATTAAATTTACTATTCTTTGATCAAAATACTTATTAATTTTAATTCAATGATTTTTTTTTATTCTCTTCGCCTTCTAATTAAATGTATGACTTTTTTTCTCTGCAGTATGGCAGTATGTTGACATTAAAGCATATATCTGGAGATGAAAACCTGTTTTGCTGTCCATATAAATATGATGCACCTATTCTTTAGGCTCTGCAGGCAAATATGGCAGCAGCAGCAGAAGCATCAGAGCTGAGTTTGAATGATCATCCAGTTGATGACTTTTCAGCCAACGAAATGGTCTGCCTTGAATCAGAACACATGGTAGATGTAAGTAATCTTCTCTTTCTATATTTCTTGATCAAATTATGGATTCAAAGTCTCTTTAATTTCTGAATTTTTTTAAACAACGTATTATACCTGAATCTTTATTATTTTTATCAGCCTTCTTCTTCAGCCGTGTTACATCCAATAGCCTTCAAGTTGGTTTTAAATAGAATCCCTTATTTTATTCCAAGGATATATTATTTTCATCCTTTACTTTCTGTTATATCCAGTATATTTCTTAGAGATTTCAATTAGCAGCTCCTCCATTCTGATAATCTAACCTATACATATTATCACTTCGACTGAAGCGGTACACTTCTACACTGCCTCTCCTAAAGACTGAACTCACAGTTTCAAATAATTAAAAGTACTTCCATGGAAGAATTTTATATCCAACAGACTATGTTGGGATGTACACTGGTTAAATCTTTGTAATAAAATAAATGATGAGGTTATAATATTTGATTGTTTATTTTACGGTTATATTAATGATCTCTACTTTCCGCTCATTCGGTCCTCCCCTCTCATCGGCCCTTCTGTCTTTATTTCTCCCTATGTCCTCGCTTTGTTTTCCTCTCCCTCGCTCTGTTTTCCCCTCTCTTGCCCTCCTGCTTATACTTGGCAATTCGATGTATCTGTTGATTTTTTTTTTTTTTTTTTTTTGTCTATTAGTCAGGAACCTGTCACTAACATACCGATTGCGATTCATTTCATGATTTTCTTGAATCGTCCACTGGAATAAAAATTTAAGGTGAAATCATATTCTTCTCCTTGGTTCACGCCCATGGTTTCCACGATCATCTCTAAACTGCATTCCCACAAAACATGTGAACCATCTGATCCTTCTCACTACCGTCATACTAACCATCTACCTCTTTTTGGAAAAATACTAGCGGCTCTAATCAACACTCAATTGGTTAATAATCTCACTTCGCTGGGTCTTCTTTCAAACAAGCAATATGAATTTCGCTTCTCTAGATTTACTACTGATGTATTAGCAGTTATTGTTCAGTTACTCTATTAAACTTTAGCTAGGAATAATGGAGCTCGGACTGTTACTTCGAGTATAGGCGTTGACAGGGTTTGGCATGCTAATCTTCACATGTATTTCTGTAGGAATTTTTATCTGATGTAATATTTCTTATTAAATCACAAAATGCAAGTTGTCATGAAGAGCAACTCTTCTCTATCTTTTTGCATTAATGTGGGTGCCCCCGACAGTTCTTGTTGTTCCTAATTTTCATCAACGACCTTCGTGGTGTCTATGCTGATGACACAACTATTTACTCCTGTTTTAATGGTAAGTCTAATCGAACCGATTAGACTTACCATTAAAACAGGAGTAAATAGTAAAGCAAAATTGACAGCTGAACTAAAAAAATTTGATCTACAATCTGTTGGTAACCGAAGAAAAGAAATATCTGGTTAATTTTAACGCCGCTAAAACGAAACTGCTCTCTTTTAATCATTTTACAGAATCTTTTTTGACTCCTCGGACTAACGTTTTCCACTGGCATTGAATGGAAATATCATATTGAATCAAGTGCTACATCTGCTGCTAGGAATGTCGGTTAACCGTTTTGTGCTTAACAATATTTTAAAGATTCCCAATAAAATCTAAAGAAAAATCTGCAATTTCATTTGTCATGACCTGGCATCTTGATTTCAAACAAACTGCTAAATCATACCTTTCCTGAGCCTTATCTATAAATGTTTTCATATTAATTGTTCTGATGAGCTTTCCTCTTTGGTATCTCGACTTCAAGAATTTAAACGTAGTACTAGTTTGGCAACAAGGTTTGACATACTGGTCTTTTTCATTTTGCTGATGAAATGACTATATATTACCGTAAGTTCTATGCTAACAGTTTCTTCTCTCGCACTTTTCACTTGCGGAAGTCTCTTCCATTTTCTTGTTTTCCAGTCAACTTTGATTTTCTTTTGTCTGGTTATTGCTGTTCTTTTAGTGTGCTCTCTCCTTAATAATGTTTTACTTTTTCTCTGATTCGTTCACACTATGTAACCCACTTGCATCATAGTGGCTTTATTGTCTTGCTTGCGTGAAATGATTTTTTTTAAAAAAACTTTAAGATAAAATCTTGTCCATGAAAATGGACAAAGAAAATCTATTTCTCAAAAATAGAATTTAATATGAAAAAATAGTAACCATCAAATGATTTTCATGTAGTTGCTGTGATTTTTCATGCTTAACTCAATAAAGACACAGACTCAATAGAACAACAGTTAATGTTGTATGTAACTTTCAGTTAAGCTATATTTGTACCTTCATGCATGTTCATAATATTAAGTAATTGTCTTAGTTGTCCTGCCTGACGCATTTCATTAAGTTTTTACTAGTTTTTTGTTTGTTTGTTTTTTCCATGTTTATGGATTTTTATTGCAATGCTCAAATAATTTTATCACAAATATTATAATTGTCAAATAACATGGATTATGAACAAACAAACAAAAAAATCCTTTTTTCAATGTTTGTTTAAACTAATCAATTAAAAGCTTAAAATGTTCACTTGTTTGTTGATAAACTACATTTTCTAATTAAATGTAAATGTTTCGCAAACATATTTTGATTAAAGTAACAGTATTTTATAATTTTTTTAACCCTTTTGTATCTGGTCTTAAGATTTTGACCAGGGCTGTATGTATTTGTCTTCACCAATGAAAAAAGATTCACGTATTCTTTCAATTCCTAATGATGCTTCCTAATTATTACTGTGGTTCTTTCTCTGTCCATGTATATTCTTGTCTTCAACAATGAAAAGAGATTCCCATATATTAGACGTTTCAATAAGCAATGGTGCTCCCGAATTAGTTCTGTGATTTTATCACTTTAAAGACATGTACTTATCTTCACCAATGAAAAGACATTCTTGTATCATCTATTAGTGCTTTCCATTCGCAATGAAACTTTTGAATTATTACTGTGTTTCTATCACTCTAACGATATGTACTTTTCTTCACTAATGAAAAGGGATTCGCATATTTTTCCAATTCCTATTGATGCTGAGTACATATATTCTGATCTCGACCAATGAGAAGGGATTCCATATATTAGTTCTTTGAATTAGCAATGATTCTTCAGAATTATTTCTATGACTCTATTAATTTAGAGATATGTACTTGTCTTCACCAATGAAAAGAGATTCGCGTATTCTTTCAATTCCTAATGATGCTACCTAATTATTACTGTCATTCTTTCTCTGTCTATATATATTCTGGTTTTCAGCAATTAAAAATATTACCCTATATTAGTCGTTTAATTAGCAATGACAATTTCTAATTATTACTAAAATTCTCTCATTTTGTACTTTTCTTCAGCAATGAAAGAGATTCCCGTATTCTTTCAATTCCTATTGATACTTCCTAATTATTATTGTGAGTCTTTTTCTCACCATATATATTCTGGTCTTCACCAATGAAAAGAGATTCCCATATATTAGTTCTTTGAATTAGCAATGATGCTTCTGAATTATTACTGTGATTCTATCATTTTAAATATATGTAATTGTCTTTACCAATGTAAAGATATTTGCGTATTCTTTCAATACCTAATGATGTTTCTTAATTATTACTGTGATTCTTTCTATGTCCATATATAGTCTTGTTTTCAGTAGCAAAAAGATATTACTATATATTAGTTCTTTCAATTCACAATGAGGCTTCCGAATTATTACTATGATTCTATCACTTTAAAGATATGTAAAGGGAGTTCTGATTTTTAGTTCATTCAATTGCCAATCATGCGTCCTAATTATTATTTGTTTCTTTTTCTGTCTACATTTATGGTCTTCACCGACGAAAATAAATTTCTGTATATTAGTTCTTTCAATTCTCAATGATGTTTCTTAATTATTTCTATGACTCTGTTCAGATATGTTCTGTTCTTCAACAATATAAACTCTACATTTGACTACTGCTGCTGTTACTGCTGCTAATATTACTCTACAGGATCATTTGTTTAATTCTCCATTTCAATGTAAATTGTCTTCATTTGAAGCTTTCAATTTCAGGTGCTATGTCAGCTAAAACAAAAACTAAAAAAAACTCTGACTCGCCTGTTGAATTCTTTGCGATATTAGCTAAAATTCATTTTTGCAATGGCAAAAGACGTGTTACAATGTATTCTACCAGATACGCTCCCAAGCATTGGGATATCACTTCGGAGGTTACTAACTGCCATATAATGCTATTATATAATTCCCACTGATGATTATAAAGTGTTGTTCAGTTAGTGAAAATTCCATGGCGGAAAGGATCTCACATGTGATGATCAAATACGTGTGTGAATGCATGTCAAAATGGAATAAAACTCATTCATTATAATAAATTAACTTAATTTGATAGCAAAAGTATTTTAAAATCAACACTCAGTCTCTGAAATAGTACAGTTGCTTTGATCAAGTTTGATAGATCAGATTGATAAAACGGTGATTTGCACTAAATATAAATGGAATATAATGCTAAAACTCTATTTTCATTTTCGACATTATCCAGCTTCTATATAGCATTGCATTGTCCATGAATAAACTGTAGAACAGAATAACTTATATTAAAAGTATTGCGAGCAGGCACTAGCCTCCTTTCCTGAATTTCATCATTCTTAATTTTAAGAATAAGAGAAAGGCAAATTTCTCAACTTGTTACTCAAATTTTCTCATTCTTGTTACTCCAAAATGACATGTATTTCTTTAAGGTTGATATTTACGACAGAAGCGCAATGTACTCTCGTCAATGCATCTAAGAATGCGTTTTTGATGCCCGGTCGATGTCTAATACCGTATTTGTAAGTGGAATGTTCAATTTGCCAGTCGTGAATTTTGTTGTGTTCAAATCTTATCAAAATCGTAAGAGAGATTTTTAGTCCTTGACATGAATAAACTATTTATCTTTCAGGTAATGACTCAATTGCATCAATGGTTACATTAGTTTCTTTCTCTACTGGGGAGTGGTTTCGTTCCGAGGGGTTTAGAGTTCTGAACCAGAGTGCAACAAGCCTGCCTCCTTGATTTGGCTAGCATCAGTTTCAATTTCAAGGGTTTTTCCTCGTCTATAGTGTGTACTTTTTAATTCCCTTTCCAAATACTGGAATTTTTTGCAACACGGTGACATCTGTTGAAATCTTCATAGTATTTGGTATTGCTGAAGTTATCGCTAACATTTTTGTCAGGCTTCAAGATCTACGTTTCGTTCAATAAAAAACTTTTAATTTTTCCAAAGAAATTAATGAAAATTTATTGTACTAAGCTACGTACCATAGTAAAACCAACTGTACTTTGTAGTCCCTTACATGATTGCACTTCTCCCCAAATTTGGTTTCGATCGGTCAATGTATGACTATTTTAGAGGTGTGACGCACGGACGGACGGACTAACGGAAGTCACAGAATTTTATATATAGACAGATTCAAAGGAATCTTTTATTTTAGCAGGTAAGGTGAATATGCTGTTGTTATTTAACGTGTGATTTTTTAGCGAATAGTTTGGGATCCAACGACTGTAGTAGATGAACATTCCGACAATTCACCTCTGAGATTTTATATCACCTGGAGGAGGGAGTTCTCGCAAAGGTCTCAACCTTTCTGGGTCTGGTATAACGCTCCCTTTACTTACTTCATAGCCCTGAAGTTTTATTTTCGTTACTCTGTAGACATTTATTCTCATTTAAGGTGAGATTGTACTTTTTAATCAGTTCTTTGAATTTTACCAAGTTAGTGTCATGTTCTCTTTCATTAATATCATAAATGGTCACGTCATCTATATACGCGAATGCTCCCTTTAGACCTTCCTTTTCGATTATTTCACCCAAAATTCTTTGAAACCCAGTCACTCTATTTGTGATCCCAAACAGCATCCTTTTAAAATCAAACAATTTACCACCGTGTAAGTACGGTCGGCTTTATCACTTGGTGATGTGCACTTTTTAGGTCTAGTTTAGAGTACAGACTATATTTGCTATTTCTCGTCCTTAGTTACCAATACTTGTGCTCTCCACGTAGATCTACTGGACTCAATGATATCCAACAGGCTTTTTATTTCTTTCCTTATAAATGCCTCCTACTGTCTGTGTTCGGGATTTCACAGATACAGGTCTACTGTCAGGTGACATATATTTCAAAGAAGGAGGTGAAATCCTCATGCTAGCTAGTCCCCAGAGCTTTAGAGGGGATCTGTTGCCCTCATAGAAAATTTCTATTTTTTCTGCAGGGACTTGAAAGTCTTGTCCGAGGATCACATCAGCACATAAATTATCCATTAAGGTTTCTATACCCACCGTAAAATTCGCTTTACATTTTCCTACAATTTTCAAGTCAGAAGAAGTCGACGGTACAGATAATAGGTCTAACGCCCCCAAAATATGACTACTTCCCGAATATACTAGAGCGCTAAGATAAAACTTAGCGCTCTAGTTTATGTTTACAATATTGCTTTTCTGTGTGTTAAATGTTCTCCGGATTATTGTCTCTTTGTGTTTCTGTAAGATTTGGGCTTACATGTTTATAACTGTTCTGAAAATTTCGCGAATAAGGTATGTTTTTGAAACCGTCAACTCTGGATTTTCACGGAGCGAAGAAGATAAGTCTTGTCTGTGCTGTTTTTTGGGTTTTTTTTTTTTTGGTTTTTTGTTGTTGTTTTTTTGTTTTGTTTTGTTTTTACTACTACTACTCTTGCTTGTAGTGGAAAGTCGTTTTTATAATGATTAAATTTCAGATCTTTATTTCTAGAATGATGAAATATCATCATCATCATGAATCATAACACGTTCTCTGTTCGGAGAGTTTCTGCTCTTCACCAATGAAATATGATTCCCGTTTTTTAGTTCTTTAGCTTCCCAATAATACTTCCTAATAATAAAGTTGATGCTTTCTCTGTTTGGAGAAGCTGGTTTTGGTCTTCATGAAGTAAATTACCTCTCCTTCTGTTCTTGAAATACCAAAAAAAGCTCTATAATTATTACTTTGATACTTTCTCTGTTCGGAGAGTTTCTGCTCTTCACCAGTGAAATATGATTCCCGACTTTTTCGTCTTTTAAATTCCCAATATGATTCCTAATTATTAAATTTCTATTTCTCTGTTCGAAGGGATCCTGATATTCACCAGTGAAATATGATTCCTGTCTTTTTGTTCTTTAATTTCCCAATAATGCTCCCTAATTGTTACTGATTTTTTTCTCTGCCCGGATATGTTCTGTTCTTGAACAATGAAAAAGCGGTTCCCGTCTTTTAATTCTTTAAATTCCTAATAATGCTTTATAATTATTACTTTGATACTGTCTGTGTTCGGAGAGTTTCTGGTTTTTACCAATTAAATATAACTTCAGTGTTTTTAGTTGTGTAAATTCCCAATAATCTTTCCTAATCATTACTTTGATGTTTTCTCTAATTGGAGAGATTCTGGTCTTCACCAATGAAATATGGTTCCCATCTTTTAGTTCTTTAAATTCTCAATAATGCTTCCTAATTATTACTGTGACCCTTTCTGTCTTAATATGTTTTGACCAATGAAAGAGATACTCATATATTCTTCTTTTAATTCCCAATAATTATTCCACTGATTTTTACTCTGCCTGGATATAATCTAGTCTTCCGAAAAGAGTTCCTTGTATATTATTTTTTTCATTTCCCAATTATGGTTTTTAATTATTACGGTGATTCTTTCTCTGTCCACAAATGGCCTGGTCCGCATAAATCAAAAGTTATTACCATGTATTAATTTTTTTCAATTCCCAATGTTTCTTCTTAATTTATACTGGGATTCTTTCTCCCTCCAGTTATGTTCTGGTTTCCATCAATGAGCCGATTGCCTTACATTACTTATTTCAATTCGCAACGATGCGTCCTAATTCTTACTGTGATTCTTTCTCTGTCCAGATATTTCTGGTCTTCATCTATCAAAAGAATTTCCCCTATGTTATTTTTTCAATTCCTCATTAAGCTTCCTAATTATTACAGTGACTCTGTTCATATATGTTCTTTTCTTCACCAATGAAAATATTTTCTGGTTTTCTCAAAAAGTGTTATTGCAATATTCATTCGCAAATATTAATAATCCTCAAACATTCAAAATGTTTCGCTTTCAATAATACAGCAGTGTTTTAAAAAGCTGCACAAAGAAATCAATAAGTCAATATCCGAAAATGCACAACGCCTTTCACGATATGTTCTGGTCTTCACCAATGAACATATATAAATTTCTTTCATTTCTTTCTTTTTCACTCAAGTTATTTTCTTATGTTCACCAATGATAAATGAATCCCTTGTTTCATTTCTCTCAACACACAATGCTTCCGATTTATTGTTTAGACATTATCCCTAATGGCGTAGTGTGATTCCATCTCTCTCCAGATATATTTCGTCTTCAACAATGAAAAGAGATTCCCGTATATTAGTTCTTTCAATTCACAATAATGCTTCCTAATTGTTATTGGGATTCTTTTTCTATCCAAATATTTTCAACACTTTACTTATGAAAAGAAATTCCCTTATTTTTGCTTTCTCAATCTGCAATGATGTTTGTAATTTAATTGTTTTGCTTTTTATCTTAAAATGGTTAGTTAGATGCTAGATCTCAGAAAGGGTAGTTAGGTATTTTCTGAACAGAGATTCTCATATTCTAGTTTCTTCAATCATCAATAATGCTTCAAGTTTAACGTAAATAATGTGATTATTACTCTGTCTGGATATGTTTTAGCCTTCCCCAATGAAAAGGAATTCCATTCTTTCCTTTTTCTTAATTCTTATTTTTTGCTTGGACATTATCCTATAATGTTCAGTGAGATCATGTTTATATCCAAATATACTATTGTCTTCAAAATGAAAAGAAATTCTCTTCTTTCAATCTTCTCAATTCTCATTGATTTTTCCAATTTATGCATCTGAAAGTGTGCCTCGATATGTTTATTGTCTCCACCAAAAAAAAAGATATTCTCTTCTTACTCACTTCCCAATAACACATCCTTTTTATTGCTTTGATGTGTTGCCTTGTATTGTTCCATGACACGTGATCAGTAGTCAACTACTTCATTTATGCCCTTTATATATCTTATACTTCACATATGCAAATAGATACAAACCTATTGACCAATCCAATACAGTGGGCATTATTAATTCCCTTTTCTGTCTAAATATGATCTGATCTTCACCAATAAAAAGTGATTCCATTCTTTCCAGATAGATTGTACACCATCAGCTGAAATGTTGTGGCATTATAAAAAGCAATTAAAAATGACTCATCTCAAAATTATACAATGTTCCATCACAACCAAGTCTAATAGTATTCGTATAGTCAACGCAATTAAATTGTCAATCAACAGGAATAATTTCCTGGCAGTCCATGTAAAATGTTTTAAACCCTTGATGACCTTTATTATAAATCACTATTACTGAAATTATATGAAGCAACAATTATAAGAGGTGATGCAATAGAATATTTAATTAAATATCTGTCAAAATTGCTAGGAGAGTTTATCTTCCAAAATATATGACTTTATAATTTGATTTCTATCAATAGTGCTGATGAAGCAAAGAAACCATAAAGAACAGAAGGGATATAGTCGAAGAAAAGATTCACCCTTTTCACGACAACAAAAATGAAAGAATAAATTGAGCAAGTAAAATGTCAATGAAGGATGACTAATTTCAGAAAAAAGTGTATGAATTTATATAGCAGTATCTAGTAAAATTTATATAGCAGTATCTAGTAAAATTTATATAGCAGTATCTAGTAAAATTTATATAGCAGTATCTAGTAAAATTTATATAGCAATATCTAGTAAAATTTATATAGCAGTATCTAGTAAAATTTTAATATACAGGTTTAACGAAAAGGTTGATCCAGTTTATTTTATATGTTTTTTATTTTCTATATTAACTTAATAAATATAAGTATATTCTGCTTAATTTCAGGTAATTTCATAATTCCATCCCACGAGAACTTTTAATCATTCTCAGTAAATAACTGCTCTCTGCAATATCCGAGGGAATTAATTTTTTTCATTAGGAGAATTCTGTACCAATTGGAAAAATATTAATCTGAAATGCAATATCTGATGAATAAGGAATGAAGAGTGAAAACTTTCACCAAGGAATGATAATTTTCATATGATCACCAAACAAATATGTTTTATCCTTAGTTAATATTATGTCTTTTCTCGCAACTAATTCTGGACACCTTTCATTGATAGTTGTCTTCAATTTGATTAATGAGTAGCAACAGCTATTTGAATCAATTGGATCTCATAGTAGAGGATTTGCTTCTACGACCACCATATATACATCATCATTTTTCTTGCTTGTCCGTTAATCTCTTGTGTTTCCCATTGTTGCAAAATATTTACTCATAATACTTTCTTTCAAAACAGAACATGCTTCAGTAGAAAATCGCAGATACAAATAGCATTCAGTAGTTTTTTGTTTTTTCACTTTTTCCACACATCAAAATAACTAATATAATCAAACTGGTACAAATGATTTTCAATGTTTGGCTTGAATATTTTGAGTGTGTTACTATTTCTGACATTATATAACATTAATTATTTTTAAATAATGTCTTTCTTTAATCATTGTCAAATTCAACTGGTCGACCCACCCATGAAAAATAGTATTTGCCTATGTTCTTATGTTGGTACTATGTGACACAAGGTCTGTTTAATGTCAGGTGTTATACATATAGACCAAGAAAAAATTACCCATTCCATGCAACCACTGGCATCTGACTATACCTGGAAGCAATATAAAATATCTTCGTCATTTCTTTAAAAGTTATTAATACTTCACAAGCAATGTATAACAACCAAAATATTTACATTTATCACTTCTCATTCATACTTATAAATAAATCAACCTCTTCAAATTCTCCATGTACATCCATTTCATTAGGGGTGCAAGATTATTTGTGATCAATTAATAGATATATAATTATGCGTTTTTTAATTATCTTTTAAAGTAAATATAATGCAATTCTACAAAAACAATTATTTCTTTTCTTTGATTTAATAAATCTTTATTTTTAGAATTTAATTAATATATAACTTTTCATGTAGGCACAAAGGACATGGGTCATTTAAAGACCTACAAGTTCTCGTTTTTAAATAAATTCCCTTTTACTGTGGGTGTTTTATTTGTTTCTTTTAAACGCCAAAAATATTTAGATAAGGATGTTTGGTTATGATATCTATGTTTATGTCCTAACTTACTACTAACCATTTGGTAGAATGGGGGGGTGTACCAAATGATTTATCTATTTCTATTTTTTATCTGGTTTCTATGATCATTTTTTATATAATTGATGTTAGACCATTTATAGCCACTATTCTTTAAAGCTTTATTATAAAAATTACTGTGTTTGTAGAATATTCTTTCATTAGCAGAATTTATACTTATTCGTTTTTCTATGGATGAAGGTACATGCTTTATTATAGATGGGAGATGATTTGACTTCGGGTGGATATATAAAGGATTGCTATTAGTTTTTTATAAGGTTGCTATATATTTTTCATCAAGTCTAATGTTATATCGATGAAGTTTACCTTTTCTAATATATATATATATATATATATATATATATATATATATATATATATATGGATCTTCACAAGATGTTCATTAACTTTCTATGCCAATATTGCATAAATTTTCATATTCATCTTCAAACATTCAGTTTAGCTTTGATGTCATAAATTTATCAGAAAGATTTTGAGAAGTAAAGATGTTTTTTAATTTTGTGCCCAATAAGCAAATTATTATCTGATGGCTTCAAATTTGGTGACATTATCCCATTGCCACTCCATTATGTTTTGGGGATTAACAAATCAATATCTGAATGAGCGTTGTCCCGCAGCAGTATAACTTTCCAACTTCTCTTATCTGTAAATGGATTTTTCTTCAATTGAAACACTCAGGGTTAAAAGACGATGACTATAGTGTTCTGCATTATTTACATTCTAACACTTTCGACCCAGCCTCTCAACCTCCGACGTCTTACTCTCTGGGTTGAGGTGTCTACTCGGTCCTAACCGAACTTAAGGGAGTGGTCGTAGGTCCCCTGGGCATCAGTAAATTATTCGACCGGTCCACTGGTTTAATCCTGCTTCCTGCCCACGTTGTGTTTGGTTTGATCCAGAAAGCAGAAATGATGTTCATCCATTCACGGTCGACTGAAGATGTAGACACGACTGGAGAGTCTGCGATAAGAAATTTAGAATGCAGAAAAAAAATAATATATGCAGAAATCCGGACAAACAACTATTCAATGGTTGAATTGTTAAAGTCTTTTATATAGCATAAAAGAATAGTATAGAAAAGAAACGGGTTACATAAAAGAAAAGTAACTGACGTAAAAACGCATACACTGGATTCCGGACAGAGAGAGAGTGTGTTATGATTAACTTGTTGTTACATCGTCTCAGAACGATATACGACTCTTGCGATGGGGAAATAAGATTTCTGTGCGCGGCTTAAAGTTTATAGTGACGTTCCTCCTTAGCAGTAGTAACAGTAGTAGTAATATTCGTGGTAGCAGAATCAGTGGTACTTATGTCAACAGCAAATGTTCGTAGAAGCTTCGTTCCAATCTCTGACGTCACGTTCTCTCCTTCTTCAGTCTCCAACTCGGCTCTCCACTGTCTCTAGCCCAACTCTTGCCTGGGCTAATTCTCTTCTGTCTGCCTCTTCTGTCTGCTCTCTTCCGTCTCAACGCTCGCCCGTCTCTTTCTTCCGTCTGCTCCTTCTTCAGCATAACTACGCGTTTATATAGAAAAATCCGGCTGGATTACAACTGAACCTTGGCCCTACTGCTTCGCACGCGATCATCACGGGGTTTTGGCTGTTTCAACCAAAATCATGTGAATTCTAAAGTCACTTCTAGCTTACTCAGCTCTATTTCAATTTTTAATCGATAAAAATTATTTCGACCATTTCCATTGTCCTCTGATGACCCAGATTCAATGGGTACAACTTCTGCCCTAGATCAAGTTTCCACATCAGTAGACAAAATTCTCTGATTTAATTTCGCTATTCAAATCTTCTACAATTTCACTAAAAAAATATACGTGTGTGTGTGTGTGTGTGTGTGTGTGTGTGTGTGTGTGTGTGTGTGTGTGTTTCCCAGACTCTCTCTGTCACAACATTATTCGGACTGTTATCCTCATTTTCATTGCCATGTTCATAACATTTTGACCGAATGAAATTTCGAACGAACCCTTTATTTCATCTACCGGAGTAGATTGTTCTAGCAATTACCAAAGACTTTTGGTTTATGCAGTATGCCAACAGTTTCTTCGTTTCATGTATCGTGTGCAATTCCAAGTATTCACGTAACAATTTGTGTCGTTTGTTTACACACACACACACACACACACACACACACACACATACACACGCGCGCATATGTGTGAGTGTGTGTGTGTGTGCGTGTTTGTGCCTAAATTTGATATCATTTTATTGCGTCATGAGCTTCTAGCATTCAAGTGAATTTTTACACTTTATGTTATATAGAATCGTAGTGTTATTTGTAGAAAAATAATCTTCGAATTTGTCAGTATCTCTGTCTATATCCTTGAGATGAGATATAATGATTATTTACATTATTTACATTATTTTGGCTGTTATCCTCATCTTCATTGCCATATTCACAACGTTCCGACCGTTGTACGCTCCGGCCTTCTTCAGGTCATTCTTCAGTTCCACGTGGCATGCCTCTTCCGGATGTCTCAGTTATTTCCCATTAACTCAACTCTCCAAGTTTTTGGTTCACCACTGCTGTATTAAACTCACAGATCTTTGGGTCTAGTCACTGGATCTAACCAGCTAATTGTGGTGATACTTAAATTAGATTGTATATAGGTGGGAAGGCTTCTACACTCGGTTAACTTCCTATGACTACACTGCGTGCTTGTGAGATCACAACAACATGGCGTCGACCATAGGATACCTAACCTCGTTAAAGGATCCTGAGCTTGTTGAGACTTGAAAAAAGATGTTTTGCGGAGTCAAGAGATGGAGTGACAGCAAATATAAAGGAGGAGTAAATTAAATAACGGATTTATCCCTAGCATCAGCGGATTTTGAGGCCTTAAAAAAGATCTCCGTAATGGTCTATCCGAAGATGTTAGAAAGACTTGGCATTTGAAGAAATTGTCAACATCATACAAGCAAATGTACATCCAAAAAGAAACAGCTGAGAGGACGAAGTTCCTTGAAATCGTGCAAAACCCGGATGAAACCATTAGACAGTATGTTCACAGGCTAAAAGAAGCACCGAGTAATTGTAAATTCGAAAAGTTAGGTACAGGACTGATGTCTATAGAGGAAGAATTAATACAGTTAAGGCGAATTGAAGGACTGTATGACGGCTCGAGGAAACACAAAATTTTGGAACAGCTTCAAGTTCAGACTATGAATATTGAAATGAATTTCGAATTTTTACAGCAACTAGAGTTAATTCAGAGATTTAATAACCCACGGTGGAGTAATGGATAGCGGCTTGGATTGAGGAATCGGAGAGCCGAGTTCGAATTCCAGTCGAATCCATTACATTCACTTACGTACTAATACTCTTGAGAAAGGTATGAGTCCTCTTCTTCTCTCCCCACCCCTCACTAGCTTTGAGTAAATAGCAGGACATACCAGGTTGCCTTGGATAGCAACTGGTCTACTGCAGAAAGAAGTGGCAACCTGCTGCAGGAAAAAATCTGCCTCGTCAGTCATGTATCGAAAGGTCTATGATCGCCTAAATGCGTATCACGGAGAGTTTACGTAAATGTCGTTTTTACGACATAGAACATGAGATGAACATGTATAAATGACCTGGCTTTTGGAAAAATATGCAAGAAGAAAAACCATTTCAAGTCAGTATATAAATATAAAAAACAGTAAAAGTGGAGAAGATAAGATCCCCTGACGAGAAAATACTGAAATTTAGAAAGTAAAAGCACGAGATAATAGTAGAGAAAGGGTAAAAATAAATAGAATAATTTTACTAATACAAGTGGATACGGGGAGTGATGTAACGTTAATACCCAAGAATTTTTGGAAGAAAATGGTAAGACAAATTGAGGACCAACCTGCAATTGAAACACTTTGACGGGTCAGTCATTAAAACAACTAGATACTTTGAGGTAAATACCAATCATAGTTGTGGAGTGCATAAAAGTTCATGGGCTCCTTGGTGGGGATGACGTATTAAAAATAGATACCTCAAAGTTAGTTAATTGCATGAAATTAGAAGAACCTGATATTGGACTTTTAATGGATTACGAGGCAAACGTTCGGCTCAGAGAGAATAGCCAACCGGTATTTTCAGCCTTGTAAAGTTCCGGTTCACCTTCAACCCGTGGTTATGGCGAAACTTAATAAAAAGTTTGAACAAGGAATATTGGAGAAGGTAAGCCAGGTAGGTAGCTATTGGGCTTCTCCAATTGTAGTCATACGCAAAACAAATAGCGATTTAAGAATTTGTGGTGACTGCAAAGTTGGTGTAAATCACCAGATATGTTCGGACTCCTCCCTATTGCCAAATGGGAAGGAGTCTGTCACGAGTTTGTGAGCATTAAATTTTTATCAAGATTAATCTGGAATCTGCGTATAATCAGATTAAAATTGACGACTATTTTCAAGAAGGCTCCACAATAAACACTTCTATGTCTTCTAAGGTGGACTCGTCTGCCCTTTAGAATTAAAACATCCAGCTACATATTCCAAAAGGCTATTGAGAAAGTTTTGGAAGGAGTAAAAAACATCATTGTCTATCAGGATGGCATTGGTTTTGGCGTTCATACTGAGGAGGAGCTAAAGAATAAAACGGAACATATTCTGAGCAGATTGAGTAATGCCAGCATGATAATTAATCGAGATAAATGTAAGTTTAATTGCCAGAAAATTTCATACTTACAGTATCAGATATCTAAATTTAGGATTTTGTCAGATGATAGTCTTGTTAGAAAAATAGCAGAAATAATTGCACCAAAAAATAAGAAAGAGAATCTTTCTTGTGTTTGATTAACTTTTATAATAGATATATACCTCGATGTAGCAATTGAACCTTTTCCGAACTTGAGAAAGAATACTAATTAATTTCAGTGGACTGAAAGACAGGAGGTGGCCTTCAAAAAGCTAAAGGAAGCACTTAGAAACAAGACAGTATTTAAGGTATATATATTGACCCGACAAAAGAAATCGCACTAACTGAGGCTAGCGAACGTGCCATAGCAGCGATAGAGGGACATCCTATTATGTATTTATCCAGAAAGTTGACGGTAGCGGAGACGAATTATTCTAACATTGAAAAAGAAGCTCTGGCAAATGTCTGAAGTACTGAAAGGGCGCGCAATTTGTTATTGGGTAAGAAATTTCTACTAAAATCGGACCACAAGCACTTAGAAAAGGAAAGAGTTGCCTAAAGTCACAATGTCCATAATTTTGAGTTGGGCGATGAAGCTTATGGCATTCGATTTCGACATTATGTATAGTAAAGGAAATGACATTCCACACATAGACGCGTTGTGTCAAGATTGAATTTTAATAGCCAGAATCTTGAAACAAAGGACATTTGTGAGAACAGAACTTTGCACTGGGTAGAGACAGATTTGTTATCCTTCAGGTAGCTCAAGTTTAAAACTAAGCAGGATCCTATATTAAAAAGAGTACTGAATAGAATACGGAATAATGTATGGAGCAATTGCTCTATGGCGAAAGGCCTTTTAAGAAAGCAAAGCACAGATTGACAATTGAAAGAAGAGTCATATGCAGTGGAGATCTTATGGTACCACAGAAATCGTTAAAAAAAGATGTTATTAAAGCAGTACACGACGACATACATGGTGGTGTATTGCACACACAAGTAAGGTTGAAACTACAAGCCTAGTGACCGGGATATACGCGAGACACGGGGGATTATGTCAGAAAATGCCCTAAGTGCGCAAAGATAAAGAGCTTTAGGCAAACCAAGATTCATTCATGGCCTAAAGAGGAGCCATAGATATGAGTACACATGGATCATGCATAGATTATGGATGTAGGCCTATTCCTCATACATTAGACTTATATTCAGGTTTCCATGAAGTGCTTAAGGTTTCGGACAGAAAAGCAAGTACTGTAAAACAGGTGTTAAGAATAGTATTTCCGAGCAAGGGAGTACCTAAGACATTGGTGTCGGACGATGCACCGGAGTTTACCGAAGAAAGCTTGCGTACGTGGTGAACACGAATTGGATGTAGGCCATAAAAAACGGCCCCATAGCATCCGCTGTCAAATGGAATTGCGGAGAGGATGGTCCAGAGGATAGAAGTTAGATTGAAAGCATTCTCTCTAAAGAATTGCAGCCTAGAAAGTTATCTACCAAGATTGCTTTAAGTCACAGATGACCATCCGGCATGTGGGCAGAACACAAAGCCCTTCGGCATTGATGGGGAGGCAAATTAGAGCCCCAATAAACATATCCTTCTCAACAAATGAGAGTGTATGGTACAAGAGGAATAAGGATTCGAATCCTGAGAAAGCACAATTTGTAGTTCAAAAATTTTTAGTTCAAAAAGTATTTAATACAGCGATATTAACAAAAATGGACAGAGTGTGTTAGCGCATGAAGACCGTTTTAGATTGCGAAGAGAGACGGAAGATGTTGAAATGGAGGAAGAGCCTGGTGCAGGAGAGAGCGATCAGGATTAGCACCAAGAATTGGAGAGTGAGAGGGAGGAAGAGAATGAGTGTGTCTAGTGATAATGATGAATATGAGAAAGGTTCAGATGAAGAAAATCCGGTAAGACTGTGATCCTCCATAAAAAGGAATCTATATAATCACCATGATACAAGCAGTTCACCTCCTGGTGTGGTACGTAAATCTGTTAAGGTCATTAAGCCTCTAAGTTTCCGGGAGATGTGGTTATATGCAAACTAGATTGTATATAAGTGGGAAGGTTTTTCCATAACTACACTGCGTATTTGTGGGAACTTTGCACTACACAACAAAATTAATTTGGCAAAAAGTGAAATCCAAATGGTTGGATGCTGCTGTCAAATGTGTCACTTTGACGATTCATGTGGAACTCATTTCCCCACTTGGTGAATCTTTACTCCACTTTGCAAATGGAGACATTTTGCTAAGATAAATCAATTGTGTGTTAAAATGGCAAAATTGGAAGTAAAATGGTACTCTCTACTGAACAAAGTAAAATTCCCATTCAGATGAATATTCCTCTTTTAATATATGAAAAGTAAAATATTTCTATCTTATAAAATTATCAACAAAAAATTGAAAATCATTGCAAAGATATGGTTTTCATGTTTAATCCAGTCTTTAATTTTAATAAAATTGAATTTTATAGTAAAAATAAACTGACAGATTAACTGTTATGATTTTCTTTTCGTTGGTGTTCAGGTCAAAAAAGTTTTCTGAAAAAATAAAATGGTACATTCTGAAACTTGCCATGTTTTCAAATTGATACAATTCTGTACAGTGGTGCAATAAATGAAATCAAATTGTACAATGTAAGATTATATTCACAAAATGAATGTGTGTGTGTGTGCGTATTACATTCATGAGACATATATGTAGAGAGAGATTTTTCTAACAGTATCAGTTATAAATTTATATGTAAAAACATATATGCAAACATACATATTGATATATATTTATTTTTAAATTTGCACCTTAAAAACATATATGTTTAAATTTATGCATAATCTTTCCTCTTTATGGCAAAAAACCTTGATACATGATTTTAATATTTCCCATATTGTAGCAAAATAACAATTTAAGTTCCTTCCCTAAAATACCACAGATCAATCCATTCCTTACTGGTTGTAGTACTTACACTTATATCAAAACCCATCTATATGTATTGTAAAAGTTGATAATTGAATAGATGGATTGCTTGCTGTAAAGACTTTGTTGTACAACATTTTCAGAGGAACATTATTCAATACAGATTTTGTTTTTTCTAAACATGAATGAGATTAACTATAACTCTTGTTAATTCCTTCATTTAATTTTTTTCCAATATGTAATTATCTGTTTATAGATTTTTGGCTGAACATCTTGAGGTTGCTACTGTCTGGGAATCCCAACATAAAGGAAATAAATGCATTTCATTCAATGTCTCAATGCACACATTTAATTAAGACGCCTGTGCAAGTGTTATTGTAGCACCAACTCCAATCAGATTCACCTCACAACCACTATGACTCAACAGCTGCATAGTTATATTCTCTCTCTCTCTCTCTCTCTCTCTCTTTCTCTCTTTCTCTCTCTCTTTCTCTTTCTCACACACACACAAATCCTTAGTTTTCTCTGTTGTCATCATTGTGTGTCATCAGGTTGCTGTCAGCTATCATGCTTAGGTGCTCTAGATTCATCATTCTCTATCACTTTTCTAAAATGTAAGCTTCCCCAGTTAAGAAAAAATAAATCTGTTTGTCTATTTCTTGATACTTTAAGCAGGGATGATGCAATGAATATCTGTGGAAAGCAGTATAATAAATATTCAACATGTGAAAACAAATTCTTTTAAATGTAAATTTATATAATAATAAACTTTATTACTTATATATGTATTGTTGATAAAAACATAGTTACTGATTTTCATTCATTTCTGTCCAATGAAAATTTATTTGAAATACAGTCAAAAGCCAATTCAACATCTCAAATAGCAAATTGACTGGCACTTTCATTCTTTTTTTTTTTTTGATAATGAGCTCATATCTCATAAAATTTACATTTAAATTTTCCATATTTATTTGCTTTTTTGATGTTTTTTATATAAAAAATATTCTTAAAATGTTACATTCAAGTATTTTTTTGTCACTCAACACATGTTGAGTATTCACTTTAAAACTTGAGTATAATCAATTTTTCTCACTACTTTATTTATATTAAAAAAAATTAAATAATAAAAGCATCTGATATTCATCTTCCAAAATTTTCTTTTCATATATTATTGATTAAATTTTAAAAAAGCTTTTTAAATGTTATTAAAATTTAAATGTTATTGAAACTTTCAAAACTGAGAATATATAAATCAAGCTTCCATTCAAATCTAGATCACATAGCTGATTTTTTTAAAATTTTGTTTAATAAGGAAATTGAATCAAACTCTACATATTAAATAATATCTTTGCACTTTTCTAATCAGTTTCTTGTTTCATTACTCTACTTATTAAATAGATAATTGCTTTCAAATTTCTTCAGTACATCATTCACTGTTATATTTATGATTGATTGCACGATGTATTCCTAATTTAAGCTTTTCATTAATGCAATTCAACTTCTAAACTATATTATTAATTAAATTAACTTTTGTATAATAATTACTTTTGTATTGTACTTAATTTAAAGTTGCTTTTTATATATAAATTACTTCTTACTGAAATGTTAGAGTAATTACTGCCAAGTATATTGTATAAAATCATCTTCATTTATTACAAAATTCAAAATTTATCATATTAATGAATCAGATATTTTATATGTAATTCTAAGATTAATTATTTGACATTTTAATTCCCATTTTTCGTGTTTATTTCTGAATATTTCAACTCTGTGATTCTTACTTTCCTCAGCTGAAACCTGTTTAGTTTATAGCCTACTTTTAGTTTCATTTCCTAACTGTAATTGTTAAGTTTCATTTCCTAACTGTTCTTGTAAAGCATTGGCTTCTAAATGACATTTCCATATACTGGACCAGCTAGCAAGCTTTCTTCATATGTGCTAGCTCCTTCAACTTATATATTTTAGTGTGGTGAGTAACATTGTCTCAAAAGAATACTGTCTTTTCATCTTTTTTTCCTTCACCTTCACTATATGCAAGTCCTATAGTTTCATATGATTTTAACATATCATTTTTTAATCAGATTTACCCCAAGCAAGTCAGTTACTGGGTGTGAAATAATTAGAAAGCAGAAACATTACTAAGGAAAGAGAACAATAGAGAAGTAATCAGAAAGACAGTAAATAATGACTGACATTGCATTTAAATTTATGAAAATCAGACTTAACTAGAAAACATAGACCCAAAAGAGGGTCCCAGAAGCAAAAATACAAAAAAAGAAATTGTTAGCATAGAATTTATGGTTCCATCTTGCCAATTAAATTGTAAATTAAATCTAGTACTGTGCTTAAATTTTGCTGTCTTTATTTTAAAATTAGGAAAACTATTCACCAATTATTATATTTTCCAAAAGATTAAAGTATGAAGTTGCTAAAATCATCATATTTATTGAGAAACTGCCAAGATTCAAATATGTCCAACAAATTTCTACAATTGATAGTTTAAAAATAGAATGAGAAAAGGATTTTAGAAATTATCAACCAAGTTGTATTTTATGTGAATTTTAATAACTTTTCTAGATGTTTTCAAAATTAATTAAATTTTATTTCAAAAATTAAAAAAAAATTTTGAATTTAAATTAGGAAATGCACATTTAATTGGAAAATGTTTAATTGCAAGTAAAGCTGGGAGATGTCACTAGTATTAAAAAGTGGAGCTAAATAAAATGAATCTATTCAAAAGTATCAATATCCTTCTATTCACTCTACTGTTCTACTACCTGAACAATCAATTTATTCACTCCTCTGTTGCCTAAATCATAACTCAATTGTGTCTAGTAATAGGAAAATATTCCTTATTTTTTTATTGTCCATTCATTTCTAGGAATCACTGTTAATGTAGAATTTCCATTTCTTCTTTATATTTACCATTACTATCTTTTCATTGCCATACATTCTAACAGATTCAAATCAAGTTTCTCACAACAAAACTTAAGTTCATAATATTTTCAAAATATATTTTGGATTAATCAAGTCTATTTCAGCTTTAATAGGCTTATTACAAATATTGATAATAACTTGTTTTGGGGTGCCAGGTTTTATTATGCAAACAATGTACAATATGAAATTTTGTTTCTAAATACATCCAATAGATATATGCTGCATAAACATCAAAATATCCCATAATAAATTATTTTATACATTAATTCTTTCATTGACATTCTATATCATTTTATTCATTGATTTTGTTAACTTTTCTACATTCAATTTTAACATTACTTGGGGGAAATTTTAATGCTTCCCACAGATCTTTACTTGAATATCATTTTTTATTTTTATATCATTTAATGATGGATTACAAGTTTTCACTAGAATAATATATGAAAAGTTTGGGAGCCATCATTTAATTGATCTCTTTGAAAACTGTTTTTGGCAATGCGGTCAGTATACAGCTTTGAAGGATTTCATGTATTTAGCCAATATTTTTAATATTCTACATCTTTTCTCTTTGTTTATATTTGCAACACCAGATTCTTCAAATATTTTCTTGCTGGTCAATGTATTTTCAGGCTTATTACTCTTTTAAATTTTTCTGAAGATATTTTTTGTTCATGACTTGTCAATGTTTTCAACTTCATTTTTTATTGTTCTCTCTTCTGTGTCCCACTTTTTGCAATTTCTAATGTTATTTTCCAGTAATTTTACAATGTGTGAATAGTAATGGTATTGTGTCTCACTTGGTGTTACCAACAATACTTGAATCTTTCCTACCTATTAGGGGCAAGGTCATCAAAAGGAATGAAACTAAAAACCTGGGAGAATAAATCCTGAATGCTGCTTTCATATATACAATAGCATCTATTATCAACCAGAAGTAGAATTTACTGATTGTAAAGGAAAATTTAAGTCCCATCAAGTGATCTCTGTTAATTTAGGCTGAATTTTATCTCATTAAAAAAAACTTGTACTTACATGACTTGTTTAAAATAAAAACTTTAAGATATTGATATCACATTTGTCTAGTTAATTTTTTATCTAAACAAATATTTGAAAAAAAAATGAAATACACAAGTATTTTAGAAAAGATGTTTTAGAAGACTAATAATCATAACTGAAGAAATTTTAGTCAATGATTTCACGCCTTTTAGTAGATATTTGGAAAATGTTTTTTTTTTTTTTTTGGTAAAATCTATTAATATCTTATTTTTGTATAAAATCTTTTCCAAAATTGTTTAGTTAAAAAGTTTTTAATAAACAAACTTGTTTAAATATGCTTCATCCATCATCGCCTCAAAAAGAACTTGTGATCAATTTTTGTATTATCTTGGCTGAATATCTATATGAAAAATAATAATGGTAATGAAAGCATAGGAATAGAAAATGTGTATTTATATATTTTCAAAGCTCCTTATTCATGGAACAGTTAATCTAGAATTTATTTTCATTGTCATAAAATTAATAATGACAATATGCTTTTTGGTGTCACAATCAGACAAAGAGTCAGAACAATGCTTATACATTATGTAAATCTTTCAACTCAGATGAAAATTACTTTTAATAATTTCTCACAGATCCAATCTAAACTGACAAAGTTTTTATACCAATAACCCCCAAAAGAACAAATGCCTGTTTTCTTTGAGAAAATTCGATTCTAGTTCTACAGACACTACATGCAGTGATGGATATGGTGAGTGTATGATAGGGACAGTGTTCTGCTTTTCACTTTACAGTTTATGTCTGATTTCTGCACTCATAGGGAGTCAAAAACATTTATCAGCAATCCTTTGTCATAATTCTAATGATTAAAATTACACTGTTTATTTGCTATTGTTAGCTTGAAGTGGTCTTAAATGAAAATTGTCTACATTGTATTTGTAATGGTTCTTCATAGTGCTCAAAATAAATGTCACCCCAATATAAACTTTGGTGAAGATAATATTTTTCTTGTATGTAATCTTCTTTCTTTGCAAAGTTTGTTCATCTGAACTTGAAAAATTTTCATTCTATTTGGAGGAGGAACAGGAAGAATTTTATTCTGATACTTTTGTTGCAAAGTGTATCAACTACTATGGATATTGTAGATTTTTGGTTTATTGTACCATGACATTAACACTGAAAAGATGAAATGGGAGAATAAAAAGGGAAGATAAATTGAAAGACAAAGAAAATATGAATATAAAATGAAGACAGCAAATAATTTAATGGAAGTTCAACAGTCAAATGTGGTATCACTGAATACACACCACAAACATATATATACATGTCTACAAGCATGTATATAGGGTGTATGTGATATCTGTAAGTAAGTGTATGCGTGTGCAATAGTGTAATGTGTTTGCATATGCAGCTGTGACTATGTATGCAAATACTATTTTTGTACATGTGTGCATATATATTGTGTTTTATGAGCATGTGGCTAAGTGGGTATAATTTTTGTTTTTCATCTCTGAGACCTGGATTCAAACCTCACAATGGTTAATTTGTTAGGGAAAAAGCTTTGTCATGTTAGGAAGGTGATCCCCACATGCAGCACCATTGGAAAGTACCTGAAAACCATATCATAGGCCTTGTGAGTGAAATTGGTAGATGAAACTATATTGTTGTTGATGATACATGAATTCACAAGTGATCATATGACCAAAGGTCTGAGTTTATTAACATTGTTCAAATTGATAATCATGCCAGTTATATACCTTATACCAGAAACTGTAACTAAAAAATCCAGTCAGTATGGTTTCAGTATAAACCAAAGGTGAACTCTGTGGATATGGAACAAACAAATATGTCTGAGTAGACATCACTACAGGAACTAGTTAGCTGTCATAGCAGACAGGTGTGCTTGGAAATGAGTAACTATTATTATTATTATTTTATAGCATGTATGTATGTGTTTGTATTTGGCATATATATATTCATGTGAATTTTCCATTTTAGATTAAACATCAAAAAGCCCTTGTTACCTATTTTAATCAACAGTTCTGTTTTTAAGAAAAAAAAGGGACAACAAACAACTTAGTCTGCAAGAAACAACAATTGTTTTCTGCAAATTCAGCTGAAGTTATATACTGGGAAGTCAAAATATTGTTTTTCATCTACCTTTATCACATATCTTTATCATTGATTAGACAATTTAAATAACAATATCCAAGATATGCAACAGATTTTAATTTATATCTATATTATTTTATATCTAAACATATAATAATTAGCAGTGTGCTTTTTCTGTCACACTCATGACAACAGTAACATCTGATAAACCAGATGTAAAAATAGAATTTTATATTAAATTAAACTTGATAAATTGTATATTTACTTAAATTTAACTCTGGTTAGATATTCAGGAAATACTGAAGATAAACAAGAAAATGCTGTATAGAAATCAAAACATTATCTTTTGATATTTTATACAATATTTTGTACAATGCTGTCATTTTTTATAGTAAAAGTAAACTATTTAATAAGTAAAATAAAAATATGAAACAAATGCAACTTCTTCACTGAGATTTTTAGTGTGTATAAAGTTCAAACTTAAGTTATATGAGACATTTTTAATTATGTTGTCAATCTCCAATTTGGTTTTAACCCCACTTTGCAAACAACTTATTTTTTCAGTTCATATTTAAAGTTGTTCAAAATTATATCTACATTTATATAGATTTATTTATATGCCATTAATCTAAAGAAATATTTAGAAATTGTTTTATTGCCTTCAGTAAACAAATTTAATGATCTTTTCATTCATATAAACAATGACTATTTAGAAATTCATACAACAAAAGTCATACTACACTCCCTACTAAATGTAATCATACAAAAAACATAACTAAAAATTAAAGACACTGTTTTTCATTATAAATAATATAAGAAATATTTTAATTTAATTTCTACTAATGAGTAAAGGATTTTTGGTGATGTTTTTATGCTTTTATTTGAAATCATTGAAACTTATATCAGATGCCAAAAATATGAATGAAAGAGTTGAAAAAAGAATTCAAAAAGGTATTATATGTCAGTGAAAAAGAAAAAAATCAAAATCCGGCTGAATTTTTCAAATTGTATATAATATTGTAAAGAAAGGTACACCATACACAAAGATGTTTTCTTGAAATGTAAGAAATGGTACATTAAATCATGTACAGATATTTCTCATAGAGAACCAAATGTAAACGGTAATAATGAAAATATATGCTAAAATGTAAATTAGGATTGATGAATCTACAACTATTAATTACAAAATTGTATTAATCATCTGTTTCAATGCAGTAATTGTTAAATCTTCCCAACTTACCTCATTTTATTTTGATATAGTCATTTTTTAGAATGGATTCAACAGATTTTTATCCCTTTAAATGTTATTTTTGGTGGATACTCATATTTGAATAGATGCTCTGTTTATTTATTAAACAGTATATTTATTTATTTTTATCTACTGGCTTGAGAAGTTTCATTAAAGAAAACTAAACTCACTAGCAGGACTCAAACCTGCATCTCTCTGGGCAGAGGAAGCTATCATTAAATCTGATACTCTCTGACCAACTAGACAATTAGGCAGGCAAGATCTGAATTGGACCCTTAAGCGAAAACTTCTCTCTTTATAGATCTCCTGCACAGTTTCATATTTATAAACAATGAGAATTTTTTAGAATGAATTTTAATCACTTTAAATTTTAGTAGATATTCATATTTGAGTAGACACACCATTTACTTATTAAACAGTATATTTATTAATTTTCACTTACCAGACTGAATGTTCAAGAAATTTCATTAAAGGAAAATTTACACTCTGATAGGATTTGAAATTGCATACATCAGGGCAGAGGAAGATATTGTTAAATCCAATATGCAACTGAGCTATCTCAAACACTCAGGCTGGCAGATGAAAATGAATAAATAAATAAAATGTTCAATAAATAAATGGAGTGCCTACTCAAACATGTATATTCACTAAAAATCACGTTTAATGTAATAAAAATATAGTAGAATATACGCAACTTGGTACAAATGTAAAATCTACTTGTAATTGCTTACAAAGAGGTGGTCTTTCAATGCAATGCATAAAAGAAAATGTGATATTGTCATCAGTAATGTTAGGATGAAATATAGGGGTTACAAAACTATTTATTTATCTAAATACAACTGTTTGGCTTCTTTTTTCTAAACTGTATTCACTTATATGACAGGTTTTATCAGGATGAATTAAAATAAACTGAGACTCTTTACTGTTACCTGTTAAAAATTGATTGTATTTTCAGTGTGGAATGCTTTGCTTCATCTTGCTAAATTGTAAAGTTAATGTGACAGTCATATAAAGCTATTTCAAAGCATTTTGCATTGAACCACAACATGAAAAACTCCAAACTGATCTTCTGTTCATTAAGTTGGTGAAAACACCTATGTCTAAATTCAACCCCAAAGAATATACAAGTGTTAGTAGTAGATGATATGAAACAACATACAGAAAAAAAGTGGAAGAAACCAAAAAAGTGACTTTTTACAATTAAAGAAAATTTTGTAATGGCAACTGGAGAGTAATTCACTTATTAATCCAGGTAATTAATACATAAATAGAAATTTCAGAAATGGATATTCTAAATATCTAAGTTACATTTGTATACTGGTTGATCATTGAGCATCTATACTACATATGAAAAAATTTGTAAAATTGTAAAATATACAATTATTATTGACTGTGTATTTTCAATGTATACTACACATATTTAAGATTTGGAAAATGGTAACAATTTACAATTATTATTGGCTATTTAATGTATACATACATTACATATAGCAATATTTTCAAAACTATAAAATATACAATTATTATTTGCTGATCATTGTACATCCATACTACATGGGGTGATATTTGATAAAACTTTAAAATATACAATTATTACTAACTGGAAATTGTACATAGAGAAAGATTTGTGAATTTGTAAAACATACAATTATTATTGGCTGATTATTGTGTATCTCTAATACATATAAGTAAAATATACAATTATTATGGACTGTGTACTTTCCATCTATATTACATATGGCTAGATTTGTAAAATTGTGCAATATACAATTTTTATTGGCTGATTATTGTACATATATACTACATATAGAAAGATTTGTAAAATTGTAATAAACACAATTATTATTGACTATGTATTTTCCATCTATACAACATATAGCTATATTTGGAAATTGTAAAATATACAATTATTATTGGCTGATCAGTGAGCATCTATAATATATACAGGTAGATTTGCAAAATTGTAAAATGCACAATTATTATTGGCTGATCATTCTATATCCTTTCCACATATGTATAAAATTGTAAAATATACAATTATTATTGGCAGTATATTTGCCCTCAATACTACCTAAAGCGAGATTAGTAAAATTGAAAATATACAATTATTATTGGATGATCTATATCATCTAAACAGAGTTTCCTAAAATTGCAAAATATAAAATTATTATGGACTGATCATTATACATATATCCTATATAAATAGCATATATGTATAATGATCAGTCCATAATAATTTTGTAATGACAACTGGAGTGTAATTCACTTATTAATCCAGGTAATTAATACATAAATAGAAATTTCAGAAATGGATATTCTAAATATCTAAGAATTTATTTAGGTAAATTTGTAAAAAAAATTGTAAAATATACAATTATTATTGGATGTGCATTTTGGATCTATACTATATATAGCTAGAATTATAATATTAGAAAATATGCAATTATTATTGGCTGATCATTGTACATCTATCCTACATATAGAAAGATTTGTAAAATTGTACAATATACAATTATTATTTGCTTATCATTGTATATCTATACTACATAGAGAAAATTTATGAAATTGTAAAATATAAAATTATTACTGTATGATCATTTTCTATCCCTATTACTTATAGGTTGGTTTGTAAAATATACAATTATTGTTGGCTGTGTATGTTACATCAATGGAACAAATAGCTAGATTTTTAAATTTTAAACTATTATTATTGGTAGATCATTGTGTATAGCTAGATTTGCAAAATATACAATTATTATTTGCTTATGAGTCTACATCTATCCTACATGTAGAAAGAATTATAAAATTGTACAATATAAATTTATTTTTTGCTGATCATTATACATCTATACTATATTTAGCTAGATTTGTAAAATTGTAAAATATACAATTATTATTGGCTGTTCATTGTACATCTATGCAACATCTATGCAACATCTATTTAAGATTTGCAAAATTAAAATATATACATTTATTACTGGCTGCTCATTGTACATCTATACAGCATATAGAAATATTTGGAAATTGTATAATTAATATTGGCTTATCATTGTATATCTTTACTCCATATGGAATGATTTGTAAAATGGTAAAATATAAACCTATTTTTGGCTGATTATTGTGCATCTGTAATAAATATAGTTTTGTAAAATTGAAAATTATACAATTCTTATTGGCTTATCATTGTACATCTCTACTGCATATAGAAAGATTTATAAAATTGTAAAATATAAAAATATTTTGGCTGATCATTGTACATCTATGATGCATATATTTAGGATTTGCATAATTGCAAGTATGTAGTTATTATTGGCTGATCATTTTAAATCCATACTACATATAGAAAGATTTGTAAAATTGTAAAATTATTGGCTGATCATTGTACATCTCTAGTACATGTAGCTAGATTTGTAAAAATTGTAAAATATATAATTATCATTGTTTGAGCATTGTACATCTCTCCTATATTTAGAAAGATTTGTAAAATTGTGCAATATACAATTATTATTGGCTGAGCATTTTATGTAAACAGTAAATATAACAAAGCAAGCTAAACTTTTGCTAGTACAATATTATTTTCAATAAATTTATAAATTATCTGAAAGCTTTCTTTTTATTTTCCCTAAATATTTTTCTCATGCCAATCTTTATTTGACTGTTACTGATAAAATAATGATTAAATCATTATTCCCCATGCATTTAGACACAAAATGACCCTAAGATTTACAAAAGATTTTCTGATTATAATTGGTGATTATAGTATTTACTTCATTCCTAACCTAAGCTCCTTAGACTTTAACATATACCTAGTTTATAAATCCCATTTCCATCACCAATTTCAGGTTTTTCAATTCTTCTCTTCTTGGTAACAAGTGTCAAAACTTTCAATGAATTACAGATCATCTGTGATAATTTTATTTTGAAAAGTCAATTTTTTTAAATGAAAACAGTGCTGATTTTTAACTTATAGGAATAAATTTATTCATAGAAAATGCATAAAATATTTGATTCAAATTGTTATAATAGTCTTAAGCCATGGCATGTAATTTATAAATTTAAGTATATTAGTACCTAATCACTTTATTATATATCAAGATTATTTCTATATGTGATACTTAAATAAGCACACATACATACACGCATTCAATACTATTTAAATGAATTTCTTAAAAAAGGATCATACAAATGTTGACTTCTGTAAGGATCAATTCTTAAATATTCTCCAAGAACCCCTTTTTTATTGTAACAATCTGCTCTTTTGTTTCATTGATGACTTTCAAGAAGAGAAATTTTCAATAAATTAGCCTTTCTATAGAGAACAATGACTTATTTTATATACAAAGTCTTAAATCTTATCTCAAGTAACTTAAATGCAAAAACTCTTTTTCTTTAACAGCAATGGAAATGCCACTTTGATAAGGTAAGCTTATCAATGATATTCTTTTTATAGTGAAATTCTTGAGATGAGGAATTATCATTATTATAGGCCCTTCTATTTGAACCAGCATGTTCATTTTGATTGTTATAATCACAATATTTCAACCATTCTATCATGTGACCCACTTGTTTCTTGAAAGTGATGAGTTCAATCCTTCAGTTGGGTAATGCAAAAAAGTCATATAATTTGGTTCAGTGGAAGTAATGTACAAGTGATACAAAGGCAAATAGACTAGAGAGACTTGAACTGATACTAAATATTCCCTTATGTGGAAGGCAGAATAAAAACAATCTCATCCCCCATGGATTGAATAAAGAGCTCAGTTCAAAATTGCAAGGAAGTTGCCAAGTAGAAGACCAAGATAGTACAGTAGCTAAAAATTTGTGTGTATAGCAACCAAAATGAGTAAATGCTGGTTTGAATAAAAAGTCATTTAATAATGTCATTCTTTTATCAGTCATTGTGATAGTTTGTACTTCATTGTCTTTGATTTTAAAGTTTGCTGAAGAATGCCATTTTTATCTAAACAAATAAATATGCATATTCTTTTGGAAGCAATAGAGATACATCAATCTATAGATTTTAATTTTAGCATGAAAAATACATAAATATTGGGATGGTTGATATTTCTAATGTTTTAATTTAACATATAAGGGTCATCATAATGACTGCTTGTTCACATTGTTCTATCTCAAAATCTAACCAAAAATATCAAAGCTTCAACTTATTCTTCACTCTCTCCTCTATGAATTTAAAAAGTTTTAACTGAAGATATATTTTTGGCATTTCTTAAATATTATCCATTTTGCTCATTAACAGGAAAGAATCATTTGTCATTTCTTATCAATAAAGCATCTAAATCCAAGCTATTTCTTGATGTTCCCTATTTTGGGACTTATAGTTTTTTTTTCCGTGTGTAATTTTTTTTCTGCATTGCTTTGGTGATAAATTATTGATAAAATGAATATCCTTTAATGATTAAACTTGAATTCTGTAAAGATTAAAATTCGAATCTAACAAAGTTAGACTGAGAAGAAATCAGAGAGTATATTGAGATCTACAAGAACTGATATTTGATTTCTGCTGTTCAACAGAGACATGTAATCAGCAGGCATAAAGCTGCAGATACAACTTGCAATAAAACTATATTCATTGAGATTTACAATAGAATTAAAAGTAATAACTACATAACCACTTTACAATGCTTTCAAAGGCAGCCAATTTTTTAAACTTCTTTTATTCCATTGTTGATAAATTGAAAGGATCAGTATTCCCAATTTTGATCCTTTTAATGCATCAATAGGTTTTAATTCCAATTTCAATTATCAAACACATTTTATCATTCAGGTCACTAATAAAAGTAATCAAACTATTATATCTTATTCAAGTCAATCAGGATCATCAGAAATTGAAAAAAATCTCCATTGCAAATTGAAAATGTATTAAAATCAGTCCAGTAATAGTAATATGGTATCTAAATCACATGAGCTATTACAAATGAGCAGCCATAAGAAAGTATCTTCCTAAACAAGATTATATTCAGTAAAGAATCAGTGAGCCATTCAGATAACAAAAAACCCTTTAAGTTTTAATACACTGTTATCTTATCACATGAACCCTTACAAGCTCAATATTTTTAATCACATCTTAATATCAATCAGGAAATTACCTAATTGCCTGGTCAATAATTTTTTTCTAACCAGCTGAAGCCAACAATGAAAGATAGCAGATACTTAGTTACAGTGTGAAGAGAAAGAAATTTTCATTCAGAGACTCTACAATTCTTGGAGAATATCATGGTAGTATGGGAAACCAAACAAAACAGCAATACCATCAGTGTGGCAAAAGAAAAAGAAAACAAAAATTGTAATAAAAAACTATTTTGTATTTGCCAATACAAGCAAAATGTCTTTCTGCTGGTGATTGTGACAATTTTGAATGTGGATAGAGTTGGTAAGGCCTGGAGCTGATGTGTTTGACAAGTCGGTTAACAGAGGTTATGGTGGTGATGACAAGAAATGCTTGGAGTGGATTAGTGAAGTATCATAAAGTGGAAATGTCTCTGTTAGATTCTAGTCAACATATAGAGTGAATCAGAAAGAGATCTAATTTGCAGCAGAGTATAACATCAGTACAGAAAAATCCATATCCAGTCTGTAGGAAGAATATCTCTCAATATGCTTTGATATTTATTTGAGTAAAAAATATCATTTTCATGGAAAATTGATCTTTATGCTCTATAATGATAAAGATATGACAATGTAAAGTTCAAAAATGTGACTTTCTAGTTAATTTCTAGGCATCTATTCTATATGAATTCAATATTGAAAACATAATTTTTCTCTCCATATTTTCCAGCAGGTACAATTATCTTTTCTTTTTAAAAAATTCTCTTTTACTTCATTTTACATTTCATCATTTTGTTCACTTTACACTTTTCCATTATTTTATATTTTCTTCCCTTTTACTTCATTTTATGATTTTTTATCAATTTCAACCTTTTGTTCTAATTCACTTTTCAATAATTTTATGGTTTTTTCTCTTTTGTTCCATTTTATACTTTATTATCAATTTCATCCTTTTGTTCTAATTCACTTAACCATAATTTTATGTTTTTTTCTCTTTTACTTCATTTTATGCTTTTTTATAAATTTCATCCATTTAGTCTAATACAATTTTCCATAATTTTATGCTTTTTACTCTTTTGTTTATTTTATAGTGTTTTTTGAATTTCATTGTTTTATTCTAATTCACTCTTCCATAATTTCATGCTTTTATTTATTTTGTTTCATGCTATGCTTTTTTATCAATTTTATAGTTTTAGTCTAATTTTTCAATAATTTTATGATTATTTGTCTTTTGCTACATTTTATGTTTTTCTATCAAATTCATCCATTTGTTCTAATTCACTTTTACTTAATTTTATGTTTTTTTTTTTTTTCTTTCATCTCATTTTATGCATTTTAATCAATTTCAACTTTTGTTCTAATTCACTTTTCCATTATTTCAATTTTCTTTTGTATTATTTTTTCATTTTATCAATTTCATCGTTTTGTTTTAATTCACTTTTTCATAATTTTATGCTTTTTTCTTCTCTTTTTCTTCATTTTATGCTTTTTTATCAAATCCATTCTTTGGAACTGATTAAATCATTTTTTTTAAATTTCTCTTTTGTCTCATTTTATGTTTTTTTCCATTTGTTCCAATTCATTTTACCATAATTTTATGCTTTTTTCTTTTTTACTTCATTTAATGCTGTTTTTCAAATTCATTCATTTCTTCTAATACACTTTTCCATATTTTAATTCATTTTTCCACGCTTTTTTATCAATTTCATCATTTTGGTCTAATACAATTTTCTATAATTCTATGTTTTTTTCTCTCTTGTTTCATTTTAATTGTATGAATTTCATCCTCTTGTTGTACTTCACTTTTCCATAGTTTTATGCTTTTTTACTTCATTTTATGCTTTTTTATCAATTTCATCTATTTGTTCTAATTCACTTTTCCATAATTCTATGTGTTTTTTGCTTTTACTTCTTTTTATGCACTTTTATCACTTTCATCTTAGTTTAATTTTTTTTATAATTTTATGCTTTTACTTCTCTTTTGTTTCATTTTATGCTATTTTATCAAATTCATCAACTTAGAACAAGTTGATGAATTTGATAAAATTCACTCTTCCATAATTTTATTGTTTTTCTTTTTTACTTTATTTTATGCTTTTTTATAAATTGCATCTTTTTAATTTAATTTACTTTTCCATAATTTTATACTTTTTCTCTTTTGTTTCATTTTATGCTTTTTATCAATTTCATCCTTTTGTTCTGTGTCCTTTTCTCATAATACTTCTTCCTCTTTTACTTCATTTCATGTTTTTTATCAAATTCATCCATCTGTTCTAATCTACTTTTCCATAATGTTATACTATGTGAAAATGGATATTAGATACATATAATTCAGTCATAAGAATTCATTTATGCAAGCAATTTTTTAGTGATTACTATCAACCTTATTCTAAGTTAGTATTGATATATAAAGAGTTGCTTTCCCAATTGAATTCAAAAGGCTTGGATTAATCCATGATATGACCCTAGTCACCTTCTTGATAAATCCTCCATAATGAGATTTAAACCCAGATTTAAAAGTCAGAATGCCAATATTCTAACCACTCAGCCATATGTCTACATAATAACTATTATACAGGTAGTAATAAATACATCTGTATATTATTTTAAGCAGGTGGAATGAAAGTTATAAGGAGTTCTTCTTCTTTTACTGGTTTCCATTTTAAAAAAATCTATGACAACCTTTTCTTCTCTCTCATGATAGAAGTGTAGCGGACCAGGAGGTGAAGATATAAAGAAAACACATGCATTTTTATATTTCCTGCTAGAAGAAGGTCAAGCTACAAGAAAAATGGCGGACTCTAGTTGTGTCCAACTGAAGATGAAAGAAGACAAACAAGACTGATATATATATATCTATATATATATATATATATATATATATATATATATAAAAACAAATATATGTATTAAACAAAACAATTTTACAATGGACATAGACAATAATATTTGTATGTGTGTGAACATTTGTGTTTGTCCTTTGGTAGGTGTTCATATGTACGTGTATGTGTGTATAATGCTCATGACGTCTCCCCACAAGTGGGAAACGCTATCTCCTAAGAGAGCTTACATAGTCCCTGAAATGAAAAAGAGGATTTACCTCACCTCCACGCGAGGTGGGATCCAGCACGAGACCTGAAGGAAAAGAGATTAAGGCAAGAAGTCACCCAGTATTTATAGTATGGGGAGCGAGACCCCTAGTGACAATTTGGGAATTAAGGAGGAGGTAACTTCGACAGAAGTGATAGAAATATTTTGTTTCAATTGAAGCCATAAATTAACTTGAAGTAATTTTCTTTTATTTTCAGGAGAAAAATTAATCTTAATATGGGCAGTTAAAAATATTTGTAGTGTGAAAATAGTTTTAAATGATTTTGAGGTTATAGTATATATCTTATAACTCTTATGAAGCTAATTTTTTCAATTACTTTATAATATTTGAGTTGGGCTCAAGATATTGATATTGCATTGAAATACTTAATAAACAAATCCTAAGTATAAAAAATGGTTGTAATGTTTTTTAGAGTCACTGTTATGCTTCATTTTAATTCTTTAATGTACATCATTTAAAATCTTCTATATATGTTTTATGATATTTTTTTAATTATTTTCTCAAACATAATTTATTAATGGTTGATTTTGTTTTGACTTAATTTGACAGGATTTTATTATTTAAGTCCCAGTTTTTATATACTTCTTTATAATAGTAAATGGCGGAGCCTTAACATGACTCATTACCTGCAAAGTTTTCAATGACAAGAATATTTAAAAACTATTCATATTTTTTATGAATTATCTCTGTCAAGTAATAATTTCAAATTAATAAAGTCTAATATCATAAATTTTGGTCATTGAAACTATTAATAGAAATATTGTTCTTTGACTTAGTAGTTGCTTACTTAAAATCCCACAAATTTAAAACTTTTCTTTTGCCATTTACTTTAATTTGGGAGTAGGATAGGGATAGAGTCTCTGTTTCAGTTTGTCTGTGTTATATTGCAATTGAGAGAGCAATTCTCTAAGCATCTAAGTATGTGGTAATATATTAAGTTGAGAAATTGCATTTTAATAATAAATGTGAGTAATTAAAATGGAATAAAAGAGTATGAATTTGGAATATTTAATATGTTGTATTGACAGAAAGTTTCAGGAGTTATTATTGTTATTCATAATAGTTACTAAGTTACAGATGTTCCTCTGATATTCAGTGATTGTGAGCATGTGGAAAAATTAGATGAGATATTAAGCAGATACAGTGATAATCATTCAACTGCTAGACAAATGATCCTATTCCTTGGATTTCTGTAAGACATCATGTCTTAAAGAAAATCCAATTTTCTTACATGTGTCATAGTTTATTTTCTACTTCCCAAGCACAATGAAGAAAAGTTTTTAAGTTTTTATTTTGACTAATGTATAATTTCTGCCCCTGCAGTGTTATGACACAAACAAAAAAAAGTTTTAAGGCATTAATACAGTGAGTTGTTTCTCAGATGGAGTTAGCCAGAGACTAAAATGGAATGGCTGTTCTGTTATTGTCTTGATTTATCACATCTTTTTATTATACCACATTGCATTGTATTATTATAAATTATCTTATACTATTAATTAAAGATAATTATATAGGGATTATCCTGTTACATTAATTTCTATAAGTCTTGCCATGGTTGAGTGCTTGATTTCAGGGAAGTTTTTTGTTTATTAGGCATTATATATAGCAGGTTAGATCCATAATTCATATGCACATAGATATCTGTCTACATGCAAGAAAATTTATAGATCCACCAAGAAACATTTTTAATTTAGTCGCTTCCTTATAGATATAATTGACCCATTGATCAGAAAGTCTCCTTCATATGTCTGAAACTCCACCCACTTTGTGGAAATAATTAAAGATGCTCCCATCCTATCCAACCAGATGGTGAGCTTGGATGTGGTGAGTTTTTTCACCATTTTACCCACGGAGGAGCCACTCTCAGTAATAGATTGGCCTCTGACTCATCCCTAGAATAACAGATCAGTATTCCAATAGATAATCTGATGGAGATGTTGACTTTCTGTACACAAACAACACACTTCGGAATGGGATCACATATATATCGACAGGATGAGGGCTTAACAATGGGCTCACCATTATCCCCAGCAATGGTGAATATATACATGGAATACTTTGAGGAAATGACATTAGAATCTATATCTCTAAAGCCAACTATATGGTTATGGTACGTAGATGACACCATCATACTCTGGCCACACCAGGAAGATGTTCAGGTTCTACTGGACCATGTGAACTCAATAAGACCTTCAATACAGTTCACAATGGAGAAAGAGAGTAACAACGCACTCCCATTCCTGGATGTGCTAATATCTCAAACAAAACATGGGTTCAAGACATCTGTATACCGTAAACCGAAATTTACTGGACAGTACCTCAATTTCAACTCCCACCATCCATACAGCATAAAGAAAGGGATCATCTGCTGCTTACAACACCAAGCAAAAGTCATAAGTGGTGACCCAGAGACATTAGATAAAGAATTGGTCAGTATAAGTAGAACTCTACAACATAACAACTACCCTGAGTACATGGCAGCAGCCCCACAAAAAACTGGGATAGGCGGGTACAAGAGGAGGACAAAGTATCTGCAGTCCATATAACATCAGGACAACCTTCAAAAGCTTGACAACACTTCGCAGATATCTCTCCCAAGTAAGACCCCCCCCATAGAGGAGAACATGACTAAAGACTGTGTGTACACTATCCCGTGCAGCTGCAGAAAGAAAAGCCCCCCCTTAAGGTAAGGCTTCTAGAACACCAGAAAGCTGTAACACGAGGGGAAGTAGAAAAATCAGGTGTGGCTGACCACATATGGAGAGAGAAGGAAGATCACCACCCTCTGTGGGATCAGGTTGAGATCATAGACAAAGAACACCATTGGAAAATTCATAAACTTAAGGAATCAGCACATATGCTCGGCCACAAAAATCTCCTAAGCTGACCAAGCATAGAAATGAATACAATATAGGAACCAGTAATGAAGAGTGCCAGAGAAAAGCGATAATAACAACAAAAATTGCAATATGAGCTCTGGTAAAAACATAAATGATAACAGCAAAAATTGCAATATGTGCACTGGTAAAAAAACGGTTGCTGAAGATATTAGGTTTATTTATAATACACCGAAATTCATACACAGATGTCCTCAAGGACACATGGCACGGTGGATAAAGGCGTTGGTTAGATCCAGTGACAGGACCCAAAGAGTGTGAGTTCAATACTCGATTAAAGCAGTGGAGAACTTTCAGAGGGAAAATTAACAGGAGATAACTGATAACTGACATCCATTAAAACATGGCACGTGGAACTAGAGTGAAATAAAGGGTTCAGTTTGACATTCCAACCTGAAGAAGGCTGAAGCTTATAACGGCCGAAACATTGTAATAAAAAAGGCAACAAAAATGAACAGATCCCAGCTTGACTCCTGTAGTCCATTGCCTTACGGATATTTATAGGTAGTTACTACCTATAGTGTAGTCACTCATGGGGATGACAGGTTATTCCATTACATCAGTTCCATAACAGGAATATAAAGTTTCATTTACCACAAAAGAAAATTTAAAAGGATGGATCACAGTAATCCCATTTTTTTTTTAATTATTTCATCCCAAGCAAGTATGCAGGGAGTTACAGAGAGAGAAGGTTCAAAAAGATAGAACATGACAATTGACATTGCATTTAAATTGTAGTTAACAGCAAGGAAACAGAAGGGAGTTCCACTGTCAGGAAATGTAAGAAAAGAAACTGTTAGATTAGAAGTGGTGGTTACATTTAACTAATTCAACAGTAAATGGATAGAAACTAAATGCCAATCTAATAGCACACTTACTCACGTATCCGAGGCATTAAAAAAAAGTTCATCAGAGCAGTTGCCATGAAAATATTTGTAGAAAAGACAGAAGGAAGCCATTTCACATCTGTAAGGAAGTTACTGAAGTTTAGATGCCAAGCCAGGATCGATTACATTGCAGATCCTTCTTTGGATTTTCTCAAGAACCTCAAAATGAATAGCAGGGACACGAGACCAGATATGGCAACAGTTTTCAATGCACAGACAAATGGTAGATGGACTCTAATGAGAAAAACCTTCTGGTACAACACAGTGAACCAACTTTTATTGCAGTAGATACAGCTATTGATTGGATGTAGTCATTCTACTTCAAGTCATCTGAAAATGTGAGGCCAAGAAGGTGTAGTGTGTTGCTCTCCAGCAGTCTAGCATTGGCCATGCTGATGGCAAGCAGCAAAGTTTTTCTATGGTGGTTAAATGAAAGCAGTTTAATTTTGGAAGCATTAAAATTTACAAACCATTTCCTGTCCCAGTTAATTACAGATTGGAGGGTTTTTTCAAGAGCAGCAGCCAGGTTAACTTTGTCAGCTCTGATGAATTTGCTATTGAGACAGGATTAAATGGTAGTGTCATCTGCATAGATGCCTACTTGGGAACTGATGACTAGGAAGATCATTGATGAAGATCAAAAACAGCATAGATGAGATGGAGCTTTGGGAGACACCCATGTTTATGTGAAAGGATCTGGAATTGAACCCATTCAAAAGGACCTTCATTTCACGATTTGATAGGAATGATTGGATTAAATCAAACAATCATCCAGTAATACCATGTCCCTGGAGCCTACATAAAAGATCAGCATACCAAACCCTGTCAAATGCCTTTGAGATATCTAAAGCCACAGCTTGAGCTTTACCATTATTATCAAGAGCTTGATATATTTATTCAGTGATGGTCATTAGGACATCAGCAGTAGACTTGGAAAAAGAGAAGCCATATTGCTTGTCAGAGAGTAGGTTGTAAGGGGTAAGATGCTTAACCACTTCAGCATTGTTAAAAACCTTGAATAAAAGCAGTAGGAGAATAATAGGGTGATAGAGGCATCAGAAGTTTCTCCAGAGTTCTTAAAAAAGAACTACAGAGGAGGAATACCAACAAGTAAGAAAGCAGGAAACAGTGAGGCAATAGTTGTAGAGTTATGAGAGAACTGGAGCCAGCTCCAAAGTACATTTCTTTAGGATGATGATGACTGGGATCCTGATGAGGTTATGCACATATCGCTTTGTAAAGCCTCTGTTCTAGGGAAAAAATCAGGTATGGATACTCAAAATGTGTCAAATGTTGAGTTGGAATAGAATTTCCAAACAAAGCATTCAACCTTATCTGCTGTAGATATCAGGATTTCAAATTGATTGATTAGAGGATGAATTGGGGACTTGCTGTTGTTCATCACACTCTTGCAGAGCCACCAATAATCTCTAGAACCAAACTTGGGAGATGCTATACATTGTTTCATTCTATCAGCAAACAGTAACTTCATTTCTTTGAGGAGATGCTTGCACTCATTATGAGCAGAGACAAAGAGATCTCTGTTGCAATCAAACATGTTGCTCTGCTACAGTCAGAAGAAGTGGTTCCTGTGGGCTATAGTGGCAAAGCATGCAAGTGAGAACCAAGGAGATAAATGCAGTTTAACTTGGTATTTCCTCGCTGGAATGAAATCATTGATGCTGGTGTTCATCCAGGATTACCATACTATCAATTCTGGATGGTTAGCAGGTAGTTGATAAATGCTGCAATGCATGACAGCCTGTATGAGTCATAAGAATTAGTCATCTTTTTGCACTAAAGAAGAATATATAAAACACTTCAAATTATTCTGAAAAGGCAATTGCTTCAGTCCTGCACTCTGATGAAGCCATGCCATGCTACTCAAATTATGGCACCAGCATGGTGAAAAATACCATTTTTTGTAATTCCTTATACTTGCCAAATGGCACCAATGCGAAATCCTTAATCTTTGCAATCTTCCCAAAAAATGCTTATAAATCCTCTATACATCTGTTTGAATGAATTCTTTCTTCATACACTTTCCATGATGCATAATTCAGTTTATGCTGATTACCACATTCTTAGAAATTTTGTTAGATATTTTGTTCATTTTTTGACGACAGATACACCATTCTCTGATTTTTTCATGGCTAACAAAATATGATTTGTTTCTTGAGGTTCTTCTCTCAGACATCTCACTGTTATGATTTCAGTGTTAAATGATGCCAACTGGAAAACATTACTGCTCAGTGTCACTTGGAAATGTTTTTGGCAAATGAATATGCTTGTTCTGCACAGATGTTTCTTCTGTGTATTAAATTTCTAATACGAAATCCAACCCATGTGTCCTTAATGTGTTTGATTTCAAGGTTTGTTTTTTGTATTCTGTTCACTTTCAGCTTTGAATTTTTTGCAGCACTGTAGATGGCACAAGATGAAAAGTTTCAATCTAAAATTTGCATGTAATCATTTTGTTTTCAGTTTGTTCTTCTGTAGATGGTTCAGTTGTTGCTGATAAATACTCATCATTTAACATTTTGGAAGTAATCACCATATATAGTAATGACCTCTTGTACATTCTCATTCATTTGTTGCTCTTCTTTCACTTTTGCTTTTGTGAACCAGATTCCTGCTTAAGAATTGCACTGATATAATTGTAAAAGTTTTAGGTCATTTAAGTGTTCATTGTACAAGGGGTAAGCACACACACACACACACACACACACACACACACACACACACACACACACAAAGGATCTCCATTGTAGCTATTTGATATCCCAATTTTTCACAAGCAAAGAATTTAAAGGGGAATTTCAATTCTACTGTAGAGCATTTGATATTTCTTTAGCTTTAGCTTTTTCATTCCAACAAAACATGACTTTAACAATGAAAAAGCCAATATCTTCTAAAGTCCATAAACACAAAATTACTCACTAAACAGTGAATAATTTTGTGTTTATGGATTACAGAAACAACTTAAATATTAGTATCTTAAGGACCAAAGTCTCAGTGTTTTAAGGTCCAAATAGAATTATTTTGTGCTCCACTGTTCTTCTTGTTAGGTCCCTTGTAATGACACTAACAAATGAAGTAGATGCTTATAGCCCAGGTTATAGATTAAGACGTGATAATAAGGAACAAAGGTAATGTCAAGTAAGCAAACAATGAGGGAGAAATTCTATCACATGTAGCTGAATTTTTCTCAATCAACATGTGAAAGGGGGTTTCTGTTTTCTATTTAAATCTCTCAGAGAAGGGAAAACAAGTGAAAGCTTTCTTTAACAATTAATTTATTTGCAAACTTCTGTGGACTAAGTTGAATTGTTTATGAACAAAATCAGTGGGAAAGCCAACAAGTATAGTGAGAGTTTTATTTTTGCATGTAGTTGTTCTATAAAAGATTAATTCCAATTATTTATCTCATTTAATATTAAGATAATTGTTATTGAATATTATTTTTATTTGATGTTTGTTTTTCTGATTTTCATGTTTTTCTTTTCTCTTTTAATTTCTTTTTATGTTTTGATTGCTATCTTCCTCATTTTTTTTCTTTATTAACTTTACTGGATTAATGGACATCATATACCCACTTTTCACAATTATAATTGATGTCATTTGTCCACCCTAAAAGTACTGCAAACCTCTTTATCTCCTTTAGCCAATCAGAATTGCAATAAAGATTCACCTGCAGGCTAGTCATCCCAGTAGATTCAAATATTTGAATGTTTGGATAACCTATAGAAAATCCCAGTTAGTAGAAGCAGTAATAACAATAACATCATCATATCATCATAATGGATGCTCATTTCTGCATACAACCATCTTATGGGTACATTTGTGTTTCTGATATGATCAATAAACAAGGAACCTTCAGTCACATTGATGTGATTTTGTACTATCAATGTCTTCCAAATTGTCTTGTCTATCCAATTTCACTCACAAGGCTTGGGCTAAGCTGTGGTATGGTTTTCACACACTTTCCAACAGTGCCAAGACTGACATTATCAAGAAGTTCATTCTTTGATAAATCGACCATGATAAGATTTGAACCCAGGTCTCATGGTTAGAATGCTAATGTTGTAACTATGTGGCCATGTGACCACACCATATATACAGACACACACAACCCTTGCTTTTCAAGTTTAGTTTGGATTAAGATCAACTGATAGCCAAAGCACAACTTGATCATCCTGCTTCTCCCAGTTTCTCAAGTGCTTAACTGACTGAAGGTGAAATAAAATTTTGGAAATTTATAACTTTTTCAATTTTCTCCTAGACTTGCCCAATATCAAACCCAATAATATATAACTAAACAGTTTTTTATTAAATTTTATTTAACACTAACAAAATGCAATATAAACAAATTATGTATTTATATTACCTTATTTATTTCAATTCAAAAAACTTTATTATAGATTTTTCATTGTAAAGATTGTAATTATGTTTTTAAAATTAATTTGACATAACAAATACCATATATACTTGCACATCATGCAATTTTTGAAGACTTAATTTTGAAGCTAATTTTAAGGCAGTTACATCATACGTGATATAAAATTAGTATATGTACTGCTGGCCCTAACTATACTGTTGACCAAACTCTATAACTATTTTCTGTCGTCAAAAAATTCAGCTGTATTTTAAATAAGCATCACACATTACACAAGTATATACAGTATATTTCTATACTTAGAAAAAACACAAATCTCAGGTTGTCTTAACATATGATTGTTATATTTAAATGTGTCATTTGCTTGAACTATATAAGCACTTTCCTATGGAATTAGTTAAAATATACACAATACATTTAAAAAATGCACACTCTATTTTCTATTTTAAAATTATTTGATAACATTAGTACAACTGAATTTGGTTTTAACAGTTTTTGTTGCTTAGAAATTATGGCTTACATAAAAAGGAAGCTATTGTTGTTGTTCAATAGAAAAATTAGTAAGACCTCCATGCACCCATCAACTTGAGCATGTACAAGGAGGTTGATGAAGAGTTCTCAGCCTGAACCACTTCCTAAAATCTGAACAAATAATCAAACATCAGTTCAAGAATTTTGCAGCACCCCTCGTATCTAATTCTAAGCTATGAAAACATTCTAAAAGCCTAGTCATCTCAAAATCTGGCCAGTTGCAGTAATCTAATTTTGTCATTACAAAGGAAGTTTATTTACTGTCACAAGTTCATTTAAGATTCAAATAAAGAAATTTTTTATCTACATCGATCAACAGCCTAATTTACTAATTAATGGTAAATTGTTTAGATTGCTTGGACATCATATTAAATGACATTCAAATCTATGAAAACTCCTCAAAGCACAAAAGAAATGTGTTTCTAATTTTATTTCTCAATCTGATTAGTTGCAAACGATGTCATCTACTCACATACAAGGTTTGATTAAAAAGTATCAGGGCTGTTGCTATGGTAACAGAACTAAAGCAGGCATAGTGAAGATGTTTGGCACAGATTGACCTTCAAACTCTATCACATATGCAGACTAACATATAACATTCTTGATTACTTCTGTTATTTATAGCAATGCTTGGAAGCAAAGTGTATAGAGTGGGATCACCTTACCACATCACTTTTTGAAAATGGGCATAACAGGTGATGTACTGTGGGTCTATGGCTATGACCCCGAAAAAAAGGCTTTGCAGTGGAAGATCTCAACCACGCTGAGTAAGCACATATGAGTTGAAGCAATGTGAGGACACTGTTGACAGTTTTCTTTGACTAAAAGGGATGTTGTTCATCATGAGTTTGCTCCACCTGGTCAGACAGTAAAAAACAAAAACTACGAAGCATTTTGCAGCGTTTGTGGGATGCTGTTCATCAGAAAAAGACAGAATTGCATGCATCCAGTGAGTGGCAACTCTACCATATTAACTCACATACCCATTCAGCATAGCTTGTTTTCGGCCAAGAATAATGTCACTCAGGTTAACAAACACTATATTCGACAGATCTCATCCATTGTGACATATTCCTCTTCCCAAAAACCAAATACTAATTGACTTGAAAGGAACAAGATTTCAAGACATCAATTAAAACCAAAAGAATGCTACAAAGCAGATGCTCACTATCTCCAAAAAGGTGTTCCACAACATTTTCCTTTTCCCAAAAATCAAATCTTACTTGAAAAGAACAAGATTTCAAGACGTCAAGGAAAACAAAAAGAATGCTACAAAGCAGCTGCTCATTATATCCAAAAAGGTGTTCCAGGAACGCTTTCATCATGGAAACGACATTGGATAAAACGTGTAGCTTCAGACAGGGTCTGCATTGTCGACAACTGCTCATAGCTAAGCATTGGGATCATCATTCTCTCTTCTTATTCCTTTTCTCCCCCTTGGTGTTACTCTTCATGTTGGTGATTGGACTTGAATGTGTTCATTCCCTTTCAGATCGTCCTCTGCCAGGAAGGCCAGTTTGCAGCAACATTTTCCCCGCTCTCAGGATCAATAATGGCGTGTGTCAGGGATGTTTTCAACAGATTGTTTTGTAGCCTCTTGCCACTAACAAGTTCTCCAAACAGGATGATTCATGAGAGTCTAGTGGAAAGCATTCTATTCACATCACCCACCCAGTGGGGGTGATGTTGAAGGATGGTAACCTTGATGCTGGGGAGAGATGTCCAAGAAAGGACTTTGTTGTTGGTGATGTGGTCCTTCCAACTGATGCAAAGAATTCTTTGATTTTTCGTTTGCTGGAACCATTCTATATATTTGATGTCCTGGTGATACAAAGTACAGACCTCATAAGTGTACAAAAGGGTGGAGAGAACCACATGCTGGAAAACCTTTATTTTGGTTTTTATGGTGAGACCATGATTGTTGAAGACCTGATGTGAGAGCATTCTATATGCAGTATGAGCCACCTTGATCCTGTTTTCAAGGTCTCTATCACAGGTGACATTATTCAAGATGATGCTGCCAATGTAGAGAAATTCATCAACTGTGATCATAATTCTTGTTTGTCTATAGTTTTATATCTTCTTCACTAAATTTTACCTTATTTATATGAAAGAAATAACAAGGAGTATAATAGTACAAACAAAATGAAAGTTAAGTTATAACTCAATCTAACCAACTGTGCTTACACTCAATGAAAACAAGACTATATTTTTTTTAATTTTCAGTCAATAATATGCACAAAAGACACTCGAGGTAGCAGGTTACAGTGATATTGTATGAGCATTGGCTACATTAGAAGGATAGAGTGAAATGATACTTTAGAAGGAATTGGAAACCCAATTCTAAACAGGAAACAAGGTTTAAATCTCTACTTCTGTTCAAAAACTGGGGAGGAGTATGAACCTGATGATAGATGAACCTATCTACTCCTATTGGGAGAGGAAAAATAATAATTAGTGAAAAAAAATTCAGAGTTCAAGCAGAACCATCAGAGTTGAAATAGACATTAGAAGAAACTGAAAAACCCAATCCTAAGCCGGAAAAAACCTCTACTCCTGTTCAAATTGAGATGAAAATAAAAGTGAGATCTCTCAATGATAAAGATTTGAATGTTTTAGTGAAAGTCCATCCCAAAAGAGCAGAGAACTTGTAGCAAATATCAAAATGTCTCAATTGAAACAATTTCACATCATTCCTGAGTGAATAATAAAAAAAAATGTACTTGATTTGAACTGAAAGAGAAATAAAAACTCAGATTTATAAAAGTTTGAATAAATGGTGTTTGACAGCATAAATTTGATTTGTTTTTGTATGAAAAAGGGATTTTGCATTGCTCCAAAAACGGAAGACAAGCTTCAAATTGGTTAGATGTAGAGAAGAAATAAAAAACATTAACAAAAAATACACCTTGAAAGTTATGGTGAGCATTTTGTAGTACAAGAGTGCTTTACTACAATCATAGCTACCTTCAAACAGGCTAAAGGAAATAATGGACATACATATGGAGACCAGGTTGAAATAATACATATGCCACTAAGACACCCAATTGCTGACTAGAAAAGGTGTCATTTTGTTACATGATAATGTTGCAAAAATGATGTTAAAATTTAAAATATGATGAAGATTTTATTATCTCCTTTTCAGTCACCTAATTGCACTTTTGTGGATCAACATTATTGTCAATCAGTTAAACCATGTCCTCAGAATCAAGAAGTTTTCAAGAAATTTGTTAGGTTTTTAGTAAAAATTTTAAAAAAAGAAAGGAAAATGGCAACCTTCTTCCAAAAGTGTAATTTCATAGAAATAAATTAGCAATTTTATGCTGAGCAAATTTATAATAAAACATACAATCATTTTTTTAATAAACTATTTTCTCTTCAGAGTTTGAATGTTATATCATAATAATTGTCCAATGTCTGACTTTATCTTTCATCAGCCTGGTACTTATAAAAGTATCATTTCTTTAAATTTGTATTTCATCACAAAAAGAGAAAGATATTTGAAGGATGAGAAATAATGGATAAACAACTTCATTTCCCAATACTATACAACCAAAATAATGTCATTTCATATTACCTTCCATTTTAGCTTTATTTAAAAAATTATCACTGAGGTTTCTTCTTGTGTGAAAGTGAGGCTTTTGTGCTATCTTATAAATGCCAGGTAAAATTACAATCTTCTTGGTCTACAACTGTTAGTTCAGCAACTATAACCTACAGGAATCACTTTTTCCAGCTATACCAACATGACAGCTCTGATCGCAACAGAAGCTACTTTCTGATCACTCATAATAATTTCAAGCTCTACAGTAAATGCCTTGCTGTTGTTGGAAATCCTCTTCTTTAGTTACTGTTTTCAAGATCTCTGGGGAACCATTCATACTTAAATTGAATGTTTTCTTACCAAATGTATGCCACTAATTAACAATGAACTCATCAAATGAATCTCATTTCCTTTTAAGTAATTCTAAAAAAATCAAAAATATTTATTTTGCTATCAGTTCAAAAATTTGTCTGGAGACACTGTAACATTTCATCTTGTGAAGAAGACCTGTATACCAAAACCTGTCAAAAGCTTTCAAGATATCCAAAGCAACACCTTGACCATCACCATTCTTATCTTGAGCTTAATAGACTATTTCTGCAATTATTATCAATACATCAGCAGTTAACCTAGAGAAATGAAAGCCATATTGTGTGTCTGAAAGAATACCCTGCAATATAAGATTCTTAACCAATTCAGCATTGATTATGTCCTCAAGTAGTTTCATAAAAAGAGGTTGAAAGCAAATAGGCTGATAGTTGGAAGGGTTGAATAGTTTGTTTGAGTTACTAATACTGGAACAACAGATGAGGATTTCCAACAAGCAGAAAAGCAAGAGGCAGCAAGGCATTTATTATACAGTTTAGAGAGAACAGGAGCCAGTTCAGAAGAATACTTCTTAAAGACTATTACAGGGATGCCATCAGGTGCACATGCTTTGTGGGAATCTAAATTAGGGATAACAGACATGATAGAAAGGGTTATATGCATATCACTCAACAGGGACTTAGTTCTAAGTGAAAAGTTAGGCAAGGATATTCCAAATGCATTTAGTAGAGTATAAGGAGAATTTATGAGCTAAACATCCAGCTTTATTAACAGATGTTAACACCACAAATTGATTAAAGAGGGAAGGAATAGAAAATTTACTCTTATTTTATACACTATAACATGGCTGCCAGTAATCCCAAGAGCTAAAGTTGTTAGGTGCAATATGGTGCCACATTCTCTCAGCAAACAAACACTTAGCTCCTTTGAGGACACATTTACATTTATTACATGTAGCCATGAATAGACATCTGTTGTGATGGAAACTGTCATGCTGGTATAGTGGGTCAGCCAATTTGTATTGGTTATAAATAGAAATAAAAACTGACCCTCTACAATTTTTACAATATCAAATGTAACAAAGACAACAACAAAAGAAATAATCAAGTAGAAGAAATTATGAATTTGTTCAACAATAAATATTTTTTATAAACACAACAAATACATAATATATAGTGCAAAAGTTGATAAACACAATAGAGTTCTTTGGTGTGTGTTACTGAAAGAATTTGAGTTACTGAACTGTACATGTGAAAATGAGGTGTAGTTAGCTATATTTGTTTTTATAGGAAAATTAAACAGTTGTTTTTGTTTTTGTATTAAATAGAAAAAAGTATTGTTCTTGACTCACTGATTGTTATAGAGTTATCGCTCGTTAACCAGAGATTCTTCTTGTGGAATAGAATATTTTGTGGGAGTGAGTGTTAAGCCTGAAAATGGTTGACAAGGTTTGTTGTTGTATTGAAGATAAATTTTGTCTCCTTTGCTGTGTTGATTTCCAATGAAGTCAAGTGAATTGGTTCAATATTTTAAGTGCCTACAGACCAAGTTGCGTCGATGTTTCGTTTTTATTAGTTCTCTTGGTCACGTGGTGAGGCTCGTGAACATGTTTACATTTTATGGCGTCAACTAGAGGTCAAAATTTGGGTCGGTACCTTCGGATGTAGTTGACAACACCTAATTAATATTTTACAACCAATCAAAATACATAAGTTGTTATATTTGGTTGGGAGCCTCTATGTGTTTAACTTGCACAAAATTTAAGATTTTAAAAAAATGTAGAAATCTGATTCTACACTGGTATAGCTGGAAATAGTGGTTCTTGTGGGTTATAGTGGCAGAACATGCTGTCATGAACCATAGAGAAGAGTGAGGTTTCACCTGTTATTTCCAAAAAGGAATGAAAGCATCTATGCCACCTTTGACCTAAGAAGAAACCTTAGCGGTGCATTTCTCAATATGAATGTTTAGAATATAAAGCCTAGGCATGTATTGAAGAAGTTATGGTGTGAATCCCAATCAGCATGCTGATAGCAGAAAGAGATTTTATGAATAGGAGGTCCTGTTTATGATTGTAATGAAATATCAATAGATACTACAGAGTGATCCCAGTTGCCAAGAGTTGCAAAGCTCAGCAAGAGCTCAGCAGAGGAGGAAAGAAATAAATCAACTAAAAAGGTCTGTTATTCAGATTTACTAGAGAAATGAGTAGGGAAATCCCCAATTTGAGTAAGAGACTGAGTAACGAAAAAACTGAAAGTTTGAATACTGGCAACATCTGTAACATTAGAATGTTGCAGTCACATGTTTTGAGGTGTATGACCAAAGACAAAGATATTCGCAGATGGATGATGAAATTTTAATAATCTCTTTTTATTCAAAAATAATCCTGATATTTACAAACAGCTAACTGAACTTACATAACTTATCAAAGTTAAATCGTTTCATTTCAGTATGATATTTTAGGAAAAGGAGAGATCAGTAAGCAAGATTTCCAAGAATTGATGGTTGATCCCCAATTTCAAGAAGAAATTCCATCATACAAATTGGATGCCCTTGGATCAAAAATTAGCACTATGGATCACCAAACCCTTTCTTACCAGGAATTCATCAATATAGTAAGTAATATTTATTTTTCTGGAGACTTTTTTTATTTGCTTATATTATATCTATTCATTTTATCTCACTTATGAAAAATAGTTGTAACAAAATCCTTTTGATCATCTGAACAAATGTTAGCAACAGCTAAACACTATTTTATCACTCAAATTAATACAAAATGCAGTATAAACCCATTCTATCTTTTAGTTTTCTATCTGTGAGCTATACATTGATTTCTCTGGAAAATATTCCTGGTTTTTACACATTTTTAGCAACTTATATATGACAGTGGCAACATAGCAGAGGACCTCAGTAGATCCATAGCATTACCTAAGAAACCAGATGCAAATGAATGCAAGTGCCATCAGACAATTAGTTTAATCAGATATGCTGAGAATTCCATGGACAGAGAAAGTAAGCAACAAAGAATTCTTAAACAAAAAGAATACTTACAGTTTAGTTATCAGCAAAATATTCTTAATATTTACATTTTTAAAAATAGAATAAATTTTTTTCAATTTATTCAAATCCAGGGCCCAATAATAAATTTCAAGCAACTGTTTAGATACATTCAATAAGAAAAAGGAAAAAAATAATGAAAATATAATAAAACTTATTTATGTCTGATTTTAATTTTTATAAATATCACAAATAGATATTTTGTTCATGAAATAAAGTATATTTTCTAAAAAGAAATATAAGCAATTAACTCCCTTAGTGCAATGGTTATATAGAGTATATCAATGTAAAAGTGAATATTTGTTAATTTTGTAATGCTTCAATATTTTCTTACATTTCTTCTAAATTTATATAGAATTTAGCATTTCTAAAATTTAATGATAATTTCAAAAGATGTTAGACACTGTATTGATGGTAGGTACAAAAAGAAAACTAGAAATGTTTTGTACTAATCAACATTTTAGTTAAATTTTTTTATATTAAGTTTTTATGCATAAAAAATAATCATAAAATTTTATTTTTTGATTTACTTGATAACATATTTAATGTGTTACTTGCAGACTGTTTAGTTTTATTTTTTTATAATGTTTATATATCTTCACATTGGGAAAGTGAAAATTTTTCATATTTTTAAAACTATTTTACTGAATTTATTCAATACAAATTTATGTAAATATAAGAATTAAAATAGAGACAAATTAAAAATTATGAGCAAAGTTCAAAATTTAACTCATGTAATCTTTCTAAGTAGACCATATTTTAGGTTTTAGTTAAAGATAAAAATCAAAGTGTTTATCTCTTGAGAATTCTTAACTTAATAGCAGATGTTTACTCAAAAAAAACAAAGAGCAACAAAAGCAGATGATATACATCCAGTCATCTCTTACAAAATTATGTAAGTAATGTTTTTAGAATATTGTATTTATTATAAAATGCTATAATCATAAAATTATAATCCAGGAATTGCAATTTCTTTCAGTATGCTCAAGATTAGATATAACAATATTTCATTTTCCATCTTAATTTCTCCGTTTTCTTTTAAAGTGTTGTTTCAGTGTAAAAAAGTAATTTCTTCTCTCTTAAGGTTAATTATGACTCCTGTTATTAGTTATGCTATTTTTTCTTTTACCTTGTATCGTGTTAGAATAAACTAATAGGATTAAAAATTGTTAAAAATACTGAAGTGCACCCTCATTGAATACTAAATATAATTTCTGAGTGAAAAATTTTGTAAATACTGATGAACAATCAGGATTAACTTGAAATTTTGTCAACTATTTTCAATGAAGTACAAAGAAAGTTTATGTAAATTTCTAAAAAAATCTGTATAATTATTGTTGTATATTCATTTCTAAACATATTTACTCAAAATTGAACAACTCTTAAATTAATATAAAATAGGAACATAAAATAAGAAAAATAATAATAGTGAATATTTATCAAAAAAATCAAAAACTGAAAAATGTCTTGATATTTACATTATTTTTCTGAAAGGTTTCCAATCATGTAACTGCTCTGATTTTATTAATGTAAGCTTAAAATTACTAAATATTTAAACAACACCAACAATCATAAGTAACCTTTCAAATATTATGAGAAAATGGATAGAACTAACACAATAACAATATATTATTTTTTATGGGATACAACAGAATTGAAATCATAAGAATAGGATTTAATAAACAATATTTCCTCTTTAGTGGAGAGTAACTGATGAATTTCATCTAGGAATATTTTCTTCTTGATTGTAGAATCATAAAATAATTTCAGTTTCCATAAGGCATTCCACTGTACAAGATTGATATTTCTATATCAGTTGTTTGTAATATAATATTTTCTTTACTGAATGAATTGTTATTTTTAGTGTATATTCTTTATATATTACCATTTTATATTAAGTATAAAAAAAACATTTAAATGTACATGCATTTTCTGTGGAAAATAATAAAGCTTGAGTAAAAAGCAAAATAAAACTACTTTTATACAAAATGTATTATTCAAAACTCATTCATTTAATGAGTTATTTTCTCCCCAAAGCATGAAAGACACTGATGACATTCAAGTTACTACAGTGATTATAATTTCAATCTACCTATCTACTGCCCTCTCACCAATCCCTAGCTGATATCTACTACTAATCATCATTTCTTGTTGTCATTGTCTCTTATATTGACAAATCAATTGCCCAACCAACAAATTAATCAGTTTAATGTTGATTTTAATATTCTTATTTTCATGGGAAGTGATGGAGAAGATCAATAGAAACTGGAATATTTTTAAATGTGAAAAAAAAAAAAAAATGAAATAAGAAAAGAACTTCAAATTTGTTAGTATCATAATTTCTAGTTTTAAGGGTGTTTCCTTTAAGTAAATGGTTCTATTTTTAAATGTTCAAAGACTCTTTTCAGTTCCCTTATTATAGATTTACTTTTTATATTCTTTACTTTTATCTACTTTCATAATCTAAAATAGTTTCATTTAAAGATTGTGATGGTGATTGCTTCATTTTTATAATTCTTAGTAGAAAAAAGGATAAAATTTGTTTCCAAAAATAGGAATAAAGATGAAAATATAAAAAAGTTCTCAGTTATATATTCTGTTCTTATTTGTGACTAAAATATCAAAAGTGTTTCTTTCATTTATGAAAACTCCTAATTCATATTAAAAAAATGATAAAAAAAAAACAATAAATTTATAAAACTGAAGGAGATAAAAAATTTTACTCACAATTAATATTAAAATATTAAATGGTGAAAGATAAATTTATGTATTATTTTGATGTCTGGAAGAAATGTCAAACATTAATATAGTTTATAAATCAGTCTCAATACAATATAACACTATACCTAGTGTAGATTTTACAAGTATATAAAATCTACAATCTACAGTCAGATGAAATAGAATTAACCTTATAAAAGTTTGAAGGGGCAAATTTGGGTAACCAAAATTTTACCTGTACATTAAACTTTATGGAAAAGTTGAATGATATTTCTTATTTCTACAAAATAATGTTTTTTTTTATCATTTGAAGCAAATATTGAAACAAAAAAAAACATTTTTGAATAACATAGAACTGAAATATGAGATGTGGAATTTTCATAAATTCAGAAATTAACCAGTGACAGATTAATATAATTCATATTTGTTTCCTTGGTTTGAATACACTTTTTGCTAGAGAAATCTTCCTGATCAAAAGGAACTAATTAAAGAAAACAATTTTGATAAACTATGGATTCCTACCTATAATATCTATATAGTTGTAACAAAACTATAAAGAACAATGGAGTGAAGGAGTCAGACTCCTTGACTTTGATCCCTTACTCAGTATGGAAAGACATAACCAACAGGTGTCACTGGACCATCATCCAGAGTCTGTTCCCATCAAGCAAAAAATAGTTTTAGGAACATGGAACATCAGAACACTAAATCAATGTGACCAGTTAGCAGGAAATGAATAGGTTAAATGTTAATATTTCAGGCATATGCAAAACTAGGTAGACAAATAATGGAAATTTTGTCAATGACAGACACAGGGTCATAAATGCACATGGAAAGAAAAATGAGATTGATGTAGGATTCATATTAGACCAAGACATGAAGAAATCTGTTCCAGAATACTATCAACTATTTGATAGAATTTTTGTAGCTAAATAGAAAAGGAAGCTTTTTTTGTATACATACTGACCACACAAAGTACAGAAGAAGAAATTAAAAAGTTTTACTCTACACAGGCCAACATCAAAGCTCAGTACAAATCTCAGGAAATTACAATTGTCATAGGAGACCTAAATGCCAAAGTAGGGGATGAGCAAGATGGTAAAATAGTTGGTAAATTCAAACTAGAAACCCATAATGAATGTGAAGAAAAATGAGTCTAATGATGCCTGGTGAATGACCAAGTAATAGCTAACACCTGGTTTCAAGAAAACACATTTATGGATATGGAGAAACCCAGGTGAAGGAATCAGCTACATGGTGATCAATAGGAAATTCAGGAATGCAGTTTTACACTGTAAAATGTACACAAGTGCTGACTGCAGGAGAGACTACCTTCCAGTGAAATATATTACCTTAGAGTGCAACTAGAGCAGTTGAAGAGAGCCAAGGCAGCACCCAAATTACAATACAACAGACTCCTGAATGATCCGAATTTGAAAAAGATGTATACTGACAGCATTAAAAGCAGACACAATGAACTGAATGAAAATAGATATTTAAAGTGGGAAACATTAACAGAAGCTTTAGAAACATCAGTAAATGAGATCTTCCCATTGAAAACTAGACAAGGAAAAAAAGAATAGGTGATAGATAAAATTCTTGACATGTGGAAAAGGAGACAGAAAACAATGCCAAAATATAGGAAGTTACATAGAGAAATAAAGACAAATTCAGGTAGGGGAAAAAAGAAAAGCATACAGAAATCAAAAGAATGAACACCACAGATAAGGCAGATATGCATAAAAGAATAAGAGAAATAACAGGACAAAAAACATTGACAGAATACAAAAACTCAAAACAGAGAATGCTGATAATAGAAAAAAAATACTTCAAAGGTGAAATTTATACATTTCACAATGCAATACACAAAAATATGGCAGAATCAAATATTAAAGTCAGAAGTGAAATTAGCAATGAACAAATTGAAAAGGAACCAAGCAATAGGACCAGATGGAATTGTAATGATGGCATCTTTAGATGATTTGGACATTGACAAAATTAGAAAAATAATAAATAAAATATATGACAGTGGTGATATAACGGAAGATCTAAGTAGATCCATTTTCATAGCACTGCTTAAGAAGCCAGGTGCAAATGAATGCAAGTTTGGACAATCAGTCTACTAAGCTACATAAGAAAACTTATCTGAATTTTGATGAATAGAGCACACACAGCAGAATTAAACTAGAAATAGGATTTTATTTTGAATTTATTGATATTGAATTGAATATTCAATTAAATAATGGTAAAGTAATCAAAACCATTAAAATTATTCAACATCATTATCATCACTTTGATGTAGTTATGGCTACAATCCTTTTTAACAATTGTAGATTTATTTGTTCAAAGTTTTAATGCAAGAAAGGTTTTAACAGCAATTCAAGCTTCCATCTAAATACAACAATGTTAATTGCTTTTCTTTTAAATTTCTTTCTTAATTTTTAGCTCATCTACATTTATTGCAGATATAATTATTATTGTTTTGTTAAGGAAGTCATTTTCTATGTCTATAAAGGTAATATTTTTTAAAAATAGACTAATAATTGTTTCTGTCATGTTAACTAAAGTCAACTAAGTTCATACTACTACTTCAAAGAATGACCTCCCTATTTGCTTCCTAAATGATCACACACACACACACACGCACAGGCACACACGCACACACAAATATATTTAGTTATTTTTTCTTTATTTGTTAGAAAGGTTTTTCCTCCTGTTTTTCTATTTGTAGATGAGCAACAAACGTAACCCAAGCTTCCGCCTTGCTGTACAGAGCAGAGAGGGTATTGAAGGTTGGAATGACAATTTTGTCTACCTGCAAAGCCGAAAGGAGACACGTTTTAGGAGAATGGTACGCAAAGTTGCAAAGGAGTTTCTCACTGATGAACTTGACAGGCAATATTACTCTGACCGCTACAGCTGCTGGCCACCACCATTGTTTTTACCTGTGGTCACCTTGATGGAGGTCAGTCCATATTAATAAGTTCTGACAATATTTTGAAATAATTACCTTATCATCTTGTTTTCCAATGGGTAGTTCCATAATGTCCATGTTTAGAGTTTTATTATCAAAATGTATGCATTTCAACTGTAGATTTACAAAAATTTTAGTCAAGAACTATATGAAAGCATAAATGTTAAGCTGTTAAAATTTTTAAAAGGAAAAGAAAATGTTTATGAAAATAATTTTTCTCCTACTATATATGAGATAGGGGAAGTTATTTTAAAATAGATCAAATGTATATCAAATGTGTCATTAAATGTCAAATAAATTAATAATTAAAATAAAATTCCAAAATTCCATAGTAGTATTACAGCCTCTAAAACCAGGAGAACCAATAAATTGGAAACATATACTTTATATTTCAATTAAAGATCAAATAATTACATTAGTATTTTGCTAAGTTAATTTTAATAAGTGAAATTATATTTATATTAAAACATTTTATACTTAAATGATACAAAACATTGATTATTTTTAAGATTTCACTACTTCTTACATAGATATTATCAAATTTAAGATTGATAGAAGTGTGTATCCATTTTAAGAACTTATTTATACTATAAATTATTCAGGCATTCATTTTTATTGTAATAAATATTAACTTGTGTGAATTGTCTGCAGATATTAAACAAAGATGAATAAAGTGATAAGAAAATAAAAATATGGATTAACGCAGCATATTTGGTAAATTGGTAAATATATTTTTGAAATCATCTTACAAATTTCATCAGAACTGTTCAGTTTGAAGCTTTCATTTTTTAAAGAAAAAATTGCTTTGCATTCTCAATAACACTTTAACTTGTTATACTATATTTTTGCTTTATTTTTCTAAATCACTCAAAATGTCACTTTTTTTAACATTTAACATCAAGAATTGAATTTTGATAATTTTGAAAAATACAAAAAAATATAATTTTTAAAAATGCAAAAAATAGTATTCTTAAAATACTATAAAATTATTTTATTCATTCATGTTAAGCACATTTATAGTTGATTTTTAAGCAATTTTTAAAACTTTTAATTTAATCATTTATTACATTTTTTACTTTGATAAAAAGACATCTGAATTCTGTGTTGAAGAGAATTGAGAAAAATGTTTTAACCATTTTTTAACACACATTTTCTAATTCTTGGGCTAATAGATAAATGAAGTAATTGTTTAATGTGATATCAAACAATTAAATTGAATGATTAGTTTTTGTACTAAAAAGTATCTATTACAACAACATATTAGTATTTTATATATTCAAAACCTCATTTCTTTTATCCAATAAATATTTGCAAAATTTTAGAAGAAAAAGAAAAATGTTTATGAAAATGATTTTTCCATTCTTCCAGTGGCAATATATTAGAGTGATTATAATTATACCTTTTGGCATCATTCATAAATGCCAATTGCTACAATCTTTAAAATAATATCATAAATGTTTATTTAATAAAATAATGACAGATAAAATATGGTCAAACTGTTAGTAACAATTATGAAAACAAGCAAAAGAAAAATTAAGATTTCTGTTAATTCATTTAAAATTGTCAAAATATTAATAAGAATTGAAACAAAGTGTGTGAAATACAATTTTTCATGTGTTTGTTATTCAGTAGACAAACATAAACATAAGAAATTATTTTTTAAAAGTTGAAAAGATGTTTATATAGAAAAAAATAAAACCACATTTTGAACTTTATAAAGACTAGAGGTTTTGTGATAATTTTATTATTTTGATAAACATGGACTGAAATTTACACAAAGTAAAAAACAACAAATTTGTATGTACTTAATGTTTACATAGGTACCTAAAATTAATAAATTATGGAAATCTGAAACAACAACAGATTATTGAGATACAGTACAGATTAGTATTTTTTATCAGTAGCAGTATATTTTGATTATAAAACAAGATTAATTCCAACTTATATATTCAAATTTGAATTTTTGAAATTTAGTATAAACATATTCAAATCTAAATGAAAAATTATGATTGGTATGTTCAAAATATAACATTGTAGTTAACTTCTATTAAAGAAAACTTAAATATTTCTAAATATTTTTGAAAAATTTCAAAATAATATATCTTCAGAAAAGATTCAATATCAGTCTTAATTATGATCTGTTAAATAAAAAATATTTTTACCCTAGCCTAAAATTTTACTCATTTTTCTTGTAATATTGAAATTTAAATGTTTAAGTAAGAAAGATTGAGAAAATTTGAAAAATCTGTTTAAATTTTGAAGTTTTTCATCTCTTTACCTGAAGTTTATTAAATACATAATAATCTATGAAACATTCATATATTTTCAAAAGTAGTAAACTAGTTTCACCGAAATATAAGAGTTGTTCCGAAAGTAATGCTTCCTTTTTTTGCTTTTATGTTGGCTCACAAAATCTGGGTCAGCTGATGGTGATGTAGCAACAGATGTACCTTACTACCAATTGTAGTGAAAACAGAAAGCCTGAATAAACTTAAAGATAAGCTTTATTCCACTTTATCAATACATGTGGAAAAATCAACTGCTTATATCTACAGTTGATTGTTCCATTCTCAACAAGGGTGGGAGAGAGAGGTCTCATTTACTTCTGAATACTACACCAATAATGCATAATTTTTTGGCATTGTTAATGATTGCATTTCAGCAAAATGACACCTCATATGAAAGTATGTATGAATCAAGGCACACATACACACACTCTTTTATATTATATACAGTGTACCCCAGATATAAGAGAGTTGTCGGGACCGGAGAAGAAGTCTCTTATATCCCGGTTTCTCTTATATCTGGGTTTGGTCTATTATATATACATGAACACAGGCTCTAATTTGGGACCAGAGAAAATCTCTCTTATATCCGGGTTCCTCTTATATCCGGGTCTCTTATATCCGGGTTACACTGTATAAACAATTATTTTTAAGGACAATTATTGCTGTTTAGAATACTCTAAATATTCAATATTAAAGCATAAATCAGCATGTTATTTTTATTACCCAAAAGGCTGAATATTAACTAAAATCTTCAAATATTGATATGAATGCTAACAACACTATATATAACAATTTTCTCAGTTTAAAAGTGTTTATGTGGATATCTGAGAGAGTTAAGCAAAAGAAAGTACACTAAACCTTCCACTTCCCTATGACTACAATTCACTTTATAAGAGGACCTAAATACATTTTGTTGACTTTGAATAGGCTATGTTTCTCCCTGGCTGCTACACACATTGAACTTAGACAAACTTATACACTTTCAGCAATGCTATTTGTAATATGCCGTTTCCTGCTTATTTTGTTTAATTTTCCCAAGACCTCCACTTTGTATAAAATTCCATGAAACAAGAACAGAAATATCCAAATAGAAATAGCAATGACATTGAAATTAAGCTTTGTAAGAATGATGGCTTATATGGCACAATATGATAAAATACAGTAAAGAAAAATATTTAGGATAATGCTTGTTCACTTTACAATCATATATTTTTAATTATGATTAATGGTTGTTTTAAGCAAAATGAAATAGAAATAAAAAGTTTTTATTACTTATTCTGATTATTGTTTGCATTTAACATTATACTTTATACCTTAAGTTATTTTTATATTATTATATTATTTTTATTTTAATAATATTTTCCAAAAGCAACAAAATTTAATATTCTATTTTCAAACAAAAGCTTTTTACCAAAGGGATTTAAATAATTAAAAATATTTTTATTATGCAAATAAAATTTTTTTACTCATTCAATCATTGAATTTATCATATAGTCTACCAAACTGCATTCAAAATGCAAAAGTAAATCTTGTAATGGGCATATGTGGTCACACCATCAGGCTTTTTCAATATATATATATATATATATATATATATATATATATATATATATATAGAGAGAGAGAGAGAGAGAGAGAGATGTAGATGAGATAACAATATATATTTTCATATATCAAGAACAATATTGGGAAAAAATGTATGACAAAGTGGAAAAAGTTTTCTCGTAAAGCATTTCATCCTTTAGGACTTCATCAGACTAAATTTATGTTGGTGCAACTACACATGGATGAGGGATGGTGAGAATTTTATTTTTAATCTCACTGATTCCATTTAGATTCTTTTTCTTTTTCTTTCCATCACTTTTGTTAGTAGGTATATCCCACACTGTGATAGTAGAAGTTCTGCCAGGAATGGTGAAATGCTGAGCCAGGGCACAAATTTACTGTAGATGACCTGGCGATCAAGGCACTCTCTAGACATTTACATCATAATAAATTTTCTCCTTTGATCAGAGTAGCATTTTTTATGTCAATATTGTGGTCAGTCTCATTATAATGGACAACCAATATATTTGATGTATTGTTTTGTAAAATGTCCCTTTTATGTTCATATAATCTTTTATTTAGATTCTTTACTACTCTGATCAAGAGAGAAGACAAATCTTTTCTTTGATTTGTCCAGAAAATACCATATCTGCATTTCAAAAGGAATATTTTTCAATTTCTAATAGCAACACATGTAGACATCTTTCTGATGGCTTAGGACAATCTGAACCAGACACAGTGGTTTTATTTCTTTCATTAGTCAATTCTAAATTCATTCAGATCACAGTTTAAAGTATAATTCCTAATTTTGAAGTCAAATAATAGTTTACACCACTTTTAGGATTGATAAACAATATATAAATATATACATATAGTCAACTTCTTGAGAGCAACTCTCTGCGTCTGCTCGGTTTCACGTTGACTGCTGACCTGAGATGGAGCAAATACATTGAGTCAATTGCTTCGTCCACCGCGAGGAAAGTTGGCTCTCTGTGCCACAACAGGAAATTTTTCTCCCCGGAATCGATACTTCAAATATACAAATCAACCATTCACCCTTGCATGGAGTATTGCTGCCATATATGGTCTGGGGCACCTTCTGTTTACCTTGGAGTTCTTGACAAGATCCAGAGGCAGATATGTAATATAATTGGCCCTGATCTGGCATCTCGTCTACAGTTGCTCTCTCACAGACATGCCGTCGCCTCTCTCTGTCTTTTTTACAAATACTTTCATGGTAATTGCTCCGATGAGCTGCTTTCACTGGTTCCCAAACTTCATGAATTCAAGCGCTCTACGAGGCTGGCATCCCGATCTCACCCTTTCACTGTAAAAACTTTTAAATGTAGCCATCTCTTCTACTCCAATAGCTTCATATCTCGCACCTTTCGCCTGTGGAACACCCTTCCCTATTCCTGTTTCCCTGAGAGCTATAATCTCCAACTATTCAAATGTAATGTCAATCAACATCTCCAGTTACCTTGATCTATCCACTATCCTTCTCCTCATCCATTTCTTCTATCAATCCTAACTGCTCTCGCTCCAAATCTTCTGCAACCCCATGCATCCTAGTGGCTTCCCGCCTTGCTCGGGGTGTAATGCTTAAAAAAAAAAAAAATATATATATATATATGTATACAGGTTAATATATATATATATATATAGTGATACCTCAGCTTAAGTTGTTTCGAGTTAAATCATTTTCTTAAATATTATATGAAGCCTTGGGTCTTTTTACTTAAGTTTAAAAAATTAAAAATATTAGAAATGTCAAAACACTAAAATAATAATAAACACATAAAATTTAAATAAATTTAAAAACATTATGTATACAATATATATATATATATATATATATATATATATATATATATATTCAAAATATATATATATATATATATATATATATATATATATTCAAAATATATATATATATATATATATATATATATTCAAAGTTCACTTTTATATATATATATATATATATATATATATATAAAAGTGAACTTTTAAGTAATTAGAGGTGACAGTCTGTTTCAAGCATGAAACAGACTGTCACCTCTAAGTGTTGACTTCAATGTTTAATTTTAGATTTACACGCGCCTGTCTCTGATATTGAGCACTTTATCCCATAAATATAGCACAACTTAAAACTATATTTCTCCATATATATATATATATATATATATATATATATATATATATATATATATATATATCATAAAGTCATCAAAAACAAAACAATTAGCATAATAAAGGCAGCACTCATGTGTTATTTTCCACTCCAACACCAATTTTGAATTCAGACTTGTTTATATCTGTGCTCTGCCGTTGATTATCTTTCAGTTGCATTTCAATTGTGATTTAGAATACATTTCTGCCTATGTCTCTGAAAAAAATCCCACTGCAAGAGCTAATGCTAAGTGTAAGGCTATATTGATGGAAGATAAAGTGGAAATTAATTATTTTATTCAGAATACTGTATGTACATTTTATAAATAGTTTAATAGGCAATGGGGAGTATATATTTGCAGTTTATAGTGTGGTTATTTTGACATAAGTTGTTTTTCAACCTAAGTCATGACCCTTGGAACCAATTAACAATGTAGGATGAGGTATACCTATATATATATATATATATATAGATAGATAGATAGATAGATAGATAGATAGATAGATATAGTTTAATTTTTTTTCTACATACAATATGTGAAAACATGTGTAACAGCCTGCCCACATAAGCCAGGGGAGGTAACAGAGTTTCAGTGGCTAAGACAGTACTGCTACTCCTGGTGCCATTAGTAGCTTTTGCCACCAGGCAGGGTTTTTTGTTGTAGATGTGTTAGTCTCTGTGATTTTTATGGAACTGCAAGTCAGATTTTCCAACATTGTGTCCAATAAAAGTATTTGCTTTTGATGATTAAACAAAACACAATGTGCTCATAGTGACCGTAATCAATAATGTGTCATCTAAGGTAAACTGATGTGTTTCATGTCAAAAGTAGCATTATGTTGCAAGCATGGTTTTAATTAACCAGATCCAGCTCAATGACTGTTGAGCTGTGGTCTGAAAAAAATGTAAAGTACTCTTCAGGCACCAGCCAGCAATGCTCATCTTCAAAAGGAAGGAAACGACTGACTGTCCAAGGGATCCACAACACCTGACCTCAATAGGGTAGCACATTGCATGTCCACCACTTTTCCATGCAGTCAGATTGCAGCAATTTGTAGCAGTTTTTCTTTTACTCATACACCTCCTCCCTGTTCTCCTCCCATGGAACCATTAATTCTACTAGGAGGACATATTTCTTTAAATCAGACCACTCTACAATACCAGGGTGTGTCTGTGTCTGCCTGGATTATATATACCAGAAATGGCAGAGGTGTTGTAAGATCTACCAGCATTCTCCAATCCTGTTCTCAACTCAGTAGCATCATGTTGGGAGTTATTTGGGTTTTTCACACAGGATGTTAACCTTCCTTGCAAAAACAGATCTTATGTTCTCTGGATATTACAAGCTGTTTGTTGGCTGCTTCACACTCTCTACTGATTAGGTCCATGACCACTTCCAGTACTTTGTTATAACACCATGTGTATATCTGCAGTGATTGTGGACATGGAGAAAGCATGTGACGTTGACATGATGCCTTGATCACATTGACATGATGCACATACATCAGTGTACCCTAACAGCTTGAGGTTGGTCACATTTGATAGATCACAGGAGGAATGATATTGCCAATGGCTCCATTGTAATCATGATAGCTTCATTGGATCAGTATGTAGTTCCATGTAGTTCAAGCACACAGTTTGAACTAAGAAAGAGCCATAGCTATTTGCTGCTTTTCCTCGAAGTTCCTAACTTCTTCAACCATCATGTCTCTATTTCCCTTTGGACCATGTTTGGAGAAAAAATGGTTGTGTGACACTCTAACCCTGGACTGGTTGCATCACCATTTGTGACAATCTAACCCTTGGCTGGTTTGGGTGAAAACCTGGTTTACGATGGAACCATTTGTGACACTAACCCCTCTGGTTGTCTTGGTCACGGTCGATGTCTGGTTAGGTTCAATATCAGCTTTGTTGTTCTCAGCTCACCAACGTCTGGTTACCAAAGTAACTGCTTTGATCTCTAGTCTAACCTACCCATGTTGTGATTTGATCTTAGGTAGATGAAATCAATCAGGCATCGGGCCGTAGTGCAAGCTAAATCCAGGGTAAAGGTGATACCGCACAAGTGTATGTAAAAGAAAAATAATGAAACAAACTCAGGAGGTTCAAATGTGTTGAGAAATAACAAGTATCTTCATATCTGTCTGCTGAATACAGGAGTGTGTCTTTCTCCCAGCCCGCTTCTATGGATTCATGACACTTTTTCGTTTCTTAAGCGAGTCTTGATATCTTAAGTTGTTTTTCAATAAACTGCTTTTTGGTATCTTCGGTCAATATTCATTAAAACTTGCTTAAAACTTACACAAGTCATTCTTCATTAAAAATTGCTTTTGGTTAGAAGTCTAAGTTGGAAGGCATGGAAATCTTTCAGTCAGCACATGCGAGGCTGGTCTCTGAGCCCAACAGCTCTCTCTTGCAGCCATTAATTTTTTATTTTGTCCTAGGTCACCTGGAATTCATTAGCAGAATTCTCCGCCAACTCATTAATTACCGCAGTCAACTTTTAACTGGGTGGTCGTTTCCACTTGAAGACCAAATCTCTTTGTCTTTCTCGCCTCAATATTATTGCATTTCCAGATGCCCGTTCTCGGTTACAGAAAGTCTGTCGTTAACAGTTTGAACAGACAGTAACAATGACCATATCAAGGTCTGTATTCATACGGCTGGCTTTCTTCGTCGGAATCCAAGATAATCGAATTTCGATTACTTCGGTTTAAATGCAGCTGACTGAATCGAAATTTTTATTATTGCTACATGTGTGGTGAAATTGTTATTCTTTACCCGTATTCTGTCTCCATTTGGCACGTCACTCTCTTATCATGACATTAATTAATTCCAACAGAATCTGAAACCTGCTTCTCTTATGAATTATCTGTCTTCTGCAAAAAAATATCTTTCTTCGTAAATGAAAATAAAAATCTTTACCCACTTTTCTTTTGTTAAAAAAAATAATGTCGCTTGGTATGTCCTTCATCATAGCTCTTTCTCGCCTTAAGTAATTCTCGTTTTTAATTTCTATGCTTAATTAGTTAGCCAATTACTAAATAGTGTCACAGTTGCTTTTGCTTCCCAAACCAGTTCAATTGGTTTGGGTCACCCCTATTATCTCTTTGGTTTGCAAGCTAGATTCTGCTTCTTGGGCAGCTTCTACTGCCAACCACTTGGTGCTAGTTTTGATATCTGGCTGTATCCTGTAGATTATTCATCAGCTCCCTCATGTGAAGGTGTACCTTCCTGATTTTAAACTCCTCCACAAATGAGGAGATGGGAAGTTGCAGGTTTCCAGCATTGATATAGAGTCCTACAGTGGAGAAACAGTGGGGAACTCCAAGTTACTTCCACACTTTTGTGCTTGCTCAATATGAGACAGAGTAAGCTCATACACCTGCAATGGCCACAGAAGCAGTGGCAGCAAACATGTTGGCAGCACCAAGCTTTCAGTTTGCTGAAGAATAGGTTCTGTCAATGAATTAAAGTCTATCTAGTGCTAGTATTTGCACCTTTTTCCTTTGGTGCTGATCAGTCAATGGAATTTTGTACAGTCACCCGAGGCTGTTTACGGGCTTCTCTTTGACTGTCTGGATCATGTCACACCCAATGCAGAAATGAATCTACCTGAAGCTTCCCAGTAATGATAAGCTCCAGTTTTTCTTGAATTTAACCTTCATTTTTGCTCAGTGAAGAGCTTATAGTAGTGCTGCAGGAGTTCATTAGACAGGACCAGAAAGATTATGTTATCTGTGAAAACTCTGGAAGGAGGAAGGATTCTTTGTCATCACCCCCTTTAACTGTGTCTGCTGCACTCTGTAATATGAGTTCCATGGACATAATGAAAAGAAGCAGTGAAATCACACACCTATCATGATGTTGACCTCGAGGGCTTACCACTTGGTGTTGTATTGCCAACAGTGAACTGCATAAAATCAGACCCGAAATATTTCGATATGATTTCCCCAAACTTACTCGGTTAATTTAAAAATTTGAGGAACATTCAAATTAGCCCATGAGGAACTGATCCTTGACTAATAGAATTAATTTCCAAATCATGTGTGAATGCTCCAGACAACTGGAAGGCCAGGTATCACTATCTTCTGGGCAGCTGTGTTTATATAATGGTTACCTAGCAGGAAGTCTGTCATACAGGGGGCAAAAACCCCAAAGAATATTTTCCCCTCTAAATTCAAGAGGGAGATGGGTTGGAAATTTGCAATTCATTTGCATTATTTTGCTTAGGTATCAAAGCTCCATCCATCAAGTACCATTCTTGTGGTACTATAACTTATTTCCACATTAACTGGATATAGGATGGTGAGTTGCTTGAGAATGTTTGGATAGTACTTATATAGCTTCCATTTATTTCCAGTGCACTACCGACATGGTATTTGCATCTAAATTCCCAAACTTTTCTCAGTTGATGTCTGCTGACATTAAATATGACATCTGGATCTTGGAGCCTAGAAAAGTCATTCATAGGAGACCACAGAAGAATATATATATATATATATATATATATATATATATATATATATATATATATATATATACAGTTTAATATATATATATATAGTTTAATAATATGTCGAGAGTTTAATATATATATATAGAGAGAGAGAAAGAAGGAGAGAAAGATTTTAATATATATAGAGAGATTTAATATATATATATATATATATATATATATATATATAGAGAGAGAGAGAGAGAGGGAGAGTTTTATATATATAATAATCATTTTTTTAAAAATATGATCCCTTCGCTACATAAGAGTTCTCATGTTTCAAAAACAAGAGCCAAAAACCTCAATATAATTATTAAAATTGAATTAAAGTATCAAGCCCTGTTTCATCCTCAAGCGAAAATTTAGGAATAACCAATCTTGAAATTTATGCATCTTTATAAGCATGTTCATTTGTAAAATTAATTACTTTGGATTAACACTGGATTAATACCAAAGAAGTCATCAATTTGTTTACCAATATCGACAATAAGCCAGATTGCACCCTAATACAGTTCGATATTGTGGATTATTACAAGTCAATATCAAGAGATCTATTCATGACTGCCCTGGAGTTTGCTACTGTATATTCTGACTTAACTAAGAAAGAAATGAACATAATTCTTAGTGCAAAAAAACATGTCCTCATTCATAATGGGGACCAATGGATTAAAAACACAAATGACAATTTTGACATCACCATGGGATCTTTAGACTCTGCAGAGTCTTCTGACCTTGTCAACCTAACCACACACTGTCAATTAGACATTAAGGACATCAGGCTATACAGGGATGACGGGTTCATGGTAGTGAGGAGCTCCAAAATTTTAAAATAGATAAAATTAGAAAGATAATATATAGTGAATTTAGAAAACTAAATTTAAAAACTACATTCCATACTAAATTAAAAAGGGTAAACTTCCTCAACATAACTCTAACTTAATCAACAACATATACCTACCTTACAAAAAACCTAACACTAACCCCTTAAGTCAAACCACCCTCCATCTATAATTAAGCATATACCCACATCGATAGAGAAAAGAATCAGCATGAACTCCACTAATAAGGAAATATTCCATTAACACAGCCCTAAAAAACAGCGGATACAAAAACACTAACATCAATTATAGAAACAATAGTACTAATCAGAAGAAAAACAGGAAATGAAAAATCAGTTGGTATACCCCTCTGTTCAACCAAATGGTTAGTATTAAGCTAGGATATAAAGTTCCTAGCTTTAACTGAAAAACACTTTCCTACTAATAGCAGACTTAGCAAGATCTTTAATAAAAACACCTTAAAATTAAGTTACAGTTGCACTGAAAATCTAGAAAGAATGATAAAAAAAAACATAATAAAATCCCGGAAAAACACGCATGCCAAAACAGTATTAATAAAAATCCTAAAGTTAGACAAAAATAATGAAAAATTATGTGATTGTAGAAACTCTGAAGACTGCCCATTGGGAGTCCTAACACTGAGAGGATATACATTGGTTCCATGAAAAATGAATTTAAAATTAGATGGAGACAACACAAAAGCTCCTTCAATAATATTAGAAATAGAAATCTGACATTCCTATCCAAATATTTTTGGCATTTAAAAGAAATGAATAAAACACCAAAAGTAAAATGGGAAATAATAAATAGAATAAGAATTTGTAAAACCTGGGATGACCCATGCCCTTTATGCCTACATGAAAAACTACACATTATTAAGTTTCTAAATAATGAAAATTTCTTAAACCATAGACATAAGTTAACTGTTTTTTGCCGATATCATCATATTTTCGCATTATATATTTAGCATAAAAAAATTAAATTTCATAGTTTAATAAAAGGTTTAAAATCTTAACCCAATCATAAGATAAAAAACCCTTTATGAAGTCATCAAAAAAACAAATTGTAGTTCAGTGCGATGCGTTTATGTACGAAACAGCCCTTTAGAAAAAAAAATTCTTTAGACACTTAACGACATACAATGGTGCCAACAGCTATCTGTCACTGTGACGGACAAGACGATGTGCATATATAAATGCCATCATTCACTTTGAAATGGACACTCCGGCCCTGTCTCAGCTTGACCTCTTTCCGTAGGTGACTGATATGTAGATACAAATTGTTAACTCTTACGCCCCTTATCAAAATGGTCGCTCCAGCCATTTCCATAGTAATTAATTTTATGAATGAACATGCTTATAAAGATGCGTAAATTTCAAGATTGGTTATTTCTAAATTTTCGCTTGAGGATGAAACAGGGCTTGATACTATTCAATTTAATTTTAATAATTATATTGAGGTTTTTGGCTCTTGTTTTTGAAACATAAGAAAATACTAAAGAACTCCTGATTATTTACCTAACGTGTTCTTTTCTTATTTTTCTATATATTTGCACATATATATATATATATATATATATATATATATATATATATATATATATATATATATATATATACACACACACACACACACATACAGGGATAAATTGTCATCTAAATTATGCAAAAATGAAAATAACACTGACATCTCATTTTAACAGATATATTTACTAAAATTACACAAAGATATCTTGAAATACTAAAGAGTAAATTTATTATGAAATCGCCATTGGTTTCAACCCTAGCCTCTAGACAACTTCGGAATCTCCTGCAACTCTACTGGATGATCTCCTTGTTGGTGAATTCTGCCATAATCCTTGCCTTCAGTTCAACTTTGGTATTATAAGGAGTTTTGTTAGTCTCTCACTCAACTGCACCCCACAAATAATAATCAAGGGGGTGCCGTCTGGAGAGTTAGATGGCCAGATGGAAGGGGAAATTTCTGACAACATTGACAGGGATCTCCTGCTTGTGTGGAATGGTGCAGAGTCCTGTTGCCAGACATAGGGTCCTCCAGCAGCCACCTTCCTGACCCAGGCCACCTCCTCAAGGCACTTGATGTAGGCCCCCATTTCGTAATGGGCACTCATTAGAATTCTTGCAATTACATTGGTTAATATTATCAACAGTATTTATCTTGGAATGTGCATTATTATCCAAATTTTTAAATTGTTTTAAAATATTATTATTGTTTTTCTTTAATCTTCTCAAGATTATCGGTGCAGCTATAACTTAGTTTTAGTGTGTTTCTGTTAAATATTTTACTAAGAGGGTTATTTTTAGGGAAATGTTTATCAATTAAATGGAGGAACTTCTGGCCTAACTTAGAACTGACCAATTGGTTAAATGGGGGTGTGTACCAAATGATTTTCCAATTCCTATTTCTTTTCCTTAGATCAGTATTATTATATTTTCTATACTTGATTTCAGCATACTTGTAACCACTATTTTTTAAAGCAGTTTATTGTTGTTAATGAGAACAGAGGTTAAAAACTCTGATGATCACTTTGATATTTCCATGGGATCATTAAATTCTGTAGAGTCTTCTGACCTGGTGGGTTTATTTATCCTATATAATCTTAGCACTTATGATGAAGTTAATGTTGATAATATAGGCTTGTACAGAGATGATGGTCTTATAGTAGTAAGAAATTCTACTAAAATTAAGGTTGGCAAATTAAGGAAAATGATTCAAACAAGATTAAATTTTAAGATTAAGATAACTACTAATGTTAAATGAGTAGATTTCCTTGATGTTAGATCTTGTTAATGATGTATTCCAACCTTATATAAAAAATAATGCTAACCCAATATATATTCACCCTAATTCTAACCACACTCCCTCTGTAATCAAACATAAACCCTCATCTATAGAATGTAGGATTAGAAATAACTCATCTGACAAAGATGTGTTTGATAAATATAGCAGTGTTTATAATATTGATTTAAAATTTTTTGGGTGTGTTTGAATTTAGCATATGTCTTTATGTCTGTGGTATCCACCACAAAGTTAGTTAGTATTTTGATACACCTATACACACACACATATATATATATATATATATATATATATATATATATATATATATATATATATGTTGTGTATTTAAGCAGCAATCCTTCGTTTATGCATGTTTCATTAAAAATGACAGACAAGAGTCAGTTTGACATCAGTTTTGCAATGGACATTCGTTAGAATTTCTACAACTACACTTGTTGGTATTATCAGTGTTTGTTACTTTGGAATGGCTATTATTACTTAGATTTTTTGTATTGGTTTAAGATTTTATTATTATGTTTCTTAATATTTTTTTCAAGATTATCTGTACAGCTATGGCTTAGTTTTAGTGTATTTCTGTTAAATATTTTACTAAGTGGATTATTTCTGGGGAAGTGTTTATCAATTAAATGGAGGAACTTCTGCCCTTAGAACTAACCAGTTGGTTAAATGGAGAATTGTACCAAAGGATGTTCCTGTTTCTATTCTTATTCCTATGATCGCAGATGTTATGTTTTATTTATTTGATATCAATGCACTATTTTTCAAGTCATTGTTGTAAACTTTACTATGCTTGTAAAAGACACTAGAAGAGTTATTGCTAATCTTACATTCTATAGAATAGGGCATGTGTTTGATTATGGATGGATGGTGGTTAGAATTCAGGTGGATGTGTATTGGATTGGCATTTTTTTTCATGAAGGGTTGGCATGCATTATTAACTAGGTCTAAAGTAGCATCAAGGTAATCTACTATTTTTAAATTAGTGTTGATCTTAATTTTAAGGTTAAGACTTTTAAATTCTCTATGTATTAATTTTCTGATTTTGCCAGCTTTAATTTTTGTGGAATTTTTCACTAACATAAGTCCATCATCTCTATATAACCCTATTAATGTTAATATCATCATAGGCAGTAAGATTATATAAGATAAATAAACCAGCAAGGTCAGAAGACTTAGCAGAATCTAACAATCACATGGCAATATCAAATTGATCAACAGAATTGTTCATAATCCACTGTTCTTTGTTGTGGATGAGAACAGATCTTCTGCAGTTCATAATAATCGCAAGCTCCTCGTTGGAAAGATCTGAATACTTCCTAGCAAACTCCAAAGGCAAAGTAAAAAGACCCATGGAAATAGACAGGTTAAAACCCACAATATCAAATTGGATAAATGAACCATTTCTTTTATCACTTATACCGTTGAACCAATTTATGACATCCAGGGTACAAATCCACTGTAAAAGTCCAAGGCACCTTCTAATCAGCTGGTTGACTCTATCAAGGATGAGCTTGCTAATCCTTCCAATTTCAGGCCTGGTAGGGTTGATAATTCTAGTGGGAAGATAATTCATAAAATCAGGTTTATGATCCTTCATCATAATATAGGATTCATTAGTGCAGAGTTTGCTAACTCTGTTGCTGATTTTGAGCTTGCTGGTTATAATTTTACTTGCTGCTTTAATTTTGTTAATTAAATTAACGACATTATTATCTACTTTATATAATTTTTAGTTAAGTTTTTTAATTAAAATATTATGATTAATTAAATGCTTTCATTTGAATATCTACAATAAAATAATAATAATACACTGCTTATTACTTTGTATTGAACACTTTTTTTTAAAAAAGCAAATTATTTAATTATAATAATAATAATTAACAGCAGAATATTACTTCATCTGTTTTTTTCTCATTTGAATATATATATATATATATATAGTTTATATATATATATATATATATATATATATATATATATATATATATATATATATATATATATATTACATGAATCATTCATAAAAAAAAAATATAGAGGTTCTTGATTTAAATAGTGAGAATACATCTTTGCAAACAATTTCAATAAGTTACACTAACCCCGAACCTGTATATGAATGATATGATCCCTGTTTATAAATTCCAGTGTCATAAGGTCTTTTTTAGTTTTTACAAGCTTTCGTCTGTTCCTACAGACATCCTCAGGTATGGAAATAGATTTGTTCTTGTTTTTTACTTCTCGGTAATAAGAGGACAACGGAAATATAGATGTAATCTGAAAAAATTTGTATTTGTTATATTTGTTTTTTGTATGAATGATTCATGTAATTATAAATTGAACTGCACCTATAATCAAAATTAAAATAACTGATCCAACGTGCAACTTTCGGACAATAAGTGTGACATTCCTGTAATTATTGAACAATATAGTTCATGCCACATTGCCGGAAAACCTACCAGTACAAAAGAATTCTCTTATTACTATATTTGTACAAAAACACACAACCTTAAAATTTAAAATTCAAACTCAGCATTGCGACCGCACATTCCAAAATAATAACACATTTCTCATAGCATTTTTTCAAGTGCCACCTATTGAAAAACAAAACTTTTGTTCCAACCCAAGTTTTATTAGATAAATTAGCTCATCTTTATTGGTTGGGATTTTAACAACACATTTGAAATTGCTATTTTTGATCTTCTTTATTGCTGTGCTGGTTTGGCTTTCCAGATCAGTATTGGTCTGATGCTAACAATTCCAATCTGTAAAAATTCTACAAGGAGATGCTGAAAAGTACTCAGCCCAACCCACTCTGCAAAATCTGGCCAAGCATTAAAAATGTTGTTTTCAGTACTCCCCTATATGTTCTAATGTTAATGTTAAATAAAACAGCTAGAGAATAAACAGATTTCAGCCAAACAATTTGTATGATGAAATCCTCTGATTAAAGTCAAATGAAAAGTTTCACTATGAATTTGTTGGGCCTTAAAATCTCATTAACTTTCATTCTTGTAATGTTTTCACCATTTTTGAAACATCAAAGACAACTAAAGTTCTTGAGAGAGACAGAATGGTACAATCTTGACATTCTTGTCATGAGTGAATTTAAATGGTCTGATTCAGGATGCCAAGTGAATAATGATAGCTCAATTATCCTGTTGTTTGAGAAAGAAGACACACACTTCTATAGCATTCCCTTAGTTAAATAACACATAACAAAAGTATTGATGCATTTATAACTGTGGCTATATAGAAAGACCATCAAATGTATCTGGAAATACCTGAGTGAAAATTCAAAGAAAATGTTTTCCTTGTTAAAGTTATTTTTATGTACTTCTCTTTGTATGTAATTAAATCTACATATATTTTATATTTTAATGCAGATATGTCTTGAGTGTTGAATTTCTTCAGGCTTCTATAATTTGTAAACTTTTTTAGAATGTGTATATTTTACTATATATACTCTTGTGACTTTAAAAAATATTATCTTTATTTTCTATATTCTCACAATTTTGAATTAATATGTAATTCATAAAATAGTAACAATTCTAACAAATATATTTTAGTACATTGGAAGATACATTTTTGTTCTGTAATTTAGTACTCTTATTAAAGACGTGGAAATCTGTGAAGTACTAAAGAAAGTTGGGAAATTGATGGACTACCACACTTGACTTGTACTTGAGGATGTCACTTATGTTGGTCTCATTCTGGTGCTAATTTTCAATCTCTGGATGGAACACAGGATTATTCCTCAATGTTTCACTATCTGTGATGAAGCTTTTATGCAAGAACAAACATGAAGGGGTTGGATTAGTAATTCTCAGCCCTTAACTATGCTTAATGCAGAGTTAAAGATTTTGATCATGGTCTTGGTAAACCAATTTTAGATTATCACCTGATATAACCTGAACAGACTTGTGCTGTTAACAAGGACAATACAAAATAACCTTCATTTGGTTCACATCATCATAAAAAAAGTAGACAGTGAAGCAACACTGATCAATTTAGATTGAATCAAGGCCTTTGATAGGGTGGACCATCACTTTCTGGAGGCTTTCTTGTCTGTGACTGGATTCAAGCTGAACTTTCACTCTCAACCTCTTTTATATGACCCCTGGAGCTGTGGTAGAACTTAATAGCTTATGATTGAAATGATCAAGATCTCTATTCATCAAGTTCACCCACTGTTTCCCATTCTGTATATCCGTGCATAGGAGACTTGTGCAGGTTGCAGGCAAATCCAATCCTACAAAAGATTATTTTACTTGGTGCTACTATCTCAACTGCCTATGTCAATAACATGTCCACACTTGTAACAAGTAATGCAGAAACTTAGGAAGTTGGTAAAGAAAGTGTCTAAAAGTAACTGTTATAAGTCTCTTGGCTTGTGGTTAACTTCATAGAAGGATTGTCCTCTTTCAGATCCCTTCAGTTGGACATAGAGGCCTTGCAAGATACTCAGCATCTGGTTTGGTCCCAACATTCAGCTGAATAAGAATTGATTGGAAAAGTTTGTAGCTGCAGTTAATGTGGCTTCAAAAGAATTTTTCCTCAAATGGGAGGGCTGAGTTGTGTGGTATGTACATCTACTCCCTGATCCTTTACCTTCTTTCAGTATTACTACTCTTGTGCACTGAACTAATCAAGCTAGAGTGGGCTCTGTTTTAACTAATTTGGGGTCACAGAGCTTCTATGGTGTGAGGTCTGCTGCCTCCCCCACTTCTGAGGGTGGCCATGAAATGCCAAACTAAACCCCATCAGCATATGTTGCATCTGCAATTTCTTGGTCAGATGTGTACACAAGATGATAACAGTATCTTCATGAAAGAAGATGCTAACAAAGCCTTTCCAATTTTGAAGAGCATGTACTCAGATGAAGGGAAGGCCCACCATATGCCCCTAAATGAGTGCCTCTTCTACCATGAATACTGACATGAACTGAGAGTTCTTTCTCAGGTGTAGGTTGGCCTCTTTCATTGTTGAGAAAGGCATTATATTGTGTGTTAATTAGGGGGATCATTTACAGCAATTGGATCAAGGTGCTTGACTTATGGAGGAAGGAGTATTGCTCACTATGTGTTTCTGGGCTTGCTAGCCATGATGTATATGGTGGTATGGATGTTCACAGAAAATTGCCACTCTCTTCACATCTTCTGGTTGCATTCTGAAGATCAAGACCAGGGTTGAGAAGGAGGGGCTCTTTTCAGAGGGCTTAGCTGAAAAGTAGATGGCTTTTGCATGCCTGGTATGAATGAATAAAGCTAACTTTGAATGACATCTTGAGTTAACTGGTTGAAGAACTTATTCCTCTGAAAAAACATGCTGCCCAGCCTAGAATAGAAATAGTTTTGTTTTAGTTTCTTTAAATCAATTAACTTAGCTAGAGAATAAATGGCCATCGGACTCTTTTTGTTCTTTTTATTTCCCCGTATTTCTGTTTTTCACTTGCCCCTCCTCCCTTCCTTTGTTAAGTGAGAGAATACATAGTCTGGAGTTGTGGGAACTTTTTTGTTTTTGGGCTTTATTTTATTTTTATACATTCATTTTTTGCTCAGTAAACTGCTTTTCTGTCTGTTCTTTTTGTTTTAGGTTTTTTTAATTATTTCATCCTAAGCAAGGTGATAATACCACTAAGATGTATGGAGGTCACTGGATATGAAAGAGAATGCTTTAGAAGTAAGGAAAAGAGACAATAAAAAGAACAGAATTCAGGAAAACAGAAGATGGCAATTGCATTTAAATTTTTGAACATTATAGGTAGCAGGGAAGCAAAAAAGGAAAGCACGTCAGAACAATTGCCATGAAAAGACAGAGGGAAATCATGTCACATCGATGAGAAAGTGTCTGAAGTTGAGATGCTAGGTCAGGATGAATTATATTAGAGACCATTCTTTGAATTTTGTCAAGAATCTCAAGAGATATAGTAGGAGCATCAGACTAGATATGGCAGCAATATTCAATGCATTGACAAATAGTAGATTTATAAATGTGCAAGATGGATTCTGATGAGAAAATATTTTCATATGACACAGTAAACCAACTTTCCCAGCAGTAGATCTAGCAATTGATTCAGTATAATCACTCCACTTCAAGTCTGTGAAAAATGTGAGCTTGAGAAGACACAAAGAGTTGTTCTCCTGGAGTTTAGCATCAACTAGAAAAGGTTCTCTATGGTAATTAAATGAAAGCAGTTTTGTTTTAGAGGCATTAAAATTGACATGCCATTCCTAGCCCTAGTTAACCACTGATTGGAGATCCTTTTCAAGAGCAGTTGCCTGTTTTAATTTGTCAGACTTACTACATAGACAAGCGCAGTTGTATCCTCAGCATAAACACCTAGTTGGGAACTCATGACACCAAGAAAGTCATTAAGATAAGAAAGTAGGTCCAAGGATATAGCCCTGGGGGAGCCCTGCATTAATGTGAAATGAAATAGAAGCATGTCCATTCAATATGGCCTTCATTACATAATTTATTAAGAATGATTGAATTAAGCCAAATATTTGGCCAGAGACACTGTAGACTTTGAGCTTGTGGAAAATCCAGCATGCCCAACCCTGTTGAATGCCTTTGAGATATCTAAAGTCACAGCTTTGCTGTTCTTATCTAAAGCCTGATAGACTTATTCAGTGATAGCTGTTAACACATTGGCGGTAGACCTAGAGAAATGGAATCCATATTGTTTATCAAAAAGTCTGCATGAAGTGAGGTGCTTAACCAATTCAGCATTGTTTAGAGCCTCTAGTACTGTGGTTCTCAACCATTTTTGCCCAATACACCCTTTCCACCATAAGTTAGAATACCATCCACCATTTTTCAAGATTGTCCCACTCAAAACGTGCACTCCAAATAATATGCATATATTATTGAAAATCTGTATTCTCTTCTATATTAGTACATATACATTTATATGGATTATTTTTATAGAAAAGTTTTACAAATTTAATAGCAATAAAAAATGTTTACGGATTTTTAACCTTGAATAGATGTACAGTAATTTGTTTTAATTCATAATTAATCAGTAAATAAATGATCTGAAGCATACTTCAATAAACAAAATGTTCAATAGGATGTCAGAGTATCACAATTCCATAAACAAAATTCTGTAAATAAAAAATAAGAAAAAGTAAAAGATTTATCACCACCACTCTGCTCAAAATTCCCCCTGGTGAAAACTCCTACTCTAGTACTTTGCCAAATAGAGGTAAGAGGTATGGTGGAATTTTTTAATGATTTAAGTAAAAATAATTTTTATTCCCCTGTTTCTAAATATGATTGTAAATATGGGGTATTAATATAGAATTTCATTAAGAACATGTATTAATTTGGTGATTGCTGTATAGAAGTCATCATGTAAATGAGTTGTTATGGTGCTAGGATTGGATCAGTGAATTCGATGAGGCTTAAAGTTAGGATAGTGATGACCAGCATCTCCCCTTCCCCACTTTTTTGGCCATGTGCCATATTCTGTAATTTTTTAAAAATAAATATTGTAGTGATTGTGAAGAATTTGCAAATAATACTAACAAATCACAAAATAGCATTGCTGATAGGATGCCTGTAAGCTGCAAAGGACCCTGATTTTGGGGACACATAGTTGAGGTGCTTTTATGCAAGTGCTAGAACCAAAAGGTAGTAGAGACAACAAAGTTAAAGTTAAAGAAAATAAGGTAACTGATTTTTATAGTGATTATGAGATTTGAGCTATCAGAAATATTTCAATAATGATTCATCTCTTTATATTATAAGACTTATAAGACTTTTAAGGAAATAAGTTAAATAATATTAAGGAACATATGACAAAAAAGAGGTTGGTTATGAAAGAACTGATAAAATTTATGCCCATGAAACAAGAACTCATTGAATCAGTTAATAAATATCTACACTAAGTAAGAGAGACAAGCTGGTACTGTGATTTTGAAAAACTGGCAAATGAAGAACAGACAAGTAGAAGATGAGTTGATACAGATGAGAATTATCAAAGGATTACAGAATGAAAAACACTGTTACAAAATGCTTGAGTAAATTCAATTAGCAAACATGTCTTTGAATGCTTTCATGGAATTTATACAATAGCTGGAAATGATTGAGAAATTCTGAAAGTCTGAAAGTCAACAGGAAGATTTAGAAATAGCTAAATACATACATGAAAGGGAAAAAAAGAGAAATGCCAATATTGTGTGTATGTACACAAGAGAAAGAAGTGCCTAGCATTTGAAAAGAAAAAATATGCAAAAAGGAACCACTTCTAAGCTGTATGCATAGTCGAAAAGAAAGACATTGACTGTTATTAAGAAGCAATATGAAGATGAAAATGAGAGAAATATTTTCATTGAACAAAAAAGATATTTTAATGCAAGTTAAAATAAACAACAACAATTCAGATATGCAAATCGATACAGACAGCAAAGTAACACTCATTTAGACTTTCAAATATGCGGTGATTATAAAGTGGGAGTAAAGTATAAACTTTGCTCCGATTCAAACCCAGTGTTGAAATAGCATTATATTCATTAGCAGGAATTATTTTTTTATGAAAATAAATTTGAAAACAGCTTATTACCAGATATCTATGACTCCTTCAAAGAAGTGAGAACAATCAACACATCAATAAGCTTATAAAAGTAATTAATACAAGGAGACTTTTGATGTTAGCTGAAAACAAGTTTCATGCAAGTCTTGGAACAGTCTGGGAACCTTGTCAAAAAGGTTATAAATTGACAGTCAAGTGACAGAAAAGAAGGGACCACCAAAGAAACCTGTACAGGAGAAGGGAGTGCTGGAAAAACAAGCGAAGCATGTTGCATGAAGAAATTGTCACCTACTTAAGATATTTTTTATGGAAAAAATTATATCCTCTAAACGAAAGCCCCAAAAATAAAAAATAAAAACGAAAATAGCACTGTTTTAGTTGAGGTAGATAAGGAAAAACAAGTGAAGATACTAATAAAATGACGATATTCCACAATAAAAATATAGGCATACCCTCACAAAAAACTGAACACCTCACGGGGTGTGGTACGAAGGAGGGAACTCTCCCGGCTCTGTAGCTCCTCTTTTCTCGATTCCCTGAGGACAGTATCTTGTCCACAACGGTAGCAGGTAATATCAGGCCTCTCCTCTCTGCAGTCTTTCACCATATGGGGACTCTAGAGTCTGAAACATCACAACCTCAGATTTCGCCTCTCTAGTCCTCACTTCGCTTTTGCAACTTGAGGTTGTCCACTGCTTCTCCTTACAGCAGCTGATGTCCCTTACTTGTGCTCCTTCTGCCTGGCCAATACTCTGGTACGAGTTATCAGTTTACCAATCACCATAGCTGTTGCAGCGCTATAGAGAGGTGATTTGAAAACCCAGGTCGTTTTTACAATCTTTTCAAGGACCCTTCCAATAAAATCTTACCATCCTCCTGATACTGTTAGCATATGCATCAATCGATTCATCAGACCATACCACACTGCTCAATTTGGTATATGCAACAAATGGGCCTTCCGTTAACACCTCCTTCAATATCAGCTCTATATCTGCATCATAATGCAAGGTCGTCACCTTCATTGTAAAATTTTATAAGACTAGTTTAATTTTACTGATCCAGGCAATAACATTTCCCTAACCACAGAATGGATTCAAGATCTCAGTGCTTAATTTAATCTTTCTTTGTAGTTTAAATTAAGTAAGTCTTCTCTTCCACTTGACACTCTCAGCAATCGATCAACTGGCAAAATTCGTTAGTGGGGTGTTAGTCTTGGGTGACAAAGGTTCTCGAGGCAACAAGCAAATCACAATATTTATTTATATAAAAAAATACATAAAATGTGACACCAGACCGAAAGGGGGATGGGGAAGGCTGATCATCACTGTTCCTAACTTTTAAATTAACTAGTCACATCCGCTGACTTTTCGCTAATTTTCATAACTTCACACCATAATGCCACAAATTAAATATAAAATACATATACACCACAATCAACAAAACAACTCATTCTCTCCATGTGATCCTAACCCTAATATTTCATATTTACAAAACATGTGGAGAGGGAGGTAAAAATTAACATTATATATATATATATATATATATATATATATATATATATATATATATATATATATATATAAGAATGAAATTATATACAATGAGAGAAAAATGTTAGTATGGGACCGTCCCCACGGCTAACATATAGCAGAACCAGAAAAACAAGTTAACCGGGCGAAAAACGTAGAGAAAAAAATACATAAAATGAAATATTCGCACAGCTCTTGGGAACTCTGCCTTCTGTCATCTACAGGGGAGGAGATGAGAAAACGGAAAATGCAGGAACTAAAAAGGGAGGCAATGACTATTCACCGCGTAGTTAAATTAACCACTTTTAGAAAAACGAAAAAAATGCTAATCTAAATTAACTGGGGTGGGCAGACATGTTTTTCCCGAAAGAACAAGTCCTTCAACTAGTCAGTTCGAGATGCCACTCGAGGTTAGAACCATTCACTCACACCAATCGTGCAACAGCAAAGTCCTCGGAAGAAATTCTCTCCTTCTTACCCTGATCTTGACCTTCAACTGATGCTTAAAGAAGGCGACCAGGCAATGAGAAGAGAGGTGCCCCGTAAACATCGACGTCCATACCACCATTCGCCTCACAACTACCTGTCCGACAACGAGGTCACATTGCTACAAACAGAACTGGCATCCAGGACAAAGAATTGTTCGTGCAGCATGCGAACCATGTAGCTTTCAATAAGGTCACACAGCGGGAGTACGACCGGTCAGTGAAAGAAGGAGGGTAGATAAACTCCTCTACTCCCTTACACCGGACGCATTCTAGCGAATCAACCACTTCCGCCACAAAGGAAGTTTTGCCGACCCAAAGTGCATTCCGAATTGTCAGCCAGGTAAGCGATGTCTCGCTTTTAATGAGGCATTTCAACTCAGGCGCCCAAGGCCATATGGAGCGAAATTCCCCCTTCATCAAACCGAGCAACTTGTTCAGATCGCCGTGAAAAGCTCCTCTAAAAACACACGATATCTCGTAATGCCTTTCTCGACAACGTCCGGATCTCAGAGTGGCCTGCCGGTATCCCAGAAGGAACCTTCAGATCAGAACGGTATTCGCGGTAGGAGCACTAGTCTAGGGGCAAATGGTTGAACTCTCTATCAGCCGAGTCACACTCCTCAAGAACGGGAAAGCTGTTTTTTACAACTTCCTACCAGAAGCTAGCGTTCTTGTCATCGTGTGTACACACCCGATCAAGGAAATGCAGTCGCAAAGTATCTCAACGGGTCCAAAACCACCCTCGGACGGATCCGCGAAGACAAGTGAACAAGTCGCGTCCAAAGAACGACTAACTAGCCATGAAACACCCCTCGAGTATGTTGAAAAGAAGTGGAACCTCCTCAAGAGTATACCCTCACTGTCCCTTAGAATCAGGTGGCTTTCTTAAATATCAATAAATATAACATATATTCATGCTGTTGGAGATCACGTGTGAGACTTTGTGCCCTCCGGCTAGTCCTTTTAGACTTTGATCTCAACAAACGACTTGCTAATTAGAGAACCGTGATCGAATGTTACTGGCGTTGTTCAATCGGGACAAACATGTCGGGGTTGGGGACAGGACACTGGTGGCCTTTCCCATGGACCCTTGGCCCATTTCAGTTTTGATAGTCCCGTCTTTGGACAGCCCACTTATGTCCCTGGGAAACGTTTGCTTAACGCTCTATGAAGGGAAGGGTGCATGAAGACAGGGACCCACCCAGAATAAAACTGGTGTAAATGAACGTTTCTTTCGTCTTCTAAAGGAGCCAGTGGGAGAGTCATGCAAAAAGAAGTTTGCTTTCCCCAGTATCGGACAACTTTGCTGCAAACTTGGACCGGCATACACCTCCGTCAACACTCTCCACGCCCGAAGAAAGTTTCTAGGGTCCTCCACATCTTGTTCATTTTTTTTAAACCCTCATGTCTCTCAGGCGCTTCGACTGAAGGTTCTTTTTCTTCAGGACGTCAATCCGATACACGTCTTCCCCAAAATGGTACTTTCCCTTCTTTTCAATATGTTTTTTAGAACACTCTACCTTGGAACTCTCGATAGAAGAGATTCTTGATATTTTAATAGATGTCTCTGTATTGGAAGTGGCATGGGTTGTGGAGGTGGAGGCGTCACAGTTGGTGGCGAAGCAAGAGGATGTATAAGGCCTATATGAACGAAGGCATGGGTGCGGGGGTAGAAGGATACATTATTTTCTCCGATGGACTTACTTTGGGAGTGAGAGCAATAGAGTGAGTGTGGCTGGAGAGATCATTTCAGTTATTGGTTTGTCATTTTCTGGTGAAGTATTTTTTTAGGTGGGGATGACTTTCCGCTGGAAGAGGCAGTTCCCTCCACTGGCTGTTCCTTTTTATTTCTTGTGGAGTTTTTGTTACAGTATAATCAGTTTGTCCCTTTTTTCTTTCCTGGGCTATTACAGGTTCCTCTTTTTTTCAACGTTTCAGCGTAGAATTCCTCTCCTGAATTGCCAGACCTGGGAACCGCCAAAGATTCATGTGTCATTACAGTTTTTTTTTCCTTCTGTTTTCAACCATTGTCCTTTCCCCATCATGGTCTGCTGGCTTTTCTTGTACAGCAATGTTCTTTATTCTTCTGTACTTTCAGCAGCTGATGAAAACACATCAAGTTTTACGCCTGTTGTCTTAGAGAGTTTTGCGGAACTTTCATTTTCTACGTTTTTTTCGGTACACACTGCTGATAGATAATCCGTTACCCCACACAACCAGCACGCCGGCCTCCTCCCCTAAACTAGTTTTCGTCCAATTAATAGAATACATTAGGAATAGCATTGAAAGCTTTTCGATTCAGCATAAGGCTGAATTTCCATTCCCCCATTTTGTTGTCCAGGATCACTTCAACAATTTCCCCATATTGCTCCCAAAAAGCACCAACCTGCTTTCAAAGTCGGTTACTTTGGTCTTTCTCTGTCCTTTGTACTCCAATCTACATAAACATTATCTATTTTGGATGTCTTTTTGACAAACGCCACGCAATCATCCAGGGTGGTCAAAAGTATGGCACACAAGTTATAAAAGCTTTTCCCTTTACAATGTGTTGTACGTGGAAACCATGAACCGCTAAGACTGATTATATATTCTTTTGACAATCTGATGATTTTGTTCGTCTTTTTGTCTACAACAAAAATAGAAATGATTCTATCGTCTACAATTTTCAACTCTTCCAGGTCGACTAAAACTCATCAGTTCTTACGAGATGTACGTACTTGCAAGTGTGTCTCGAAAATGTTTCTACGTTCATAATGCACGAAATGGATGAATTCCATGTTTTGGGAGCCCCTTCAGCTTTAGCTCCTTTGCTGTTACAGTACTTGGCCTAGACCTTTCATTTTAAGGTCTCTATTTCTGCTCGCTCTCCTTTGTCTGGTGTCCTGAAAAGGTCCTTTAAGGCCCTGGAGATATTTGGACAAGGCACGACACGATCAACTGCCAGAATATAAAGGCAATAAAAAACAAGCAAAACAAGAAAATTATAACAATTAACTTGTCTAGTGTGTCGTTAGTTGTGTAAACAAACTCAATCAATCAAACACAATATCAAATAACACCAATGCGATAACAGATCTGACACACTAAAAAATGATAAGTTGTGACAGCAACAAGCAAACCACTAGCTACAGATAAAAAACATTTAATTTTATAGATCTCAACTTGGTGATCTTATCCCAGTCAATGGTGGGGGGGGGAGGTGACCTCTATTAAAAGCTGAAGTCCCAATCTAGTTGACTAAAGGTTGTGAGCTCACTCACTATGCTGGACAGTAAAATTATATTTTTATTTTTCTCTTCAATCACGTTGCTATGACATTTGATTTTGAGTGTATTGGGTTTATAGTTTTTTGGTTGTTGCATCCTGACTGGTAGCAAGGACCCCAATCTCTTTGTTAGCACTTAGTATGCCTGCTCAGTCACATAATATGGCAGTATTTGCAGTACCATGTTGCACATGGATAGGTTCCCCCTGCATGTACCTCTCAGTGGGTAATTCTGAGGCCACATTTTTAACCACTTTCCAGTCATTTCCAATTATTTTGGCTTTTTTCACCTTAAAATTCTTCTCCTGGCAGTTACCATTAAAAGTAATAAAAGTAAATCAATAAACAAAGTATTACCTAAGCTCCTAAATCTTTCTTTCTGGTATAGTATTCTTCCAATGGCAAGGGAAGCATCTCTTGATTTGTCAAATGATTCTTTCATGTGCTTTTAACTTTCATTATTACCCTCTTTTTCTTTTTCCTTTATTACTCCCCTTCTTCTTAGGAGTGTAACATGTTAAGCAAAATATCTAACAGTATCAAAATGACTTAGAGTTTGGGGATTTAAATTTCAAGCAGCTTAATCATTTTAATGCTACTGATGTTGTTGGTATAAAAACACTACTGGCTCTTGTCATGTATTGTAACTTTCATCTTGGCAATTTAGATTATGCTCTAGTGTCTGTTGATATTTCCTTTGACTCATCAGAAACTCCTTATTGGCACAAACCCCCTATTCACAAGACTATTTTCTATTACCAGCATACCAATTAGGATTCATTTCACAATTTTTTGGAGTTGAATCTTTAATCTTCCAATTACAAATTGTGGCACTGAGGTTTCTTCTTAAGTGAAACACAGTATTGAGGCTTTTGTGCCATCTCAGATATACCAGGTGAAACTACAATATTTTCATTAGTTCACATCTTCCTGCTCATATAGCCCACAGAAAACACATTTTCTGGATATACCAGCAAGATAGCTCTGCTTACAACAGAATCCTAGTTCTGATCACTTGTAATAATTGCAAATGCATCCTCAATGAGGCTGTCTTTTGTTGATTGATGGAATGAGGCACTATATAGACACTCATAATTTTGGTTCTCATGACTGGTGGTTCTGTAAGTATTCCTCCTCTTTTCAATCCATTTGAAGTTTATCATTTTCTATTGATAAAGCTAAATGGTTTGCTTACAAATTCTCTTCTAATTCTTGTCTCAACTCATCAAGAGTACCTTTACTTGACTATCCACTTAGAATTGAGTTTCTACTGTGTGATATGAATATAAATCTATCCATGATTTCCACTATCCTTTACTCCACACAAACCATGGGATTCCTGCATTTGTCTTAAAGAAATATGCTTTTGTAATGAATTTTTTCTCTAAACCCTATAAATGCCTACTTTTTCTTGCTTTCCAAAAAGGTTTTCTTGCTTTCTTGTTAGAAATCCTCTTCCATAGTTCTTGTTCTTAAGAACTCTGGTGAACTGATCATTCAAAATATCAACCTCATTTTGGCAAAGTATCAGAGGTTATAATCAATGTTGAATTGGTTATGCATCTCACCTCATAGTCTTCTGCCAAACAAACAATATGGTTCTCACTTCTCAAGGTCAACTACTGGTGTGCTAACAGTTATTACTGGAAGAAATTCTCAAACTATTGCTAAGAATGGTGAAGCCTTGGCTGTTACTTTAGATATCTTAAGGTGTTTGACAGGCCTTGCGATGTCAGTTTGCCTAGAAAAAAAGGACAGCCATTTTTTATACACTAGGAACAATAACATGTCATTCATTTTATTTTGTTGGAATTCTATCAGTATGAATTACTTTCCAGTATGAGTGTTTGTTTATCCAGAAATTGTACATTGCTATGCTTACCAAGAAATGTTGGCAGTCTATGCCATTGCCATTATCACTTATCAATTTAGTATCTATGCTAATGACACAACTATTTACTCCTGTAAATTGTAAGTCTAATAGGTTTGATAAAGTCAAATTGTCAGTGGATCCCAAAAATAACTTTCAATCTGTTAACTGTGCAAGTTAATTTTAATGCCTCCTAAAACTAAACTTCACTCTTTTCATCATCTTAGAAAACCTTTTTTATATCCCTTAAGCATTGCTGATGTTAACCTCCAGGAGAATAATTGCACCATCACAGTCTAACATTTTCTACTGATATGAATAGGAATGATTATATCAAGTCAGTTGCTAGATTTACTGCTGAAATGTTGGTAATTGTGTCAATTTTTCTCACCTGAATCTGTGTTTTACCTTTATAAGTCATATATCATTCATCTATGCATTGAAGATTGTTGCCAGATCTGGTTTTATGCTTCTGTTATATATCTAGAGATTAAAAAAATCTGCAATGTTATCAGTCTTGACCTGGCAACTGGGCATCAGTCAAGTTCCCACTGTTGTAATGTAGCTTCCCTGTGCCTATTCTACAAATATTTTCATGGCAATTGTTCTGGCAATCTTTCTTCATGAATTTAAGTCTAGTACTAGATTGGCAGCTAAGTATCATCATTTTACTACTGAAACTGCTAAATGCTACTATAAATTATATTCTAATAGTTTTTTTCTCACACTTCTTGCATATGAAACACTTTTAACTGCTTGCTCTCCTGTCATGTACAAAAATTTAAATTTAAGCTCCTTGTATCTTAGCAACTTTATCACCTTACTTGGAGTGAAATGTTTAAAAGAATGCTTTTCTTGAGATGCATTTTTCATTATTTCACAATTGTCCTCTATTAATATCTGCACTCTTTGACCACTTCCCAATTGAAGTAAAACCTTTGCAAGCTGACCTACTGAGACATGTCTATTGAGTAGAAAGATGAAGTGTGTCCATTCATCTGCAAATGTAGAATTCTTTAAAGCATACTTTTGATTCATTAGCAGGTTCTCTTTGAAATGAGTGGCAAAATTTGTTTGAAAACACCAGAGAACAAAAGTGAGACCACAGATATCATTTTAATGTTATATGCCTACAAGGTATAGGCAAGAGCCTCAAATTCAAGTCTGTGAGACACTGTAGACTCAATTTCATATTATCAACTTGTTCTATTTCAAAACCTCCACCTGCCCACACCCTTTGTAAATATTGCACAAGTGTGAGATTGAATAGCAGCTTAAAATAAAAATAAGCAGTTCTGCATCAACTGAACAAAATTCCAGCAATTCCAAAGGAAGCCACTGCAACAGCAATCTGCTCATTTGAAACATCTGCCAAAATTAAGTTTTGCCTGTCCTACCAGAGGCATCAAAGAAAACTATTCCTCCCATATCACCAATTTTCTAAAATCATTTTATAAGCTCAGGATTCAAGAGTATATTGGTAGACATACTGTTGAATATCACAAGTCTTTACTTTAATCTCTTGCATGTGAATTGCAGCTGCAGTTCATATTGGTGCAGAAACTACACATTCAAGATTCTTGCAGGCCATTATACAGTATTTTCAATAAAGATCACTGCTTGATTTGATTGAACATAGCAAAGGTGTAGGGCTTATGGATCTTCTTGTGCTTGATACAGAATATCTTCTGTCATGCTGTCTTGGTGATTATACCAAATATTCTGAGGACTCAGCAGTAAATAAAGATAATGATAGCAAAGAAGCCCCTCATCTTGCTTGGAGAATATGAGACTTTTAGCTTCTTGCAATGTACTGATGTTGTAGACATATCCAGCAACGGTTTTGAGATCGTGGTGTGAGGTTTGATCCTGAAAGTTGTGCAGGAGCTATCTGCCATAAAACACAGAGAACTGTTTAGGTGGATATTATAGACATAACACTTCACTTGTTTTCAAGTGAGAGTATTATGTCTTGCTGTCCTTGCTAAAAAGTTTTCCCCTTCCAGGCCAAATATAATATTTGAAATATTTGAGATTTTTGGCAATGATACCTTGTTTACAGAATGCTTGTTTACAGAATGCATATAGTGTTGCTGGGATGATGTACTACAGTCTCACTTTAAATTCCTGGAACTTTGCTCACAGGTTGGAGAATTATTTCCATATTCTACAAATTAACTTTCAGATGCATAACACTGAAGTAACATCCATGAATGGAAAGGATATGCCATAGCAACACATCACTTCTGATCACTACCTTTGTTGACATATTTCAAACTATATCCATCATGATCTATCTAAATTTCTTAAACAAGAGGCCACAGTTATCAATTTGTGCTTTTCCACCACTTCATACAAGATGAATGAGTATTGAAGTTACTACAGGGATATGTTTCCCAACACCTCCACTGTAAGCATTGGAAATTTATGCACTGATGATATCATCTAAGTTGCATGAATCTTATCCCTAAGATAAACTAGAATGTGGATATGTGGCAATCTATCCTTTGCCCTTCAACAAAGTCCTCATAATATCAGAAGCCTCCAAAAATAACACCTTTTGTGTTGAGATTCATAAATAAAATTACTTTTCAATGAAAAACTCTGGCAAGGAAACCATGTCTATCTTAGACTGTTTGATCTGATAAAAGTTATGCTATAATCTCTTACAAGTAAAAGTAAAAGTAGATCAGGTATAACAGTTTTGAAACTATACAAGAACATCCTGTGTATAACAACTCATCAAAGAAAAGGACAGTATAATCAATTGTCCAATATTATCAGGATGACATCTCTCAGCTGAACATAACTTTGCACCTTAACCTTGTTCTGTCTGATGTTGCACAATCACTCACACTTAATCTTGGCCTACATGTCACCAATGAATTGATGAAAAAGCTAACTATATCTCAAAATGTGATTATCAACTTGTCTGACCATAATCCTATATATAGAGAGAAATTGACAGATACTTTGCTATTAAAAGTAGTATCCATTTTCATCTTTCCAGAATATAAGAGGATACTGTAAGGCATTAGAAGCTATGTTAGTCTCAGAAAATAAATCAATTTGTCATCTTGTTGCTTGAGAATAGTGACTTGCCTTCTGAATGTTTGCCTAGAAAAAAAGGACAGCCATTTTTTATACACTAGGAACAATAACATGTCATTCATTTTATGTTGTTGGAATTTTATCAGTATGAATTACTTTCCAGTGTGTTTGTTTATCCAGAAATTGTACATTGCTATGCTTACCAAGAAATATTGGCAGTCTATGCCATTGCCAGTTAATTTTACTGTAATTTCACATGTTAAGGTGATTCTGGCAGGAGTGGGAGAAGTAGTGTGTCTTTAAAAACAGCAGATTCAATCTTCCAGAGGTTTACAGGTGCCAACATATTCCACCTATCTGAACCATAGAATCACCTTCACAACTGATGAATTTGTCATATTCAAAAGCCACAGGTTTTTTATTCAGCTATTTGCCTGTTCTCACCTACTTTGCTTTGTAGCAACTCATGCTTATACTGGGCAAGAGTTTCAAGCATTTTACCTGATCTGCTGTTCAGAAAGTTGTGTGAGTTTTTAAGCAGGAGTTTCTAATGGGTCTGACTGCTGAATACTGGGCTAGATCTGGGCAAGAGTTTCAAAGTGCCTGTCTGGTCTGTGCATGCCAATCTAGTTTAC
>CAHIKZ030002405.1:230000-269907 GCA_903632075.3 Acanthosepion pharaonis | reverse complement strand
TTGTACCAAAAGCTTACTTAAACCGAAATTTAAACTGCTTTAATTGTCAGTAACTGTTAACCACACACACACACACACACACACACACACACACACACACACACACACACACACACACACACACACACACACAATTCAAAGTACAATCTTCATATGATGAACTGTACACACACACACACACACACACACACACACACACACACACACACACACACACACACAACACACAATCGATATATACACACACACACACACACACATATATACACACACACACACACACACACACACACACACACACACACACACAGTTGCATTAAATTTCGGGAGAAAATAAAGACAAAAATTGTCCAACATCATGAATTTACGACCTGCGTCTGCTATTCCGTGACCGTTATCGTTGCATAGCAATCTTCTATGTCACCATAACGGAATATCATCTTGATGGTGAATATCTTTGTTTAAATGTTCGTATAACCACTCTGAAGATGGCTCATGAACCGAAAGCTTAGATTATGGAACAGCTTTATAAAAAAATGTCCAAATGTTGAACAATTTTTGACTTTATTTTCTCCCGAAATTAAAGCAAACATGCAAAGTTTAGAACGGTTCATGATCAAACATAATAGACATTCGTTGTCTGTTATATTTAACAATATATCTTTGAATAATGATCATCTGCCAAAGTACTATCTATCTATCTATCTATCTATCTATCTATCTATCTATCTTCTATCTATCTATCTATGTCTGTGTGTGTGTGTGTGTGTGTGTAAATGTCGTGTTTGCGACCCAGCTAAGTAATTAACCTGATAATTACTTCTTTTATTTCCAATTCCAATTTTTCTTTCGACAGTCGCCAAGTTGTCATGAAATCAGCTCTGAAACAGGTTTATAGTTTCGACTATCGGCTGAAATTAATACCCCTGTTCACCAATATGTTTAGTACAGTGTTCTTCAGTCATCTAATTATCCTTAATATTATTTAATATTGCATCAACTTGGTTCATTTAAATTTGTCCTCAACAGTCATCAGAAACAGATGTTTGCTGGTTAACTTTCAGCGCTATGAATCCAAATTAAATTAAATTTGACAAACAAAAGCTATAAAAACGAATACACACCCTTGTGCAAATTAATTGAAACAACTGCTTTAGCTTTTTTTTTTCCCATACGGTCATTTTTAGATCCACTGGAGGACACGTTGTAATCGATTTCTATATTTTTCCTCAGATTAGGTCATTTTCAGAAGCGTGCAGTAATATGAATCTATTTTCGTGATGTATGATGAAATTTGTTTAGCCTTGAAAATATTGCCCATCCGTGACTGCATCAGATTTTCATCACGCCAGACACTATTGTCTCGACTGTCAATTAGTTGTCCTACGGCCATTGTCTGTGATGGGCGTTACTCCAAGAAAGTGTACAAAAATTGCACGAACACACTGGCAAGCCTTACTTTAAATCAAAGTACTAGAGACTGGCCCGGGAACTCTCCTGATTTAAATCCAGTCACGAATCTGTGGTCAATCTTCTAGGAACGGCTTCGTGGAATGGACACACGAGGTACTAACGTATTCACTAGGTCAAGCTTCATTGGAAAAATACGAAACAAAAAGTAAATAATAACGGAATTATTCGTATTGTTCCAATTAATTTGCACAAGTGTGTAGTACCAAACAGTCAGAAATGGAAAAGAGATATAGTATTCGATTATGGTGGGGAACACTTGTACAGAACCAAACAAATTTTTTTTAAAGAACTGAATACAGAGAAGTGGTGGAAATAGAGTGCCAAAAAATCCTTAAAAATCCCTCCTTAGAAATAAAATGAAGATATACCAAGAGAGAAATTCGCAACAGAGAAAAATGTAAAAGAGAATCGTAATAGCCTCATTCTTTCCATGTAAAAAAAAGCTTAACAGTCATGGAAATAAATAATAATGAGATGATTAAATTAAAAAAAATTAATTTTGACAGACAAAAGCTAAAAAAGAGAATGTAAACGATTTTTTAGAATACGAAAACTAAATAGTACTCAGAAATCAACCACAAACTGTTTTTGTTGATAAATATTGTTTTATTCTTTTTTCGGCTTTTAAAAAATATGAAAACTTTTAACAAAAGAAGATTTGAAAAAAATTTTGTTGAAATTTCAGATTAGAGAGATAAAAATAGAGAAAAATCATTATTAAGATAAACTTAAAATCATTATGAACGTGATTTTTTAAAAAATTGCAAATTTTAAATGAATGAAATTTAAAGAGAATCTTCATGTTTTAAAAAGAGAGTTTCTTTTGTTCTTTTTCTTTTCAAAAGGGATATCTGAATCATAAATTTATTTCCATTATAGAAAATATTTTAAAAGTTTAACTGTATGTAAATCGTGTGGATTTCCGGTCGTAAAATCGACGCGAGCCGTTGAGTCGCGCCTACCAGGGATCCTAATCACGGTAGAAGAAAGGAAAAAGAGAGAGAAATGGAAAAGAGAGAAGGTCAGGAGATTCTATTCCTAAGAACCGACAACCTGCAAATAGGATTTGATTATAATGGAAGGTTTAATGCATAACCAAAAAAACTGGAAAAGCCGAATATTGAGTTGCTTGAGAAAATGTCCCAAAGGACCCTTTCAGGTTTTGAAATTAAGAGTCCTTCAGAAATGGAAATATTTACCCATGAAAAAGTAGGGAATGGAAAGAAGAAGAGGATGCATGCATTGCATTCAAAAAGTAACGGAGTAACGGAAATCGATTAGAATTTGAACTCGGCTTGGCCGATTCCTCAACCCGAGTTGCTAACCATTAAAAGAGAACCGGAATAAGAAAAGAAAATAAATAAAATGAGAAAAATGGTAAATCGAAAGAATATATTAAAGAGAGAAAGAAATTGAGGATATAGGCGTATATTATGGATAAATTACAGAGAAAAAATGAGAGAGATATATAGATAGATAGAAATGAAAGATAGAGATAGATAAATAGGAGAGAAATGAGGGAGGAGAGAGAAATAGAGAGAGAAAGAGGAAAGAGAGAGAGAAATGAAATTGATGAAGTTAAAAAGAAAAATAAAATGAAAAGAGAGAACAAAATATACTTTCGCTTATTCTGTCTCTTTAAAAGATGAAACAAATCCTTCAGAAAAGAGAAACTTTTGTGATCTAATGACATTTTTTAAATTTTATGATGCAATGATTTTGGAAAAGATAAAAGAAATTTCCTGATTTTATATCCTTCTAGGCACATATATTACATCCATCCAAAAAATATTACAGCCAACAAAAACCGATTTCGTAAGGAAATATACTGAGAAGGGCAGGAAAGCAAAAAATAGAAATATGAAAAAGAGAGAGAAATTGCATAAAAGAGAAAATAAAGATATTTTCCCTAACAAAATTACATGTGGACCAAGAAAATGTAGGTTAAAAAAGACAAACGCAGACAAGAGAAACCAAAAAGAGAAGAGAATAAAAGAGAAAGAGAATGGTTGTAAAAAATGGAAGAGAATAAAAGAGAAAGAAATGAAAAAGTTATATAAATGAAAAAGAGAAAGAAAAAGTAAAAAATGGAAATACAGAGAGAAAAGAAAAAGAGAAAAATGGAAAACTGTCGGTAAAAAAATTTAGAGAATAAAAAAAGAGAGAAAAATTTTATATGAAAAAAAGAGAGAAAAAAATACAAACACATACAAGAGAAGAAAAGGAAGAATAAAATTCTGTCGGTAAAAAGCAATAGAGAATTGTTTCCATTTTCAAGAAATGGAGATGATTTTTAAATATGAAGAAATTCCTGTAAGAAAAAAATATAAATGAGACATAAAAGCCAAAAAAAGGAAGGATAAACTGTCGGTAAAAAAGAAAGAGAAATAAAAGAGAAAGAGAAATTTTATAAATGAACCAAAGAGAGAAAAGTAAAAAATACAAAAAACATAGAAAATATGGTAAGGAAGGATAAAACTGTCGAAAAAAAGCAAAAGAGAAAATAAAAGAGAAATGGAATTTTTTTATATATGAAACCAATTCCTGTAAGAGAAAAATACAAACACAAATAAAGTAGAGAGAAAATGGAAAGGAAGGATAAAATGTCGGTAAAAAAGCAAATAGAGAATAAAAGAGAAATGGAAATTTTTATATATGAAACCAAAAAGAAATAAAAAAAATACAAACACATAAAGAAAGCAAAGGAAGGATAAAAAAGTCGGTAAAAAGCAATAGAGAATAAAAGAGAAAATGTTTCCATTTTATATATGAACCAATTCCTGAAATGGAAGTAAAAAAAATAGGTAATGTATTTAAATTAAAAATGAAAGGAAGGATAAAATGTCGAAAAAAAGAGAAAATGAGAAAAAAGAGAAATAGTAGTTTCGACATTCATTTTTATAATATGAACCAATTCCTGAAAGTAAAAAATATAAAAACAAATTAAAGCCAAAGAGAGAAGGAAATTTAAAAATGTCGGTAAAAAGTAATAGAAATAAAAAAGAGAAATGGAACATTTTTATATATGAAGAAATGGAAAATAGAAAAAAAAATTAAAACACATACAATTGAAAAGGAAAAGAAGAAGGATAAAAAAAGTCGGTAAAAGCAATAGAGAATAAAAGAGAAATGGAAAATTTTAGAAATGAAAAGAGAAATTCAAGAAAAAAAAAATACAAAAGACATAGTAAGCCAAAGCAAAGGAAGGATAAAATGTCGGAAAAAAAAATTAAATATGGTAGATAAAAGAGAAATGGAAATTTTTATAATGAAATGAGAGAGAAATGTAAAAGAAAAAAATGGAAAAGAGAAGAATTTAAATGAAAGGAAGGAAAAAGAGAGTCTGAAAAGTAGAAGAGAAATTCAAAAAAGAGAAAGGAAATTTTTATATATGAACCAATATAGAGAGAAAAATACAAAACATAGAGAGCCAAAGCAAAAAAGGATAAAACTGTTTGGTAAAAAAGAAAAAGAGAATAAAAGAGAAAATGAAAACAGAGAGATATGAAACAATTATTCAATGTTCAGTAAAAAAATACAAACAGATAGAAAGCCAAAGAGAAAATTAAAATGAGAAAACTGTCGGTAAAAAAGAATAGAGAAAAAAGAGAAATGAAAAGAGAAAATTTTATGATATGAAAAAATGAAAGAGAAATAGAAAAAAAAATAAAAATTGAGAAAAAGAAAGAGAAAAGGAATGGAAAAAAGAGAAAATTTAAAAAGAGAAAAGAGAAATAAAAAAGAGAAATGAAAAGAGAGAATATATGAAAAAATTCCTGAAATGAAAAAAAATACAAAAATAAAAGCCAAAAATTAAAAGGAAGATAAAACTGTCGGTAAAAAATTAAAAGAGAAATAAAAATGAAAATGAGAAAATTTTTATAAAAAGAGAAATGTAAAAAAGAAAGAAAACAAATAAAGAGAGAAAAGAAAAGAAGATAAAACTGTTTTGGCAAGAAAGAAAAGAGAATAAGAAAATGGAAAAGATTTTTATATATGAAATGTATTGAAATTTAAAAAAGAGAGAAAAAAATAAAAGCCAAAAATGGAAAGAAGATAAATGTCGGTAAAAATAAATAGAGAAATAAAAAGAGAAATGGAAATTTTTTAGATATGAAAAGAGAAATGAAAGTAAAAGAATAAAATGGAAATGAAGAAAGAAAAAAAAAAGAAAAATGTCGGTAAAAGAAATGGAAAAGAGAATAAAAGAAAAAAAATGAAAAAGAGAGGAATATATGAAGAAATGGAATTCCTTTAAGAAAAATAAATGGAAAAAAATGATATGGTAAAAGAAATAAATTAGGAAAAAACTGTGGTAAAAGAAAAGAGAATGAAAAGAGAGAAATGGAAATTTTATCAAAATGAAAAATTCCTGAAGAAAAAAATACAAACACATACAAGCCAAAGAAAGGAAGGAAAAAGAAAGAAAAAGCAAAAGAAGAAATAGAAACATTTTTAAATGAAAAGAGAGAAATGGAAAAAAAAGAAATGGAAATACAAGAAATGGAAAAATAAAAAGAGAAAAAAAGAATAGAGAATAAAAGAGAGAAATGGAAATTTTTAAATGAATTCAAAGAGAAAATTCCAAGAGAGAGAGAATATAAAGGGCTTCAAAGAAAAATGGAAAGAAGAAAAAAAATGAGAAAAATGCCAAAAGGAAGAAAAAAGAGAAGAAAAATTTGCATGAGAGAAATGAAATAAAAAAAGAAAAAGAAATGGAAAAGAGAGAAAAGGAAAGCAAGAGAATAAAAAAATGAAAAATAAAATATGAAATGTAAGAAAATAAAAAAAGAGAAACAAAAGAGAGAAAATGGAAAGGAAGAGAGAAAAAAAGAGAATGTCGGTAAAAAAGAAAAGAGAAATAAAAAAGAAAGAAAATTTTAATGAGAGAGAAAAGGAAAGTAAAAAATAAAAAATAGAGAAATGGAAAAGTAGAGAGAAAAAGGAAAAGAGAAAAAATGGAAAAAAAGAAATGAAAAGAAATAAAGAGAAATATCAAAAAAAGAGAAATCTGAAATAGAGAGAAACAATTTTCAGAGAAATTGTTTCCAATTTCAAATAAAGAAATATAAAAAAAGAGAAATGGAAGGAGAAACTTAAAAAAAAAAATGAATAAAATGAAAGAGAAATAAAAGAAAATGGAAAAAGATTTTATGATTGAAAAAAGAAATAAAAAAAAAAATAGAAAAAGACATTCAATTTTCAGAAATGGAAGAGAGGAAATTTTCAAAGAGAGAAATGGAAAAAAGAGAAAAAAAAAAATAGAAATAGAAATATTTAAAGAAAAAAAAATGATGAAAAAAAAAAAAAAAAAGAGAAATGGAAAAGAGAATAAAACTGCATGAATGTATCAAAAAAAAAGAGAGAGAAAATAAAAGAGAAATGACATTCAAGAGAAATGAAAATTGAGAAAGAAAGGAAAAGTAAGAAATGAAAAATAGAAGGAAAAGCAAAAAGATTAAAATGGAATGGTAGATGTATTTAAATTAAAAGAATGAAAATGAAAATTTTATAAATGAAAATTCCTGTAAGAAAAGAAAATAATTTGAATGATTGTAAAGGAAATAAAAGTGAGAAAAAAAATAGTAGAGAATATTCAATTTTCAGCTCAATTTTTTATTTCCAAATGGAAAAAAAAAAAATAAAATGTAAAGAGAAATGGAAATAAATGAAATGGATTTAAATTTAATTAAAATAAAAAAGAAATGAAAAATCGAAAGAGAAAAAAAAGAAAATGAAAAGAGAATAATTTGCATGATTGTATCAAATAAAAAAAAGCCGTCTGAAATAGTAGAAATGACATTCAGAGGTAAAATAAAAAGTCGGAGAAATTGTTTCGAGATTTTCAAAAAATAGAAATATATAAGGCTTCAAATAAATTAAATATGAGAGATGTATTTAAATTAAAAAAAAATGATGTAAATGAGAGAAATAAAAGAAAATGGAAAAGAGAAGAATTTGCATGATTGTATCAAATAAAAGTGAGAAATGAAAAAGTAGTTTCGACATTCAATTTTCAGCTCTTCAGAATTGTTTCCATTTTCAAAAAGGAAATATAAAGGGCTTCAAAAAAATTAAATATGGTAGATGTATTTAAATTAAAAAAATGATGTAAAAAGAGTGAGAAATAAAAGAGAGAAATGAAAAAGAATAATTTGCATGATTGTATCAAATAAAAGTGCCGTCTGAAATAGTAGTTTCGACATTCATTTTTCAACTCTGCAATTGTTTCCAATTTCAAAAGAGCAAATATAAAGGAAAAAATAAAATTAAATATGGTAGATGTATTTAAATTAAAAAAAAAAGATGTAAAAATGCGTGAGAAAATAAAAAAGAAATGGAAAAAAAGAGAATAATTTGAATGAAAAGAAATCAAATAAAAAAAGAGTGCCAAATGAAAATAGTAGTTTCGACATTCAATTTTCAAAGAGAGGCAATTGTTTCCAAATTTCAAAGAAGACAATAAAGGGCTTCAAAAAAAATTAAAATGGAAATGGTAGAGAAATGAAATTAAATTAAAAAAAATGAAAAAAAAGAGAGAAAAAAAAGAGAGAAAATGAAAAGAGAATAATTTGCATGATTGTATCAAATAAAAAAGTGCCGTCTGAAATAGTAGTTTCGAAATTCAGAGAGAAAATGAGAGAGAAAAATTGTTTTCCAATTTCAAAAAAAAAAATGGAAATATAAAGGAAAACAAAAAAAGAAATATGGTAGATAATATTTAAATTAAAAAAAAATGAAAAAAAAATATGTGAAAATAAAAGAGAAATGGAAAAAGAAATGAGAAGAATTGCATGATTGTATCAAATAAAAGTGAGAAATGAAATAGTAGAGAGACATTCAATTTTCAACTCTTAAAATTGTTTCCCAATTTCAAAAAAACAAATAGATAAAAAAAAAAAATAAATTAAATATGGTAGATATTTTAAATAAAAAAAAATGATGAAAAAGAGTGAGAAAAAAAAAAAGAGAAATGGAAAAAGAGAAGAATTTGAATGATTGTAATCAAAAAAAGTGCCGTCTGAAATAGTAGTTTCGACATTCATTTTCAGCAAGAGAAAATTGTTTCCAATTTCAAAAAAAAAAATATAATGGAAAACAAATAAATTAAATATGGTAGATGAGGAAAATAAAAAAAAAGAGATGAAAAATGATGAGAGAGAAAAAAAGAAAATGGAAAAGAGAAGAGAAAAGGCATGATTGTATCAAATAAAAGTGCCGTCTGAAATAAAAGAGTTTCGACATTCAAAGAGAGAGAAATGGAAATGTATTTCCAATTTTCAAAAAAAAACAAATGAAGGAAAACAAATAAATTAAAATGGTAGATGGTTTAAATTTAAAAAAATGATGTAAAGAAAAAAAAAAAAAAAAATAAGAAAAAAAAAGAGAGAATTTGAATGATTGTATCAAATAAAAGTGCCGTCTGAAATAGTAAAAGACATTCAATTTTCAAAGAGAGAAATTAAATTAAAGAGAGAAAAAAAAAAAGAAAATGGAAATGAAAGAAAAAAAAAATAAATATGGTAAATATTTAAATTAAAAAAAGAGATGAAAAAAGAGAGAAATAAATAAAAGAAATGGAAAAGAGAGAATAATTTGAAATGAAAGTATCAAATAAAAGTGCCGTCTGAAATAGTAGTTACGACATTCAAAAACCTTTAAAATTGTTTTTGCAGAGAAAAAAAAATATAAAGGGCTTCAAATAAAGAAAATATGGTGGATGAATTTAAATTAAAAAGAGGAATGTAAAAGAGAGTGAGAAAATAAAAGAGAAATGGAAAAGAGAAGAATTTGGATGTTTGTATCAAATAAAAAGTGAGAAATCTGAAATAGTAGTTTCGACATTCAATTTTCAAAAGAGATAATTGTTTCCAATTTAAAAAAAGACAAATAATGAGGAAAAAAAATAAATTAAAAATGGTAGATGTATTTAAATTAAAAAAAATGAAAAAAAGTCAGAAAAAAAGAAAAAGAAAAAAAAAATAATTTGCATGATTGTATCAAATAAAAGTGCCCTCTGAAATAAGTAGTTTCGACATTCAATTTTCAACTCGAAAAATTGAGAGAAATTTTCAAAAAGAAAAGAAATAAAAGGCTTCAAATAAATTAAATATGGTAGATGTATTTAAATTAAAAAAAATGATGTAAAATGCGTGAGAAAAAAGAAGATGGAAAAAAAGAGAATAATTTGCATGATTGTATCAAATAAAAAGAAATGGTCTGAAATAGTAGTTTCGACATTCAATTTTCAAAGAGAGAATTGTTTCCATTTTCAAAAAAAAACAAATATAGGGAAAAAATAAATTAAATATGGTAGATGTATTTAAATTAAAAAAAATTAATGTAAAAAAGAGAAAAAAAAAAGAGAAATGGAAAAGAGAAATGAATTTGCATGATTGTATCAAATAAAAAAGTGCCGTCTGAAATAGTAGTTTCGACATTCAATTTTCAGAGGCAATTTGTTCCCAATTTCAATTAAAAAAAGAAATATGAAAGGAGAAAAAATAAAGAAAATATGGTGAGATGTATTTAAATTAAAAAAATGAAAAAAAGAGAAATGAAAAAAAAGAAAAATGGAAAGAGAAATAAATTGAAAAATTGTATCAAATAAAAGTGCCGTCTGAAATAGTAGAGACATTCAAATTTCAGAAATGGAAAAGAGAGAATTTTCAAAAGAAAAAAAATAAAGAAAGGAAAAAGAAAGAAAAATGAAATTAAAAATTCAAAGAAATTTAAAAAAAAAAAAAAAAATGAGAGAAATGAAAAAGAAAAGAAAAAAAAAGAGAGAAAATGGAAATTGTATCAAATAAAAAGTGCCGTCTGAAATAGTAGTTTCGAATTCAAAAGAGAGAGAAATAAATTGTTTCCAATTTAAAAAAACAAAAAAGAGGAAATAAATTAAAGAAAATGGAAATGAGATTTAAATTAAAAAAAAATAATGAAAAAAAAATGTCAGAAAATAAAAGAGAAATGGAAAAGAGAATAATTTGCATGATTGTATCAAATAAAAGTGCCGTCTGAAATAGTAGTTTCGACATTCATTTTCAAATTTCAATGTTGAGCAATTGTTTCCATTTTCAATGGAAAATGCAGAGATAAAAAAATGAAAAAAATAAAAAAATATGGTAATAATTTAAATTAAAAAAAAAAATAAAAAAATGAGAGAAAATAAAAAAAGAGAAAATGGAAAAGAGAAAATGAATAATTTGCATGATTGTATCAAATAAAAGTGAGAAATGAAATAGTAGTTTCGAATTCAATTTTCAGAAAATTTAATTGTTTCCATTTTTTAAAAAAGAAATATAAATGGAAAAATAAAAAGAAATATGGTAATGTATTTAAATTAAAAAAATGATGAAAAATGCGGAGAAAATAAAAGAGAAATGGAAAAAATAGAGAAGGATTTGCATGATTGTATCAAATAAAAGTGCCGTCTGAAAAGTAGTTTCGACATTCAATTTTCAGAGAGAAAATTTGTTCCATTTTCAAATAAAAGAAAAGATAAAGGGCTTCAAATAAATTAAATATGGTAGATGTATTTAAATTAAAAAAAAAAATGTAAAATGCGTGAGAAAAAAAAGAAAATGGAAAAGAATAATTTGCATGATTGTATCAAATAAAAGTGCCGTCTGAAATAGTAGTTTCGACATTCAATTTTCAGCTTTAAAATTGTTTCCCAATTTTTAAAAAACAAATATAAAGGGAAATAAAAAAAAAAATATGGTAAATGATGTAAATAAATTAAAATGGAAATGATGAGAAAAATGGAAAAATAAAAAGAAATGGAAAAGAATTTTCAGAAATTGAATGAAAAATAAAAGTGCCGTCTGAAATAGTAGTTTCGACATTCAATTTTCAGAGAGAAATGGAAATGAGAGAAAAATTTAAAAAAAAAAAAAATAAAGAGAGAAATGGAAAAATAAATTAAATATGGTAGATGTATTTAAATTAAAAAAAATGATGTAAAAAAGAGTGAGAAAAAAAGAGAAATGGAAAAGAGAATAATTTGCATGAATTGTATCAAATAAAAGTGCCGTCTGAAATAGTAGTTTCGACATTCAATTTTCAGCTCGGGCAATTGTTTCCATTTTCAAAAAAGAAATATGAGGAGAGAAAATAAATTAAATATGGTAGATGTATTTAAATTAAAAAAAAAAATGAAAAAAATGCGTGAGAAATAAAAGAGAAATGGAAAAGAGAAAAATTTGCAAGAGAGTATCAAATAAAAATGCCGTCTGAAATAGTAGTTTCGACATTCAATTTTCAGCTCGGACAATTGTTTCCAAAAAAAAAAAAAATATAAAGGGCTTCAAATAAATTAAATATGGTAGATGATTTAAATTTAAAAAAAAATGTAAAATGCGTGAGAAATAAAAAAGAAATGGAAAAAGAGAAGAATTTGCAAAGAGATTGTATCAAATAAAAGTGCCGTCTGAAATAGTAGTTTCGACATTCAATTTTCAGCTCAAATGCAATTGTTTCCAATTTCAAAAGAAAGAAATATAAAGGGCTTCAAATAAATGAAATACGGTAGATGTATTGAAATTAAAAAAAAAGATGTAAAATGCGTGAGAAATAAAAGAGAAATGGAAAAGAGAATAATTTTCATGATTGTATCAAATAAAAGTGCCGTCTGAAATAGTAGTTTCGACATTCAATTTTCAGAAACGGCAATTGAGAAATGATTTCAAAAAAAGCACATTTTAAGGTCTTCAAAATAAATTAAATATGGTAGATGTATTTAAATTTAAAAAAATGATGTAAAATGCGTGAGAAATAAAAGAGAAATGGAAAAGAGAATAATTTGCATGATTGTATCAAATAAAAGTGCCGTCTGAAATAGTAGTTTCGACATTCAATTTTCAGCTCTGGCAATTGTTACCATTTTCAAGCACATATAAAGGGCTTCAAATAAATTAAATATGGTAGATGTATTTAAATTAAAAAAAATGATGTAAAATGCGTGAGAAATAAAAGAGAAATGGAAAAGAGAATAATTTGCATGATTGTATCAAATAAAAGTGCCGTCTGAAATAGTAGTTTCGACATTCAATTTTCAGCTCGGGCAATTGTTTCCATTTTCAAGTAAGCACATATAAAGGGCTTCAAATAAATTAAATATGGTAGATGTATTTAAATTTAAAAAAATGATGTAAAATGCGTGAGAAATAAAAGAGAAATGGAAAAGAGAATAATTTGCATGATTGTATCAAATAAAAGTGCCGTCTGAAATAGTAGTTACAACACTCATTTTTCAACCCGTATAATGTGTTTCTATTTACAAATAAACTCATATAAATGAGAACAAATAATTCAATGATGTAGTTATATTTAAATTAGAAATTGATGAAAAATGCGTTAGAAAATAAAAGAAATGCAAAAGAGAAGTATTTGCATGGTTGTATCAAAGAAAATTGTCGTCTGAATTAGTATTTTAGATATTCATTTTACAACCTGTATAATGTGTTTCCATATTCAAATAAACCCATATAAAGATAACAAATAAAGTAAATAATGTGACTATTATTAAATTAAGATAATGATGAAAGAATAACGTGAGAAAATTAAGATAAAATGGAAGAGAATATTTGCATGACTGTATCAAATAAATGTAACTTCTGAAATAATAGTTGCAACATTCTTTTATCAACCTGTATAATGTGTTTCCATTTTTGAATAAACAAATATAATTGGTCACGGATAAAACAAATGATATGTGTATATTTTGAAATTGAAATAAAAAGTGTGTAAAAATAACAGCAATAGAAAAGAGAAGGATCTCCATGATGGTTTCAAATTAAAATGCCGTCTAAAATTGTATTTGCAACATTCTTTTTTTCAATCTGTATAACGTATTTCAATTTTTCAAGTAAGCACGTATAAAAGACAATAAATAAAGTAAATGAGGCGGCTATATATAAATTTTAAAAATAAAGAAAAATTGTGAGAAAATCAGAAAAAGCGAAAAGAGAAAAATTTACTGAAATAAACGTCTGTAATAACAGTTGCGGTATTCATTTTTCAACATGTATAATGTGTTTCCATTTCTAAATAAATCATATAAAGGAGAACAAAAAAGTATATGGAATGGCTACATTTAAATTTAAATTTTTAATTTGAATTTTAATTTCTATTTTTTTTTTTTAAAAAGAAAAAAAAAACGTGAGAAAATAAGAGAAATGGAAAATAGAAGATTCTTCATGATTTTCTCAAATAAAAGTGACATCTGAAATAGGATTTGCGTCATTCATTTTTCAAACTGTACAATGTGTTTCCATTTTCAAATAAACACATACAAAGGATGACAAAAGAAGTAAATGGGTTATACTTCAATTAAAAATTGATTAAAAAACGTTAGATAATAAGACAAAGAGAAGAATCTGAATGTTGTATCAAATAAAAGTGCTGTCTAAAATAAAGCATTTCGAGTTCAAGTTGGTAATAATTAAGTTCGCGTTGGATTAATCAAATTCACTTTGGTTCAAAACAATTTCAAGTTGGACTAATCAGTTACAAATTGAAACTTCAAATTGATACTAACCAATTTCAAGTTGGACTAAACAATTGGTACTGAACACAAGACTTTTAGTGAAGAGTGTGCGGAGGAGAACCCACGAAGCACGTTGAAGCAGTTGGTAGCTTTGATAACATCAGAGATTCAATATGGCTGTGAGTTCTGAATGTGTTCGACAACATTTAAATGGACAATTATTCACACTCAAAGTTTACACTGAGTCGGACATTGCCAATAGCGATATCTACAAAAACAAATGTCGATAATATGTTCAGGAGCTTCTATGATTCAAGGCCGACAATATCCCATTTGTCTACGTTGATGAAACAAATTTTAATTGGTACATTTCTCGTACGCAAGGCCGATCAACGAAAGGGAGTCGCTGCACTGTAGTCGCCACCGGGACTTACGGCGTAAATATTCACATAATGGGAGGGATAAGTAGTCTCGGATTAATCTATCATGAAATCCGTTGATGTTTATTCATAAAAGAACAAGCTGAAGAGTTTGGGAGACATTGTTTAGAACGGGTCTACGGCTGATATCAGTCAGCTGTGCCATTGGTGGCTGACAATGCCCCCTTGCTATGCTTCACTGGAAAACGTATTTCTGGCAACTGAGTTTGCCCATCATCACTTCTTACACCTCGGACCATATAGTCCAATGATGAATCCGATAGAAAGAGCGTAGTCAATTCTTAAGGCTGGTGTAATATCCAATGTAGCTTTGAAGCTTCCTTGAGTTTCTGCAGGCGAATTTCGAAGTACACAACTTAAGCAAGTGATTGCTAATAATATAACTCTAATAACCCTGCCTAAATGTACTGCTCTGCTGACACATGTTCGGTGATTTATACAGTCAGACTTGGATCTTGAGGATATTAATTTTTGACATTCACGAGTACATTGATATTCCGTAATTCATGAGTTAGTGACAAAAATATTTGCTTGTTCAGTTTCATTGTAATGCCTCATTTGTCTTGTTGAAAAATATATTTGCCAACTTGAAATTGCTTAGTATCAATTTGAAATTGTTTAGTATCAACTTGGAATTGTTTAGTCTCAGTTTGAAATTGGTTAGTCCAACTTGAAATTGTTTAGTATTAATTTGATATTATTTAGTCTCCATTTGAAATTGTTTAGTACCAATTTGAAATTGGTTAGTCCAACTTGAAATTGTTTCGTATCAATTTGAGTTTGATTATTCCTAGCTTGAACTTGAAATGCTATAGTAGTTGCGACATTCATTTTTCAAACTGTATGTTTTTCCATTTTCAAATAAACGTATATAAAGGACAACTATATCATATTAAAAATTATTTTAGTTTATCCTTAAAAACATAAAATAGAAACAAATGTATTATGTTTATAAAAATAATTCAACATTCACGATCATATATGGGGAGGTCTCGTTTCTTTTCTTAACGAATTTTCCTTGTTTCTTTGGAAAGACATATTTCGCTATTTTAAAGCGACTTCGTGTTTCGCCGTCCCATTTTCCGTCACCCTCTGTTACGACACGATCAGATAATTACACTTGTATACCTACTTGTTTTTGATGTCACCAATTCATAGCTCAAACTTTTGGCTGTCGTTCTTGCTACCGATTACAATTTGTATCTTCTTACACTTAATAATCCTTTTTTCTCGATATCTCTTACTTCCCTTTTTAGGGGTTACTGGTGTTTTCGTTGGTAATCTGCCATCAATACCATACCATATGCCCATCTTATATTACCATATAAAATATTGAATTTCATATTTTCTAAAATAGTTTCTGGTCTGTTCATGTCATACTGGTCAGTGTGCTAGCGTGACGGCCATTTTCGCATTTAAGTGCATTATTAGATTGACAACAAGGCCTCATCCTTTTACTGTTGAAACCGTATTTTTTATGCTAACTTCTATCGTACTTCTTATTTGTGCATCTCTCTTCCGGCTTCTTGCTTCTCAACTTTAATCTTCAAAAATTTAAATGCAATGTCAATTGTTATCTTCTGTCTTCTTAAATCTTCTTTTATTGTCCTCTCTCCTTAATATTATTTTTTTTTCCTATTCTTTAACACTTTGCGTCCTGGTGGCTTTATTGCTTTGCTTGCGGCGAAATGATTTTTAAAATTCCTAATGGATCAACATTCCGTCTCAACCGTTGCTATTTTTGTATGTATCTATGTACGTATGTATGTATAACTGGCCCACTCGTATTCGAGGATAACCGTCTACTAGGGAGGCTAGCCAATCCCTATTGCAGATGCTTGTTTTGCGTTTATTCCACTTGTGGTTTATAATGCAACTATATACTAAGCAGATTCCGGGACAGAAAAAGCATGATCAATAATTTGAGCAAGGCCAGTACTCTCAAGCTCTCGGGCACGATGACTTGTGACTTCGTGCTAGCACAGTTATCAACGCCTCACCAAGAGTTTCGTCTACCCAATTTCACTCACAAGGCTTTGGTTAACCCGTGGTATGGTTTTCAGGCATTTTCCAAATGTGCCGCACTGATAGAAACTTCCATTCCGATAACACCAGGAAATCTCATTCCTGACAAATCGATCAAGGTGATATTCGATCCAGGGTCGCATGGTCCGAATGCGAACGTTCTAACCACTCGGCCACCACTATGTTGTAATGTTGAGTCAATTTACTATATTTGGTTGTTCAAGAAAGCATTTGATCGAATATATGATGAAACTCTGTGGCATGTACTAAGAGTATTCAATCTAGAAGAAGGGTTCATACAAGTCATTCACACTCTTTGACCAATGCCACCAGTACAGTTCTCTTGAGTAACCAAGAGGGAGATTTCTTTCAGATGACCATCAGCGTTAAAGAGTGATGCCTACATCCGCCAGTACTCTTCAAGCTGTTAATGGAGAGGATTAAGTAGGAAACTGACCACGACCAAAACACCTCTCAATGGTAGACCTGTCTGCAACCTGTGTTTCACAGACAATGGTGTGTAGTAATTGTAACTCCAAGACTTGACCACACAAACTCGTTGAAAGAGCCAACGCATATGGAAGGAAACTCAACAGAGAAAGAAATCCAAAGTAATAATGAATAGCACAAGCAACACCAATGCCATCGTCAGCATGAACGCCGAACCACTGGAGGAAGTGCTCAGCTTCAAATGCTTGGGAGACGGCCGTTTTCATTCTGCGTTACGGGTGTGAGAGGTGGTCACTCCGAGAAAAGGCAAGGAAAAAGATCCAGGCATTCGAGAAAACTCCCCTGCATCTCCTACAGGGAACACAAAACCAATGACTATGTACGGATCATTCAAGTATAAAAATCTTGTGATCTGATAGGAATCTCTACTCGTCACTTTTAAGCATCAGATTTGTCCACGTTACACGGAATAACATCCTCTGCAAGATCAGGCATGCAAGACACTGTTGACGGAGGAAACAAGAGGGGACGCCAATCCAAATGTAGGTCAGACAACAGTAAAGAGTGGAGGAACATTACTATGACGGAACTCCTGAGTACCAGTCTGCAGACCATCCTTCTGTTTCTTCTGTCCTTAAGCCTCACTGACGATTGAAACAGTCGATGGAATGATGATGAGGATTGGCTATTATGATCGAGGGTTTTATCTTTGTCGCAGTATATTTGATCTTCTCGTATATCTTGCCTGTGCTGGTCTATTTAATATATTTCCTTCTCTTTTAAAGTACCTTCTTCCACAGCATGTTATTTTGACTATAGTTCTTTCCGTTTTTCTCTCCAAATCTCAACGGATTTCTTCTTATTTATAGTTTCACGTTTTGTGTTTTTCTGATGTGCATTTTCGTTTTGTACATTTGTTCTTCAGATTCTGGCTTTTGTAATCTTTGATTTGTGTCTTTTTATCGAATCATCCGAACTTCTGTTGCTCGACTTCTCACACTCCCCAAATGCTAATTAATCTAATTAATTAATGGTAATTAATGTACCAGGTGCTAATTAATTCTTCACTACTGTTAGTTTCTGGTTCTAGAAGTGAGTGATGGGAGTAAAAGAAAACAACAGTACATTTCCCGTATCGTTACAGAAATTTGATTTTATGTAAATTTCAGTCAATATTCCAACAGTTTTATATTTATATTTATTTTATTTTATATTTATTTTATTTTATTTTATTTGTTTGTTTTGATTTTATTTTTTTTACGATATATTTTGTTTTTGTAGGTTTATCCCACTTTGTTTCATTATTAATTTATTAAGAACAGATGATAAAGTGAAATAGACCAGTTTTATATTAATCGTAAGGGAATTATAGATTTTGTGTCTTTCAAAGCATTTTTTCAGTAGATTATATCTTGTTATTACAACAGATTTTAATGATGACAATTGTGATCACGTTGATTTCGAATGAACACAAGCCCATTGTGTGTATTGTCAAATTATACGTCCCTTTAGGATATAGATTTTTTTATATCTTTTTCTATCTGGGTTCACCAGCGAATGCGTAAATACAAATTTTAAAATTGACATATATATATATATATATATATATATATATATATATATATATATATATATACATATAGTTTGTCGTTGCTTTTTGAAATTTTTCATGCATCAAAAACAGACTATAATTATTTTGTCCGTGTATTGTTTGATATATTGAAATGTAATTGTCATCTTTGATAATGGTTTATGTAAGCCGAAAGCTTAGATAGGATTAAAACATGCATCACTATGGTGATTTCCTCTCGTCTTTCAATGATAATGTTATTAAGCTTATCAAACAATATGAAAGGAACTTACTTAAAATAAACAGACAAAACTTGTATATTATTTAATGAAACATGCATCAATGAAAAATTGCTGCCTAAATACACACAATATATATATATATATATATATATATATATATGTATATATATATGTATGTATATGTGTGTATGTGTGTGTTTAAATTTATACTTTTACACAATCGTAGGTTTACTTGTCACTTGTTAAAAGTTAGTGCAATTCGTGCAAATATAGAGCAGCACATCACGAACAACCAAAATAGAACCTAACTATGACTATATAAAAATATCAAAGAAATATTAGTGGATAATAACAATAATAATGAAATGCTAAACAAAATCCAATGCAAAGAAATATTCAAAACCATAGAAGCATGTTTTATATTACAAAATCAACCCACATTGAATAAAATATATTTCGCCACAGGATTGATGTGCGTATAAAATATTTATTAAAAGAAAAACAAGCACATAATAATTTACTTTCTGGTCTCGTTCCCTTCAATCGTTATACATGACGTCACTTTAGACAGATTTGAAACTTTCATTTCTCGATAAAAATAAAAAGGGGCCGCTGAAATTTCTTGGACGAAGGAGGGGTTGGAAAATTTAATTCTCAGAGGGCATATTGCAGAGATTGGCAAAGGTATAAGCGCTACTAAGGGCCAGAAGGGATAGGAAGATAGGGAAAGGCCTGATCGCCCACGTCCTGAGGAGATGCTGTACATAGAAGAAGAAGAAGAAGAAGAAGAAGAAGAAGAAGAAGAACAACAACAACAACAACAACAACAACAACAACAACAAGAACAAACCAATGAAACCATGCTTCTTCACTGATAATACATGGATTTTGATAATGACTGGGGCAGCAGACTATGTCTGAACCAACTCAACAGAACAAACATGAAATTCAGACAGCGTATTCACAGTTCTAATCCATACATGCAGCATCTTTTTGAAACAGACAGACCTTGTCAGATGAATTTAATAAAACTTGTTTGTAGAAAAACCTTCTGCCTAAATTATATATATGTGTGTGTGTAACTGTGTATGTGCCTTTATATGTGTATATATATATATATATATATATATATATATATATATATATATATATATATATATATATATACTCACTCGACTCTCCCGTCAAATTCGACGTATGAGGGTCAAGCAGATCAGCTCCTAGGAAACCGACAGCCCGACAACAGCACACGACATTTAATTATAGTGGTGAAGGTTTCGTGCAGGACCATCCACACTTTTTGAAGGGCCGAATACAGAGACCTGGTACACTTCGTGCCACAAGGTCCCCAAACGACCCTCCGCAGGTTTTGAATTCAGAGTTGTCCTTCTCCTAGACCAGTTGCCATCCAAGGCTATAGAACCCAGTCTGTTCTGCTATTTACCCATAGATGGAGGGAGAGGAAAAGGATTCACACCTTTCCCAAGGGTATTAGCACGTAAGTGAATGTAATATATATATATATATCAGGGGTAGTCAAACCGCTTCTTGCGACCTACATATGGCTGTTTGGCCTTTAATTTGTGGCACCTGAAAATATGTTGGCTGTGAACTTTTTTACATCACAGTTAATATAAAAGGTAAATAAGAAAAAATTCAAGCTTTATAATTATTTACTGGGTATGAATAAACACCACATTGGTGGTAGGATAGAATCCATGCATCAAACCAAATATACTCAAAACATTATTACATGGATGCACAACAAACGTTCCCTTCCACGACCATAATGGCAACATGTACACCCAAACTAATGGTGTTACTATGGGAAATCCGCTCGGCCCGTACTTCTCAAATTACTTCATGTTTAATGCAGAAAACATGATATTTAAACAGGTCTGTAAACCTAAAATATATGTACGCAACGTAGACGATATATTTATTCTAGCGAAAAACACAAAATAAATAGATACTCTCAAAACTACATTTGAAAACAACTATGTCCTTAATTTTTCCTATGAACTTCGTCAAAAAATAAACTCCCGTTCTTAGACGAATACAGTAACAACACTTTTAACACCTCGTTGTATAAAAAAAAACACTAGCAGGTCTCTTGTCGCCTTAATTTTAATAGTGAATGCTCACGCAGATACAAAAACGTAGTAATAAAAAAACTTCCTAAAGAGAGCATACGAGAATTCATCCTCTCATCTTTTTTCCTTAAAGAAATCAACAATGCAAAACAGAAACTAGTTAACAGTGGTTTTCCTAACCAACTCATCGATCACTAGATTATACTATTTTTTCCAAACTAATAACGATATTGAACACACAAACAAAATTGACATAAATATTTACTAGAAAAATCAAATGCACATCAACTACAAACAAAATGAATCTTTACTTAGAAACATCATAAAGAAATACACTACCCCAATTAACCTGAACAAAAACATTAAATTAATTATATACTACAAAACATTTAAAACAGCTAACCTCATCCTCAAAAATAAAAACATACCTTCAATATCAAGCTACAAAGAACGAACATTATTTACAAGTTCAAATGCCCTTTAAGGAACTGTTTTCCTAATCCAATCAAACTCATAAATGTTTACTTCGGTCACACTACTACATGCTTATCCAGACGACTTACGTTACACCTATCCGAACACAGCTCCATCAAAAACATTTTAGACACACACACAAACTTACCAGATTCCATATGAAACATACTAGTATAAAATACAAGCATAATAACCTCATCAGCATGTAAAGAAAGATTAAAAATAATGGAAGCCTTAATAATAAAAAAGAAAAGGCCAACACTTAATAATATTAACTACTAACAGGGCCACAATGTGCTGACCGTGTTCGGAAAATAAAACATCCCTATAACTCTAGATACATACACACAACATATACATCCAGTTACAAAGTAAAACTAAAATCATTCTTGAAAATGGCTAAAAGTATAGCCGAAAGTGCTCGGAATTACAGAACATTTGGACAGTTTCTATACGCTCGGTGTCCAGAAAAGAAAAGACTTGTTTGAATACAAGAAAAATTAAATAAAAAGCTTGATCGCAGTAACTTGTCTGTCGTCTTTAATGAAATATTTATAAATGCAGGATTGCTGCCTAAATACACAATATATATATATATATATATATATATATATATATATATATATATATATATATATATATATATATATATATATATATATATCACAGATGACTGGTTATCGTCGTTCGATATAAATAAATTGGAAATATCTTCAAATCTTCGTTCCTCATCGTATAATCTCGCCAATGACAGAGACGCAAAGCACTATGGATCCCCTGGTTGTCAGGCATCTGCATATCCCAAGACGTTTAGGCCTACGTGACCAGCGATCAGTGTCAGAACCCTGAAAAAAGTAACTTTATCTTTTTCGAAATAAACATTGCTTAAAAAATGTAAATGAATATCACTAAGTTTCGTAAAATCTTTCAGAAGGACACTTGAATACCCACGAGCCTCGCGAATTGGTCTGCGAAGTGCCACGGTTAATCTTCGCGCTATAGTAGATACGTGGACTTGTTATGTGTTAAGTGTGACACAAGGCTACTGATCCGTCTTGATGGTGAGACGACTTGACGTGGTTATACGGACTGCGTGTTTCAACGACTCCCAGAGATATGTAGGCGGGGTTTCGGCCTTTAGCAGGTCCAACGAATATCAACAGGTCTGTGGAGGAGTAGCCAGACGAAAGGCACACCCTGGTCCTCTAGGTTGGACGTTGTGCAATAGGCTAACAATCTACTCACTTAAAAAAGTAGCTTTTTAGAGAAAGCTCAAGGATATATTTAAACAATGCATGGTCAAGGAAGGGTCCCCCAAAGTGGATCGTATGAAAATTCCCCGAGAAGGTAGCCGGCACTACATGGGCTGAACTGAAGAGGATCGCCCAGAACCGAGTCCATTGGAGAGGCGTTATTGCGGCCATATGTTCCCCAAAGAATTAAGCGGTTTAATGAATTAATGAATGAATGATATGAGGCAATCATTCGTAATCAAAAAGATTAAACTAGTGAACTAACAGCGGTGTATTAATAAAAAGAAAAAGAAACGTCGTTGTTAACGAAGTTTTTCTCAATCTGGCACAAGGCCAATGAAGATAAGACACAGTAACGGTAGACACACCAGAAAAATATTGATCTGCGAAACGAGTTTCTTAGCTATTTTTCTGCGGTAGTACATTTAATAAGGAAAGAATGTTTAGAAAATATGACACTCATATGTCATTGTAAGCAAGAGTGACAGGATAAACCAAAAGCAACCTCCTTAACGAGCTTATGACAGAATAGCGACTAGGAGTAATTGTTAAAGGGCATATATATATATATATATATATATATATATATATATATATATATATATATATATATATGTGTGTGTGTGTGTGTGTGTGTGTGTGTGTGATAAGATTCTGGAGAGAAATGTCTAACACAGCACAATGAACCAACTTTCGTAGCAGTTGATTGAAACGTTATAGTAACGTGGCCACATCACTTATCCACAAAGTAAATTAGAACATGTCTAAAACGTTCCAAGGGTTCCGCTTTAGTTGAGTACAATGATAATCAGTAAAGATCGAACTCACTGAACCGGTGACTTCTTATGCCTTATCTATTTCCTACTACCATGTAACCCAGCACTTGGTTGGGTCATCGACGACTAAATCGATCCCTTGATTATGCTTTTCTAGCGCGGAGATTGTCTAGACACCTAGCAGGAGTAAAAAGAACACCCGCAAAACAGCGGATAGACCTTCTTCTAAGGTCAATGTCCGTCTAGATCTTGCGCAAAGGGGTAGACTGGTCCTCATAGCTATTTACGCAGCCGGTGCACTGATGAGGTATTCCCAGTTTGGTCAACAACCAGGTCGGAGGTTTATCCTGATGGTATCAATTGCCACGTGTCTATGACCAAGGCAAACTACTAAATACTTCTACGGCTTTCATCCCGGATATGTGGATGCAACTAGTCGGGCATTCAACTGCAAAGCAAACACAACTGGCGATGGGACTAATGATGTTAACGATGAAAACGTTTCATTTAAATGTTCATAACATCAATGTTCAGTCCAATTTTAAACAATTAAATAAAGTTTTTTTTTTGTTTTTTTTTTGTTTTTTTTTGGTTAAAAGGTTCTAATTTCAGCTGATAAAACATTTTGTAAAAAGAGTTCACTGAAAAGAAACGAAAGGTAAGTGTTATTAATTACTGTTATTAATTAATATTATTAATGATATTAATTATATGTTCAAGTGATCAGGTGGGGAAGAAGTCTTTTCAGAAATTGGTGTTGGATTTAATGAGAAAGCGGACGTGACCAATGTGGTAGTTGTAAATAATTGTCTCTACCAGACGGTAATTGTCTGTTTACTTATTGCTCTCCATAGAATCAAGAGGATTTTTGCTTTAGGCGGGAGAAGTTTTAATTGGCTGAAATACTTCCTTAGTTTATTTCCTACGCGTATATTTTTTTTATTTATATATTAGCCAAGGAAGCGTTAACTTACGTTTTCGCATCCCATTCACTACAAATACTGATAATTATGTACACTTCAGTCTTTATCTCAAACTTGACTTATATATGAATAATGGGCTTATCGGTGAAAAAAATATATATACCCCTATATATCGCTTTTAATTAACGATGATCCAATATCCTTATTGGTTTAGTGAGACAAACTTAATCAGGCCAGACATTATTAATTACTGTTAATTTCGTTTCGTTTTAGTTTGTTTTCTTGCTAATCATTAATATACTTTTTTCTTCCACTTTTTCAAAAGAACTATCTTAATGTTTTTGTTTTTTTTTTTCTTTTTGCTTACTTAGATTCGAAAACCGTCACCAATGGATGTTCAGTTATGATTGTAGCAATAAAATAAGTGAAATAAGCCCAATGGTTACTCGCCATATTTGAATCTAATCCCCATTCGGTAGCATCTGATCTCCACGATTAACCATGACTCGTTAAGATTAGGTATTCCAATACTTCGCTAAAAAAAAGCATACCCTGATGAAAAATGGCCCTAAACTTGATTAAACTATTTTTACCATCTAAACATTTATGTTATTATTAAGAGGAAAGACCAAAGTATTTTTTAAAATTTTTAAAAATATTTTGATCTTTTTTGAACGTCCGAAATTTTAGCTAAATCTTGTTTTGTTTTTTTACATAAAATCAATCATTTCAGCCATTTTTGACAATTTTGTAAACAAAAGTGAAATTCTCCGTTTAAAAATCAATTATACTTTTACAAAAGTTATTTTAAGAAAATTAGAAAATTTAAAGTTTACTTTATAAAATTTGAAACAAACATTACTTATTTTTAAGCAGAAAGATTTAGTTGGAAATAAGGAAACAAGTCTGTGGTGGATTTGTGAATTATTTGGCTTCACAAAAATGTCCTTAAAGTATATTATTCATAAAAAACATTAAAAGCTTTTTTTTAATTAAATAATGTCTTAGCTTTATTGGCTTTTGTATATTACAATTCAGAGCTAAAGTTTGGGTACAAAAGTCCTCGATTTACAAAATTGTCAATTTTTTATATTCTTCAAAGTTTTCTACATTTAATTAAAAATTTAGAGAGATGAGTATATTCAAGTTTTCATAAAATTAAGTAATGGGGGTAACAAATGTAAAAAAATATTTTTACCAGGAGTTTTTAAAAAATAAACATTTCTAAAGTAATTCCATTCATTTTTTCATAATTTCTGAAAGTTTCATTAAAATTCGACAATTATTTGATTTTTGAAATTATTCCCAAATTAATGTTTTTCAACTGAAAAAGGCGCTAAAAACTAATACTAAATATTACGCGACCGCTGATGTAAAAAAAAAAAAAAACATGATATTCAACCAAAATTTCGAACGTGCTAGAAAAGAATAAAGATCTTTTAAAAATAATTAAAAATACTTTGGTCTTCCCTCTTATTAAGACCATTATTAATACCATTAACTTTCTCACTTATTAAGTTTGGGGCCTTTTTTCAACGTGCTATGCTGTTTTAGGGGTGAATTATTGGATATACCTAGTTATTATCTATTCAAATCAAATTCAAGAAAATGGAAGTACTCCGGACATCAACAGCTAATTCTTCAAAAGTAGGTCAGGGATATTACAATTCAACATTTGAAGAGATAACGTAGGTTTCCGTATTCGATGAAAATGGTAATTGTATTACTAGCCATTTATTTACAAGGAAATGGCTAGTATTTTATTGACCGAGCAACCAGTAATGGAGTGCTGAAAAGTTCTTAGTACCCACCCACTTCTCAGCAGAATTTTGTGAGGATGGGTTTCTGACAATTTTTCTAAGACGTTGGCCATTTTGAGGAATCTTGAAAATAAGCGTGTATATTATCGCTTTATATAATGTCTGCCTAATTAAGCCATCAATTTCTTGTAACAGAAATAAAAAGACAAACCGGAATTAACATATGCCCTGACAGTTTTTCAGAGAATGATTTTTAATATTTTCTTTTCCATTTCTCTCATTCACGACAAAATATTCATATATTTCTCTGATGTTTTAGAGTCAGTGTTACAATTATCTTAAAGTTTCAAATAGAAAATCCGGAAAAAATCAACCCGAGACATTTTTATTTCAGCCAACTTCCTTCTTATTTTAGGAGCCGTGTCTCTTCAGGACGTATGCGGTCATGGCCCTCTACATCGTCCTGTCCCTTGTAGCGCTGAATAAGTTTTTTCTTTTTCCTATTTCTCCCAAACACAGTTCTACTATGCATTTTCTCAAGCTCATCAACTATGTTACGCATTGCTTTCCTCTGTTCCTCTTTCCATCAATCTGTCCTTTGAGTATCATGTTTTTCAAGCCGTCCTTCCTCATTACGTACTCCAGAAATTTCAACTGCCTCTTCCTGATGTATAAATTTCCTTTTTGTTTCCATTTTCTCTAAAACCTCTTCGTTGCTCACATGTTCAGTCCATGGTATCCTCATTATCTTTCCGTAGAACCAAATTTCTGTCGCTTCAAGTCTCTTCTTCATCTTTGAGGAGATTGTCCTGCATTCACTGCTATACGGAAGACAGATAGCATCTACAAGTTCAGTAGTCTTTTATTTGTTTCTACCGAATTTTTTAATACTCTGCTTAGGTTTTGAAATGCATATTTGCCCATCTCAATACAATTATTGTCTTAATTCTCTTTTATTAAAAATGCAGTAAATTTATTCCCATCGCTTAAGATTGATAACCTTCTTGAACAAATCGTTTGTTACTGCTACAATTCAAAATGAATTTTAAAATTAATTAGGTTTTCAAGCAAATCATTTTATTCTAACCACGTGATCTAGTGGAAGCTCAAGTTTTGATGGTGTTTCTGAATTTTCGTCTGCGTTGTCGATGGGGGTAATTTTAATGAGGCACCATTCTTTGAATGCATATTGGAACTCAAGTTCACCCCAGACGTCAATTGGTACTTATATATACGATCTATCGCTAAAGATGTAAGTAAAAATAGTCAGTTCTTTGTACCTCTCCAGAACGTATCTGATTCCTCAAACTATTCTCTGCCTTTACAATAATCAGAAGAGACGAAAAATGGAGTATTGTGGTCATATCTGCCTAGTCTTCACTTTCCATTCTTGACAGAGTTCAAAAGCGCCTAGGCGACTTTGTGGGTGATGGTGATTTCCTATTCTACAACTCCTTAACCTACAGACGAAAAGTTTGTAGCCTTTTGCTACTCTATCGTTATTCCCATTTTGTTATTTATCTTACTCATTTGCTGTTTTTTTTTGTTTTTCTTTGTTCATAGCTGATTTATTTCTTTAAAGTAGATTTGTGTCTACCATCGTCATCTGCGTCGTATTTAATCCATGCTTTAGATTCGCTGTTTTATTAAGGGCCGAGGATTTTCAACAACAAAAATGGATATCCTATATAACTCGAAGAGAAAATAATGACATAATCAAGGTTTCCATGTCCCAAATTAATTCCAACAAAAACGTATGGAAGAAGCCACCGTCAGTACTGAAAAGAGTGACAAAAGTTACTGAAAGTGGAAAACCTACTTTCCTGAATAATTATTTTCTTAGAAAGTTTTTTTTTTTTTAAATTTCAAACAGAAGTAGCACTGGCTGCTCGGTTAAAATATGCCGAATGTTTCTTCATAAGAAGCCGGCTAATTACGATTATTAAGCCAGTACGAAACTTCAGTCATATCCACATACGCATATGTATTGCCTCTAGTATTTATTGAATACAGAAGAAATCATTATCATCAACATTTATTGTCAACCACTGGAACTTTTCAGAAGCAAATGGCTAGATATGGTGTTTTCTTTTATTTTTCATTCAAGTAACGTAGCAAAAAATGTTTTCATGTCTGTATTTTGATCTACAACCTTGTGCAAATAAATTGAAACAACACGAATAATTCCGGTATTATTTACTTTTTTCGTATTTTTTCCATTGAAACATGATTCAGTGTATATGTTAGTACATCGTATGTCCATTCCACGAATTCTTTCCTTGCAGATTGACCACAGATTCTCGATTGGATTTAAACCAGAAGAGATTCCGAGCAAGTCGATAATACTTTGCTTTACTCACTGGTAAGTCTTGCCAGTGTGTTTGTGCAGCGTTACAATTTTCGTACGCTCCTTGGAGTAACGGACATTGCAGACAATGGCCGTAGGACAACTAATCGACAGTCGAGACAATAGTATCTGGGTCTGATGAAAATCTGATGCAATCACGGATGACGCAGTATTTTTCAAGGCCAAACAAATTTCATCATGCACTTCGAAAATAATATGAGGAAAAAATAGAAATCGATAACACCCTGTCACCCCAGTGGGTCTAAAACTGGTCGTATAGTGAAAGAAAGGAAACTAAAGCGGTTGTTTTAATAATTTGCGCAAGGGTGTAAATTCTGGTTTTTTTCTTAATAATTTCTGTTGGTGTGGTTAAAGTAATTACAGGCTTCTCTTAAATCTTTCTTCATGGAGTCAAACCAGGATAATGATGTATACGAAAGAAACTGGGAATTACATCCACGACAAATGAAAGGAACAAAATGTGTTTTTCTTTCCACTATACTCAACTATAAATCAGAGTACATACAATAGTCATATTCATGTTTGTTCAGTAATTAAAATAAAAGATTCTTCAGTGGTTAAGACGCAGAAACTGCGCGAATGGTCTGTTGTAGGAGGCTGAGCCATTGTATCTTCTCCATATATGAGTCTGTACAGCAATAAAACTTCTTTGAAGGCGAAACAATTTTGAAAGCATTGGTCACATCTGGCAAAAGAAAACAAAGAAACCAAATTTTAATGTTACATACACCACATACAAACAGACATTCCTGTCCGAATGTATTATATCAATTTCAGAAATGTCCAGAAATTTGGAAGCAATTCCAGAGATTTTCAGAAATTTTGAACTAATTCCGGAAATTTCCAGAAAGGTCTAACCAATTCCAGAAATTTTCAGAAATTTGGAAGCAATTCCAGAGATTTTCAGAAATTTTGAACTAATTCCGGAAATTTCCAGAAAGGTCTAACCAATTCCAGAAATTTCCAGAAATTTGGAAGCAATTCCAGAGATTTTCAGGAATTTTGATTTAATTCCGGAAATTTCCGGAAAGGTCTAACCAATTCCTAAAATGTCCAGAAATTTCTAACGAATGCCAGAAAAAAAACGAAATTTCCCGCGCACTGAGAACAAGATGGAATCCACGCAGATGAATTGATATATAAGCATACCCTACTATAGCCTGCCTATATTTCACAAATTTCCTTTCCAGCATTACTCGCCTCGAATCATGTACGTTTTCTACTGATTTTTCTCCAAAATTTCGAATAGAACATTCTTTAAACGTTTCTCTTCTTATTAACTAAGTGCCAAAAGTGTAACTGAAATCAAATTAATTATTTATTTTAATTAGAATTTTAAAACTCAGGTGCCATTTACGTAAAAGATTTCGAATGTAAATTAATACGATTTCTATTTATTCACATATATAAAACTTTTCACAAAGTTTTTTTAATTTTTTTTTTAATGGTTAAATTAATAAATAAATAAAAACGGAAGTGAATTACTTAAAATCTAATTTCTAAACCGATCAAGTTAAAATAAAAATCATTAATTCACGAACGCCGTTTCGTCCGGCTAATGTAAATTTTGTAATTCGTCAGGAAAATGGAAGTTTTACAAATTGTCTTTTATATTTGTTATATATGTATAATCTTAAAATGTAAAATGAATATTAATTCACGAACGTGTTTATGTTTAATGTCTTTTTAATGTATTTCGTCCGGCTAAATTTTCCGATGTAAATTTTGTTATTTTCTGATAAACAAAAGATTCGTCACTATAAACTTCTCTTCCACAATCTGGTTAAGGCACGGAAGTTTTAAAAATTCATAACGAAATGTCTTTTATATTTGCTGTTTAATATATATATATGTATAAATGCATATCTGATTATATATGTATGTCTGTATTTCTGAATATATATATATATATATATATATATATAAGATATATATATATAAATTTTATATATATATATATATATATATTATATGGCGTCATATATATTGTCTGTTAGGATGCGCAGGTTCGAATCCTGTCTATGAACGAATATTTTCTATGAAAATTTCTCAGACATTCAGGTATAAATGTTATTTCTGTTTATATAAACAGAGCATTTGCTTAAATGTATAAAATAACAACGTTAAATATGTAAAAAATGTCTTTAATAAATAAATTGTCGGACCTTGTTTATTTCTGTATATATATATATATATATATATATATATATATATATGAACACACATGTAGGTGTTATATGTGTATCTGTGTATATATAAATATATGTGTATATATATATGTTTAAAAGTACAGAAGCATGATTAAGGAAATGAAATTTTATATATTACTTAAAAGAATACATGATTAGTAAATTTTTACCAAAAAAAAATATTGCATAAATATTATACAAAGTACAAAAATTTACATAATAATAGTTTTTTTTTTAAATAAATATTAAATGACACAAAGGAAATAAGCTACTGGACAAAAGTTAAGGAACGATTTTGTTAATACTTGACTGTGTACAAAATATCAACAAAATTTAATATTTGGTAAACATCCCCTTATTTTCAATGACTTCTCTGCATCGTCGACCACATGATCTAATTAATTTCTTGCAAAAATCAACAGTATTTCCCTCCCATTCTTCTTTCAATAACTCCCATAGGTGATCCTGTTTTTTTCGGGCTTCTTTTCTGAGTCCTTTCTCCAATTATCTTCCAAACATTTTCTATTGGATTCAGATCGGGGCTCTGGGCTTGCCACTTCATTAGGGCGATTCCTTCTTCTTCAAATAAAGCCATAACCTTCTGAGCCTTGTGGCAAGGTGCATTTTCCTGCATGAAAATAGAAGATTCATAAAGATTATGGTGTAGTCTTGGTATCACATGCTGCTGAAGAAGCCTTTTGTAAATCTTAGCATTGATATTGCCATGTACACGGCCAACTCCTGCAGATGAAATCATTCCCCACACCATTACACTGCTGTCACCAAACTTAACGGTTTTCTTGACACATTGAGAAGACAGTCTTTCACCTGTTCTACGGCGTATGTAAGTTTTGCCCTCAGAACCAAATATAGTAAACTTGGACTCGTCACTGAAATGAACTGTATCCCATTGCGCGTCAGTCCAAACAACATGTTCTCTCGCATACTCCAGGCGTGCCCTTTGGTTTCGCTTTGAAATGAGAGGCTTCGAAGCGGGAATACAGGTATGCAATCCTGCAGTTTTTTAACCTGCGAGCAACAGTTTTCCTTGAGATCTTATTATCTGTCTCTTCATTAAATTTACGGGCAATTGATGTAGCAGTTTCAAAACGGTTTTTGTAGATATTCTAACAATTCTTCGATCTTATCTTTGCGATGTTTTTGGAGATCTGCCGGTTTTTGGTTTTGCATCTAACGTTTTATCAGTTTTATACCGGCTAATTACACGATGAACGACACTTTTAGACCTATGAACACTATCAGAAATTTCTGAAATTGACTTTTTTCTTGATAGTTAGCGATGAATTTTTTCTTCAAAAGAGAGCGTTTTGCGTGTAGAATTTGCCATATTGCTTAAATATAAAGTCCTAATGATAAATGAACTTTTACTTATTGTTGAAAAGCTCCATCGAGTCTTTAACAATGTAAATTAAAAGTTTATGCAAATTATTAACATCGTTCCTTAACTTTTGTCCAGTAGCTTATTTCCTTTGTTCCATTTAATCTTTATTTAAAAAAAAAACTATTATGTAAATTTTTGTAACTTTGTATAATATTTATGCATGACATCCTAATCTTTATTCGGTAAGAATTCCATTGCTAATCATGCATAACATTTTAAGTAATACACATATTTATGTCTTTGTTGTTTCCGTTCCTTATATTATGGCCGCTACTGTATTCATGTCCATATATGTGTGTGACTATATATATATATATATATATATATATATATATATGTGTGTGTGTGTGTGTGTGTGTGTGTGTGTGTGTGTGTGTGTGTGTGTGTGTCTGTCTGTGTCTGTGTGTGTGTGTTTAGGTACCTCCACTAATTCGGTATACATAAGGTTTAAAATGACTTTTTAAAAGTTGAAAAGCTTTCTTGACGATTTCATTTTACCTTTAATTGAAAGCTAAAGGAGTTAAATTTTACTATTTCCAGTAACTCTCTGCTGTATTTCAAACAGAAATTATATTGATAGGAATCGATATTTTTCAGTAAAATTGATAAAATCGGTCATTTTGACACAGTTGTTAATTATAGATTTAAAAATTTTGCAAAAATAAAATATATTTTTAAAACGTTATTTGAGGAACATTAACAAATCTACAGTCAAATTAATCGGATTTGAAACAAATATTACTAATTTATGGCATAAAATGTTGTATACAAGCATTTCTTAACCACAGGTCTTTTTTTCTGGCGTGTTGATCCATTCATCGACAGTCTAACATGTTGAAAAGCTAAGTATGGTAACGCATGATTGCTGGCAGACGATAAATTTTATATGAAGGGACAACACTTAAAACACGTAAACTTTTAATGATAATATCAGGCACGAACTCGCATACTTAGGACATTTACACCCAAAAATAAATAAATTCTTTTTCAAAAATATAGGACGACATCAGATTGTAATAAGTTTTACAATAAATGATTAGTAAATATACTTTTATTAATAAAAATATTTTCTTAGAGTTATCGCATTGAAACTGAATTTTAAAAGATTTAAAAACTTTATTAATTATTCAATTTAAAATTGTAAATAATTAAAAACAAATCATGGAAAAATTCATTTTTCATCTAATTTTTTCTTTAGACAATATAGTCTTTAATGTATATGATTCATAAGAACAATTAAAAATTTCTCTAAGTAAATAATGTCCTAGTTTTATTGCGTTTTTTTTTTTTTTGATTCAGAAGAGATTTTTGGTAAGGCTGGATTCAATTTTTAAAAAAGTCAGTGATTTAAATTCTTCAGAGAATTCTGCTTTGATCGAATATATTTACTAAAAATTATGACGTTGAATTTTTCAAGTTTTCATAAAATTAAGTAAGTGGATGAAACACATATAAACAAATAATATTGTTACCAAGATTTTCTAATAAGGAAATGTCAAGAATAATTTCATTCACTTGTGAATAAGTCCTGAAGATTTAATTCGAATCCAACAATTATTTAATTTTTGCGAGAATTTCCAATTTAATGTGTCCATCACCTCAAAAAAAAAAAAAAAAAAAAAAAATGCCAAAATTTGCTATGCTAAAATAGGGTAAATCCGATGACGCAAGAAAAACATTTTTTTTAATAGAAATTTAAAATTGTTTAAAAAAGAGTAAACAATTAATAATTAAATATTCGAAAAATACTTTCATTTTTCTCTTAATAATAACAAAGATTTTGAGGATAAAACTGTTTCATTACGTTTGGAGCCTGTTTTAATCACTGTATGTTCATTTTTTTGCAATTTCGTGGAGGTACCTCTAAATATGAGTATGAGTATATATATATATATATATATATATATATATATATATATGTGTGTGTGTGTGTGTGTGTGTGTGTATTTCTTTCAGGTTTTAAATGAAAGCCTCAAAATGCTACCCGTCCACCGCAAAAATTCAACCATAACCCTTTGAGCTCTGCGTTTCTGAACAATTCTAACCCTTCTGCCTGATCTCCTGATTCAAAATTCGCTAATAATTGGTATTTAATGTTTCACGGTAGATGTAAAAATAGTTACAAGTGTTTACCTACTGTTCAATCGGTGGCCAGGCTTTGCGTCATTTTTTTTTACCACCGGTAAATCGCTCAAAGGTTTAAATGCACCAGGAAAACAAAATCGTTGTTTAAATTAAAGTGTTAATGCTGCGAAAAACAATCTCAAGTAACTGGTTAAAAAAAAAGACCTAAATTGGTAAAGCGTGTTTCTTACGATAACCTTACTTGGTTTTTGTGAAGATTAAAATATATTTGACTTTTTTATGTTTCTTACATTCTCTTTCTATGTGTCGGTCGCGTTCATGGCTCTCCAAAACTTCCTATCATTTGTTGCTCTTAGTTCGCCTTGGTTGTCTTTGTATCGTGCCTCCTACTCACTGTTCTGTTATCAATTCACACAACCTCATTAAGTAGGTGGCCCGCTGCCTCTACAAGTTCTTTTTTCCCTTCGATATCTCCTATGAGTGACTAATAACTCCTACCTCATAATGTGGCCCAGAAATGGATAAGTCAACGGGAAACCACTCCACTGCCAACACCAAAAACAACCATCACATAGAAAATAAATATCCTTTTACAATTTTGTGTTACCATAATGTCGTCCAATGTCTTGTGGGCGAGTTTCTCACCATCTGAAAATAGGTATTCATCACAGCTGAACGGGATCACCTCGTATCGATTCAGCTACTTTCGTCCGGTCACAACATTCCAACCACCTGAAGAAGGCCGGAGCGTACAACGGCTGAAACATTGTAATAAATATGGCGACAAAGATGAGGACAATAGTCCGAATAATGTAAATAATGTATATAATACCTCATCTCAGAAATATAGACGTGTGACTAACGCATTTGATAAACTTTTATGTATAAAAAACATAAAAATGATTTTATACATAACAATTTCCACGACTATACCGCAGAGCTAGGTCTGAAAAACTAATGAAATTGTTAATTATGTTCCTAAATTGTTGTTGCAAATTAAAATTTGCCCTGTTAAAGTCTATTAGAGGACGAAACTTATGGGCTAAGAAACATTTTTCTTTTTCCCTTATTCATATATATATATATATATATATATATGTGTGTGTGTGTGTGTGTGTGTGTGTGTGTGTGTGTGTGTGTGTGTGTGTGTGTGTGTGTGTGTGTGTGTGTGTGTGTGTAAGCTATATTTAGGTAGCATGTCTTCATCCAAACGAGTTGGATTAAAAACAAACCGACATGGTCTGTTTGTTTATTTTTTATTATATTTTTCCAATTTCCGAATAGTCTTGTTTGATAGAAGAAAGTACTTGACCAAAAATAACACAGGTTATCACACTTAACTGAACGGTATGACTTGGGCACGTAGGCAGTTTTAAAGTGTTTGACAAGTTTGCACTCTCGCTGTATATACTACATCATACATATCTTGTGGAAAGACAATGTCCCCGACTCCGTACCTCTTGCAAGAACAAAAAAATACCAAGTGAAGAGGCCTTTCGAATCATCAAGATGGACCTGAAAGCAATGTAGATCGATGTAAAAAACTGGGAACAGCTGGCCGTAGAATATATGGCGCCGAACGCGTCACATTAGAGTACCGACAATCAAAGCATCGAGGCTGGCCAGTTGCCAGCGAGTATCGGCTCGGAGACATGACTGTCACGCGTTTCAAACCACCGAACCTAGCTGCATCTCGTTTCATTGTCGAATATGACACAGACAGCCCGATAATAATATATGACAAATGATATCAGAAAGATTTACGTTGATACTTATCTTTGTACTTACATCTCGAATTAGCGATGTTCTTTACTCTTATGCTTGGAAGCTGCAAGCTGCACACAAAAGAGTATGTGTAGTCGATGGCAAGACTGAATGGACGATGTCGTGAAGTGCGACGGGTGACCAACAGCACGTCATTAAAGAGATAGAAGCCGACAATTTCTGTGCGCTGGTAGACTCTGAAATATTACGTACAAGAAAAAGATTTTTAGTTACCAAACAAATTCAATAAAGTGTGGGTGCTGATAAAATCATAGCATGTGCAAACTCATGAAGAATACGAGATGTGAATATTTCATATTTAATATTACGTTTTATTCAACTTCATTAATTAATCTCAACCAGTGTGCAGAGTGCGGTCGTTGCCTTTCTCCGATACCTGTACAGTGCGGTCATTGCCTTTGTCCGACAAGCGTAAAGTGGGACCCTTGGTTTTATCTAACACGGGGACAGTGCGGTCATTATCTTTATCCGACAAGTGGACAGTGCGGCCCTTGCCTTTTCCCAACACCTAGACATTGCGAACCTTGTCTCTGGCCGACACGTGGACAGTGGGGCCATTGCTTTTGTCCGACACGTGGAAAGTACGGTCGTTGCCTTTGTCCGACACGTGGACATTGCGACCCTTGCTTTTGCCAATATCTGGACAGTGAGTTCCTTGCCTTTGTCTGACACATGGACAGTGAGGCACTTACTTTTATCTTTTATCCAACACGTGGACAGTGTGATCGTTGGCTTTGTCCCCACGCGTGGACAGTACGGTAATTGCCTTTTTCCAACAACTGGACAGTGCGGCCCTTGCCTTTGTCCGACACGTAAACAGTGGGGCCCTTGCTTTATCTGACACGTGGACAATGTGGTCCTAGACTTTGTCTGAAAAGTGGACACTACATTATTATGAGAAATCTGGAAAAAAAAACTCCCCAACTCCTTTTCTGGATCGATTGTTTATATAATCACGTTTATTACAAATCTTTCGAATGTTTACACAATGACATGCAGATGTGAGGTTACGCGGTTCTATATTTGGCGATCTGGAATAATCTCAGTACTTGTACATGAATAACATGAATTTACCCCATTCCTGCAGACTAAATGTCGCAAGTCTATCGCTCCTGTATCAATACATTTTCATGGAAAATATCGTGACGTGTTATATTCTTTAATTTCACCAGTTCAGACCTTCCCAACGAAGCCCTACCATGCCATGTGTGCTGGGAGAATTGTACTCATTCCATTCGTACTTCGTTCCTTCTTGACTAATAACATGAGGTAGAACAACTACATTGAATTAATAACTGAATCTTCTGCAAGTAAAGTCAGTTCACTCTGTCGTGCCAGAAGGGTTTTCTAGTTACAGTCTATCTTACACATCTACAAATCTACCATTCGCCCATGCATTGGATATTGTTGCCATATCTGGTCTGGTGCCCCAGCTGTTCATCTCGAGATTGTTGACAAAATCTAAAGAAGAATCCGCAATGTAATCGATCTTGACTTGACATCTCGACTTCAGTCATTCTATCATAGACGTGAGGTGGCTTCCCTCTGTTTTTTTCTGCAAATGTTTTCATGGCAACTGTTCTGATGACCTATCTTCCCTGATGCCCTAACTATATGAATTTAAACATGCTACTAGATTGGCATCGAGGTCCCACCCCTTTACTGTTGAAATAGTTAAATATAACCAATTCTACTCCAGCAGTTTTTTTTTCTCGCGCTTCCCGACAGTGGAACTCCCTTCCTCTTACTTGCTTTCTTGATAACTATAAACTCCAAAAATTTAAATGCAACGTCAATCGCCATCTTCTATTGTTGTGATCCCCGTTCTTCTTCTATCCTTTCCCCCAATCCCCCTCAATACACTGCCTTCTCCCTCACTTTCACTGTCGGAAACCCCTTACGTGCTAGTGGCTCTCCCGGCTTGCATGGGGTGAAAAGGCTTGAAAAACCATGAAGGAAGTTACATCTGAACAGTTTCTCCGCGAACATTGCTGCTTTGTGGAACAGACTTCCGATGTGGTGATTCTCCGATCATTTCATTCTTAACCTCTTCAAGTTTAGATTTAACCGTTCCGCATATCCTCATAATCTATTACTTCCACCTTTTATGATAACGCAATAATCTCATTGAGTAACACTCTACCTTGAGTGGCTATTGGAAACTGCGTGAACAATAAATAAAAGAAAAACATTAGAAATGAAAAAATAGCCAAAGCATAATATCTATATAAAATCTTAATATATTAACAGGATACTACCCACTCACCAAGTTCAAATCCCCAATTAGGCTAAAGATTGCATATATATATATATATATATATGTGTGTGTGTGTGTGTGTGTGTACTGTACACTACGGGTAAAGAAGAGCAAGCAACATTCAGCTCTACATCAGTTAAAAAATCTGGAAAAGCTTATATTCTAATTTTAAAAAAAATGTCAAGCATAGCATTTTTAATATACACCATAAAGACTCGCTGGTAGCGAATTATCTGTGATATTAATACTGAATTCCCTGATACTTTCGGAGTTTTTATCATCATACCATCTTGCCCATCTAGTACGTCCATTTTTGATCATGCTCCAGCACACAACCCAGCAGCAAACTACTTTCAAATTTCGATGTATTGTGTTATTTTCACCAACAATAACTGCAAATAATAATAGTATTAATTTTTAATGACTAATCAGCAACTTAGTCAATGGGAAAATCTTCTTCCAATTCGTCTCATCTGTGATATAGCATCAATCTCTGATTGTCTTTAACATTCCATAATCTTGAAGGATACTTCGCAAAGAACCGTTATGACTGAGTGAAAATTGGAGCATATTATAAAAGATTAATTGGAGAATATTATAAAAGATTAATTGGAGCATATTATAAAAGATTAATTGGAGAATATTATAAAAGATTAATTGGAGCATATTATAAAAGATTAATTGGAGAATATTATAAAAGATTAATTGGAGCATATTATAAAAGATTAATTGGAGCATATTATAAAAGATTCATAAATAGCTATCATATAGAATTTTTTGAGATGAAATGATTATCAAAACTTGAATATAAAATAAAATCAACTACAAATGTGAACTCTGTGCAGAAACAATTGCATACAATTTTTGTGTAAATTTAAAAATTCTTGATAAAATCCAGAGAAGGGTCTGTAATTGTGAGTTTACACCCTGGTCTATGTAGCACGGACTTACATAACTAAGAAGGACTAAATAGAAAAAGAGACATCCGTAGACAGGGGCCGTGGAACAAGAACAATCTGTATAAATAGATTAAATAAAGGTTTCGATTCAAAATTTCTGTTACATCGTTTGACAAAAATCTGAAGAAGACCGGAAAATACCACTGCCGAAACGTTGTGATAATAACAAAGATGATTAGGTCTGTCAGACTGTAAATATTATAAATATCAGGCATCTTTTCACGAGTCAGTTTCTTATCAACGTGACGTGGCTTCCTACTGTTCTCCACATTTTCATGGCAACTGCCTTGATGAGCTTTTTAACTGGTACCCCAACAGAATGAATTTAAGCGTGCTACTAAATTAACAAGTAGGCCTTATCGTCTTCCTATCGAAATATCTAAATGCAACCCCCACTTCTAGTCTAACAGATCCTTTACTTGCAGTTCCAAGCTGTGGAACAACCGATTTCTTGATTCCCTGATAACTGCAATCGTAAAAATTGAAATGCATCGTCAATCTTCAGCTTCTATCTTCTTGAAGTCTATTCCATTGTTGTCATTTCCACCATCCTCCCCATTCTCAGTTTTCTCATTCTCTATCACTTTCACTCTATGTACCTCTTCCCCACTGTGTTCTAATTACATTTATCACCTTGCTTGAGGTGAAACGATATTTTTTTCCTAATGCCAATCCTATTAAGAATCAATGATACCCTGACGAGGGCAGATTTGTTTACTAATGTCTTCTTGTTCCCGTGACTTTGTAAAACTGAAACGCCTTGATTTACAATATTTACGACTTGCTATATCGTTTACTCATTTAGATACACGTTTTCACTGTTATATTTACACTTTGGCTCTCTCTGTCATACTTTTCTTTACATTCCATTTGACCGTCTCGCTTAGTTTGTT
>CAHIKZ030002405.1:87500-227500 GCA_903632075.3 Acanthosepion pharaonis | reverse complement strand
ACATAAACCTACACATATTCTCACAATATTATCTTACTGACGATAAAGTACAGTAAAGTCCATAATAATTTTAAAATGTAACTAGACACAATCGTTGATTAAGAGTACAAGTTATAAAAAACCCTTATCAAACAAAAGTAGGTTACATATACTTATACAAAGACATACGAGCATACATATACATATACATATATATAAACATGTATAAATACCCATATCAACACATCCACATATATACATAAGTATAAAAATATATAAGTAAACATATATATATATATATAGTATTATTAATAAATCCGTAGGTATATAATCCAAGTGGATCCTAGTAATATTAAATATTAAAAATGACCCACAAAAAGAACTCAGTTTATTTATCATAACAGAGCATATAAATTACACGATAAAATCCAAAATTACCTCATAGCTGAGGGGTATAGATCTATTTCAATCAACGTAATATATATATATATATATATATATATATATATATATTATATATATATATATATATATATAAAGGTGTGTGTGTATGCGTGTAACGAATGCAAGGCCGCAATTTTCGAAAATTTGCACCAAAATTGACATGCACATGCTCCAAGTTAACAGGAAGGCCAAAACCGACTTTGCATTTCCCAACTCCCATCGATAGTGGAAATAATCGATTTTTTTTTGCTTCTACGGCAGTTTTCATGTAGTTTGCGGCCATTTCTACTGGCCAGAGTGAGAGCCAATAGCTGGCTGACACGAATAGGCATGAATGTTAACCAGCATGAGAGCCAACATGCAAAAGAAATGCGAAAAAATCGATAGCTTGCATTCGTCACAAGTGGGAAAAATTTAAATCTGCATGGCACTTTTACTCCAATTGGCTCATTCGCTTGCTTAAACTCAATGTTGATTCTGATTCCACAGAACTGGGTTGGGTGTGAAAAAAATATTTGTTGTTAACATTCTTTTTCATTCGGTTTTTCCAGTTACGAGTCCTTTTTTAAAGCTGATCGTTTTGTGTTCATTTTTTTTAGTTCTTTTTTCGTAACAGATTTAATGTTTAGTATAGAGCTTAGAAAAAAATTCGCAGTGTGAGATAGGCAAAAGTAAGGCATGTAGCAACATCAGCACGGCAAAGGGCACTCTTTTAAAGGCAAGGAAGGGCAAAATATTTTAAGTCAAGTGACAGTGATTGCTGTATGAGTCGTACGATTTTTGAATCAAGCACGAGTAACACCGGGCCATGCTGCTAGTATATATATATATATATATATATATATATATATATATATATATATATATATATATGTGTGTTATTCACTTGTAACATTTGAAGCTCTGAATAATTAGTAATCCGAATTTCATTCCATAACCGCAATGCTGCAGTGAACATTATGGACATTTTCTAAGTGTAGCTTAGATGTCGCACAAGGCCGAATGTATGGAGCCCCTAATGAGGATCGAACTCACTTTTCAATACTAACTGATCTAGCAAGACAAGCTTACTAACTATTACATCGCCTCGTCGTGCCCTGCAGTGAACGTTATGTGAAACAAAGTCTTTGCATTTTCTTGTCCACTGTCTAAAAACCAAACACAGCTGAACTTATTTGAAAAGTTATGTTCAAATTACTAGCGTCTGTTCACTAATATAGTGGCACATATTTTACGTTTTTTTGATTTGATTGTCAATAAAAGAAAAACATTATCCAAAACTAATGCTTATAAATTTCCATTCGTGGATATCTTTTCTTATTTTTTACAACACCGCTGTTTAAAAAAGTACTGAGATATAAAAAATATGTAGGAACTTTTATTCAACATCGTAAAGAATATCTTGCAATGTAAATAAAGATTTGTTCGAAGTGCCATTAGCAGATTTTATTCTTTATTTTTATATTTCGGGAAAGGGATTTAGAAAAGTTGACCTCATCTCTTATGGGATATTCAACCAGACTACAAAAATATAACAAGCTAATGTTTGTGGAATGGTCTGCAAAAGTTTCCTTTATTTACAAATCAATAATGTCCTTGAAGTGTTCACAACGGTAAATGCAGAAAGATTTCCATATATATATATATATATATATATATATATATATATATATATTTATGTATGTGTGTGTGTAAATTGTGTGTGTCTAGATGTTTTTTTGAGCAAAATTCCTTTTCATTAGACATGTTTCGTTAAGAATATCATACAAGATAATTACGTTATTATTGTATTTTTCAAAAGGAAAACAAGAGATTATTTTGGTGGGGATTTAGTGTAAGTACGAGGGCCCATCTGGACGAATGACAGAACACAGAAAATGCTTTAAATAAAAACCTACTTGAAGAAACAAAAGATAAGTCATGGTGATCCATGACCGCCAAAATATTATAAGGAAACTTTAGCTGTATGTAAATATTTACTGATAGATAGATAGATAGATAGATAGATAGATAGATAGATAGATAACAAAAGACTGATTAATAGATAGATAGATAGATAGATAGATAGATAGATAGATAACAAAGGACTGATTAATAGATAGATAGATAGATAACAAAAGACTGATTAATAGATAGATAGATAACAAAGGACTGATAGATAGATAACAAAGGACTGATAGATAGATAGATAGATAGATAGATAGATAGATAACAAAAGACTGATTAATAGATAGATAGATAGATAGATAGATAGATAACAAAGGACTGATTTATAGATAGATAGATAACAAAGGACTGATAGATAGATAGATAGATAGATAGATAGATAGATAGATAGATAATAAAAAGGTTACTGGACTGATAGATAGATAGATAGATAGATAGATAGATAGATAGATAGATATAACAAAAACACTGATAGATAGATAGATAGATAGATAGATATAAGAAAATATTATATTTTAATAGATAGATAGATAGATAGATAACAAAGGACTGATTTATAGATAGATACATAGATAGATAGATAGATAGATAGATAGATAACAAAGGACTGATAGATAGATAGATAGATAGATAGATAGATAACAAACGAAACATAATCTATCTTTGTTCGCCTTGATTTGAGCATGCCAGAGACGTTCACCCTGGAAAGCGTTGCATCTCTCCAAAATAAAGCGTCGCCACTCCGTACGATTTAAATGTCAGTTCTTCCCAACGCTGAACATCCATGTGCAATACATTCCGGTCATACTTCACATTATCGTTAAATCTCTTCCTGTGCTTGCGCTGTGGACGCTTTTCTCTCTTCACTTCACCGTAGAAAATTTGTTTGCAAATCCTGCTTTCTTCCATTCTCACAATGTGCCCCGCCCATGGCATCTGGTTAAAGAGTATTATTGTTCTAGTGCTTTCAGTTTTTTGGTGTACCACAGTGTCTAGACTCAAGAGGTTGCCATTTCATGTTAAGAATGCGTCTCAGATATTTTGGGCGGAATCCCTCAAGGCATTTTATATGATTCCGATATATTTTTCATGTTTCAATAGGATGCAGCAGGGATGTTAATACATAGGTTATATGCACACTTACTTTAGTCTTCTTGGTAATGACGCTATCTGATCAACATTTGCCTTTTGAATGCATAAAAGAAATCTCAGCATCCAAGGTACCACCCTTGGATAAAGTACTTCCAATATATCGGAAAGTGTCAATAATTTACAGTCTGATATTTTTTACATGTTTTCTTGTCTTTGTAGTGCACGTCAGCAGGCAGGAGCAACATTCTTTTCTCGCCCTCTGGTTAATCTTCAGTCCAAATGCGTCGCAAGCAGAATAGAAGTGTTCCATTATGATATGCAAATATTTCTCAGAATGCACTAAAAGTCTACATCAACATACAGCAAAACTCAGAACAGGCACTCACCGTTCTTGTGACTAGCTTTTGTTTTGTTTGTTTTGTTTTGTTTTACGGTATATCATCCTCAATGTGTTATTTAATGCTGACAAGATTTTTATTGCTAGTAATATTTTTGTTCAAAAATATATTGCTGGTAGTAATGCATTCCTGACAATTGCGGTTTGACTTCAGTAAATTCTTTTCTTCCCTTGAAGCATTGATAGATATCGAATGATTAAAATGTGGGTGTGTTGTAAATTTCACTGTCGTTAGAATTTTAATGGAAACGGATGGCAGTGTCGTCCAGGCTGCCTAGCACAAACTGAGTTTGTGCATTTGTAAGTATAACAGTCTCAATTGGACTTTGATTAATTAGGCAACCACCCAAAAACAAAAAAAAACTTCCTATGGCATATCAATCTCAATGTGTTAATTAATGCCGACAAGACGTTCATTGCTGGTAATATTTTTTCCCAAAAATGTATTGCTAGTAATATTTCTTTCCTTCAAAAATATATTGCTGGTAATATTTTTTTCCTTCAAAAATGTATTGCTGGTAAGAATTCTTTCCTTCAAAAATGTATTGACTACAATATTTTTTTCCTAAAAATGTATTGCTGGTAATATTTGTTTCCTTTAAAAATGTATTGCTGGTAATAATTCTTTCCTTCAAAAATGTATTGCTGATATTATTTCTTTCCTTCAAAAATGTATTGATTGTAATATTTTCCCCAAAAATATATTTCTGGTAATAATGTATTGTTGGCAGTAGTATTTTTCTTCATTTTATATAATTGTTCACGCGATGCAATTCTTTGGTAAAAAGGCTTGTCTTACATTCTGGGTGATTTGTGTTTTCACAAAGCAGAACAGTTTTTACATTACAACAACCAATGTAGATAGATAGATAGATAGATAGATAAATAGATAGATAGATAGATATGAACACTTATAGATGTTATATTAACATTTTAAACAAAATCATAATGGGAAAGTCGATCGTCTTTATGAGAAAAAAATGATTCCGAAAAATATGATGAGTGTATGGAATATAATAACGCCTGTGTCATTTGTTGTTTCACTTTATTTTATTTTATTTTTTTTACACGGCGTTAACGATCGGACATGGCTATTTTATCACGGAAGTGAAATTACTTTTCACACCGGGCCATCCATATATACATCCAGTTTTAACAAACCTCAAGGACTCTTCGCTTACACCAAGGGGAAAGTAGGACTTGCAAATTATCCCCAGCGTCGGTTGACAATTACATCTATAAAATAAATGTATGTTTGTATGTATATAGGAAGACAGATATTACCAGCTTTATAGTATCCATTCATAATCAGTGCGTACATGTTGGAAAGAAATATTCGAAGGTTGATCATAACTTATAGTCCGACATGAATTTGTGATCTCAATTTTTTAGTTGTCACTTTTATTGTATATTGTTGGAGCATGACAGTAATGGTCACCATTAAATCAAGTGCATTGACAAAGAAGTTGCTATGATTTTTAACAATTCAGCCAAGAATTTATCGATATACATGTGTTTGTATATATATATATATATATATATATATATATATATATATAAAAAGAAGAGGGGTGCCGCAAACGTTTTTGGTTGTAATGTGGATTTATTGAAAAAAATTATACTTTGTTTTATTTAATTTCAACACGTGTTTCTGGTCTGGTCTCTTAACCGTCTTCAGGTGAAAGTGGAGATTTTACATATTATTAAAAATAATTAATTTTTCTTCATGTTCAATGTGGAATATTCTCGATATGAGACATTCTGTTTTTTTATTATCTTTTTTTAATATACATACTTTTCTCTCACATGGAACCACTACAACATATTTCTTTTATATATATATATATATATATATATATATATATATATATATAATTATTTATTTAAAAATTATAACATAAATATGTTATACTTGGATATATATATGTATATATAAACATATATATATATATATATATATATATATATATATATATATGTATATTGTGGATGTCCCCAAATATTGTAAACGACAGGCCTGCCTACGAAACTCTGTAATCTGAATGAACAAGTAAAAGTATCATCAATCAGCTAACAAAACTTTTATTCATAATAATATATATATATATATATACATACATATATATATATATATATATATATTGTTACATCTATATATTTCAATATACATTTTATATATCAAAATTTTATATATATATATATATATATATATATATATATATATATATATATATATATATATATATATATATATATATATATATATATATATATATATATATATTGTTATATAGTGCCTGAACACCATACCAAGCCTTAATTAAGTGAAACTGGATATACGGAACCCACGTGGCTTCCGTAGATCCAATTCCGTCGATAGCTAACACGAAGTCACAAGTCATCGTGGCGGAGAGCTAGAGCGTGCTGGCCTTATTCAAATTGTTGATCACGCTAGATAACACGCTCTTTCTCAGAAACTGTAAGTAAGGACTGCTCAGCATAGTAGCAGTATAAACCACAGGTGGGCTATGTGGTTGTATAAACAAAAATGCGCCTGAGCAAACGTCTGCTATAGGGATTGACTAGCCGCCGTAGTAGACAGGTATCCTCGAATACAGTTATACATATATATGAGGAATGTTGACGTGTTTTTCCTTTTATTCTTTGTCATACTTTTTTTTCACCTCATAATATTCTCGATATATAAATATATATAATATCAATATCATCTCTCTCTGATTATCACACACACACACACACACACACACACACATACATACACATATATATATATATATATATATATATATATATATTTATATATATATATACAGAGAGGCAAAGAGAGATAGATAGATACAAAAAATTTATTTTCCTTTCAGCCTTTAATTTATAAAGGGTTTTTTTAAAAATAAATTGATCATTATTATAACACAATATACAAAACGTTAAATCATGGGGTTAATAATTAGTATTGCTGTCTTTGGCTGGAATAAGTGCATCGCTTTTAAAGGAACAACGTCCGGGTTTTCTCATTCAGATTATTTTCATTTTTGACATTCCTTTTGTCAGTAATCCCAAACCTACAGGAGATTGCGTGATTTTCGTCGGAGCACTTGATTCTTCAGTTCTCAATTATATTGGGATCAGAGCTTTGACAAACCAGTCTTACAAAAGTTAAACATCTTCATCTACAACAAAACGTTGTGTTACACGTGATGTGTGGCAAGGAACACAGCCATGCTAGGATTTCTCAATCTTCGTAATCTGACCGATAATTAGACAGTGATAAATTAATATAGTTTTCGCTCTTTAGGATTCCATCAGCTTTTACCAATTTTCTTCTGCCATCCCCTTTGATGGAATCCGACCCCATTACGTGCCCACCGCCAAATACTATCGTATTTGTTGTGTATTTTGCTTTGTTTCTTGCTTTCTTATTTTTGGTTCATGATGTTCTTTGCTGCTATACGTTCAAGTTGTTTTTTTACGTAATACTCTCAGTTTAATATTAATACTTTTATTAACTAAAACCTTAATGTTACGACTACATTCATTTCTCACTTGTCTGGCAGTTATTTTTGCCTGCCAAAGCCTCACGATCTTTCATCACTCTTGTCTAATTTTCGCGGGCTTCCGATTTACTTCGAACTTAAAACATTTATGGAAATTGCCAGTCTCTCGTTAAGTTATCTTTCCCTTCAAATCACAATTTTCATTTTTGCTTCAGCAGAGACTGTAGCCATGAATTTAGTGTAAAAAGCAACCTAATTTTCAGCTACAACTTGCCAAGACACCTTTTACTCATATTGATAAGATGGAACAAATTCTACTTAGAAATTTGCATATGATTATGACTTTATCATCTCAGATCTTCCGTTGGACTACCGTAATTTCCCATGTATAATATGCATTTTTTTTGTCAAAAAATATATAAATAAAAATTATAAATATATATGGACATAGCTACAAAAAATCTTTAAAAAATTGTCGTTTTTTAGTTTGATTTCTGTTGAGAAATGACTTACTCACCACAAACATACGACAATTTGACACTAATATTGGGCGATTGCGACCCCATAAGGATGTCAAATACAATCACATGTACCTAACAATACTTATAAATGTAAAATAAAATAAGAATTATCATAAAACTAAATTAGCATAATATTATTCTATGTTTAAAACCATTTTTTTTTTTGTGAAAAACTACATACAGATCCGGTAGATTGCATATTTTATTAAACAAAAACAGGTTAATGAGTCTGCGCAGTAGGCATAATATAGTTATTTCCGTTTCCTTTTAGAACTGTGCTGATCGGAAATTTTGATAAATATCTTCACCCACAGCTTGGATAAGAGTAGGAAATCTGGCCGTAATGAAATTGGAATGGTACAATTTATATGGTTTGATTTCCAGGGTACATATTATGTGTGAGTAGAAGCATTTTCCCACACTTTCAGCACAATTTTAGGTGTGCGTATTATAGATGAATGCGTATTATACATTGGGAATTTCGGTAATAGTTTAGCATGGCCTTTATTCTGCCTCAAGCTGCTTAAAGTATCGTATCCTCTAGTACACGGCTGATACAACAGTGTAACAACTTATTTTTTAGTCATCAAGATCCACAGACGTTACTAATAAAGCACACTTGTAAACAATCTTAACTTCTATATAAATAAGTGCGAATGTCAGTTTGTCAGTGTGTCACACTTTTTCAACTTTCTTCCTAGAGGCCATAGCCAAACATATCCATACTATTTTGGAATCAGGTTGACTCCGTGAGCAAATTAAAAACATTCCGGTTCGGATCCGAACCCGCAATCCTGATATTTTGGATTCCTAAGTTTCCATTACTGCGAATGTTTTCAGCGATTTTTTTTTTTTACTTGTTTTCTTCCGGCGTCTTTTTTTATTTATTTTTTTATTTTTTCTTACAATGACAATTTTTATAACTTGGAAATAAATTTTGGAAATGACTGAAATTAATTGAGAAAGTCACCCATGAAAAAATAATTGTTTGTACGTAAAGTAAGGACCTACGTAACTCGAATTAGCTTTAAATTAAGTGGCGGCAGAAGAATTATAGTTGAACTTTTACAAGGCAAGCTTAAATATTAATACAAAACTTAAATGCAGCAATCAATTATAAGTTCTTCTGTAGTTTACTGTTGCCTATCGCATACTGTAGCAGTATGCCTTTTATAAAAAAAATTCTACCAAAAAACACCAGACTTTAATCAAAAGAGCCAAGGCTTATACGATAAAAAGTCCTTAAATTAAATTCAAACCAGATCAAACGGCAATAAGGAGAGATTCCAATGCTGATAATATAAAAACGTACGGAATCACAAACTCCTGATCAAGCCGAAGATCTAAACAAGAGCCCTTCAATGAGTTAATTAAATAATGATTTCCGATAAGGCGGCGTTTAATGGTATAATAATAAAAATGTATAATCATTTTATGTAAAATTCACTCAGATCCTTTATTGCCAGTGTAGATACACATTCAGACAACACACACACACACACCTTTATTTTATATATATATATATATATATATATATATATATATATATATATATATAATTATTTATTTAAAAAATATGATTCCAAATCGCTACATAAGAGGTCTCATGTTTCAAAACAAGAGCCGAAAACTTCAATATAATCCTTTAAATTAAATTGAGTTGAAAGTAAAATGGGCTCCGTTCCATCTTCAAGCGAAATTTTTGTTGGAATAACGTATATCTGAAATTTACTTGTTTTAAAATTGAAATCAAAATCCCCCATGGTAACAGCTATGGTGAATTGTCTAAATTGGGTAGGCGAGTGTAGGGTGTTTATAATAAGTAGCAGTATAGAGATACTTTCAAGGTGTCAAGTCAGGGAATGGTGGGGTGTTTAAAATGAAACGGAAGATGTATTGGCCATCGTCTAGTTTGCTTGTCTATGGAGATTTATTTATTTTATTTTATTTTATTTTTATTATGAAAGGAATTGTGCATATAAAAAAAAAAAAAAAAAACGTTTGTTTTTTTTGACGACTTCATAAAGGGTTATCTTATATGTAAGGTATTTAAACTACTAATTTAGGCTATGGATTATGAAGTGTGTTATGTTGTATGCATGTTTTTAGTTAATTATTCCTACTATGAATCTGATGATTGGGCTATTTGTTAAACAAGTTATATAAATTTTTTATCTAATAATTCAAACCAAAAATCTGATGATGCCTAAATAAAACCGTTAACTCGTGTCTATTATTTAATATATTATTATTATTTAGAAGTTTAATAATGTGCAATTTTTTCATGGAGGCACAAAGGGCATGGGTCATCCCAAGCTTTACATATTCTAGCCTTGTCAATAATTTTCCATTTAACTTTTGGTGTCTTATTTGTTTCCTTCAGGTGCCAAAAATATTTTGATAGTGAAGTCTGATTTCGTTTGTTTATATTATTAAAGGAGCACTTATGCTGCCTCCATCTATCTTTTAAAATTATTCTTCGTGGACCCAATGTATATCATATTAGTGCTAGGGCTCTCTGTGGATGAAATAGTACATTGGTATACCACAGAATTAATACAACATTTATTTTCTAATGGGCAGTCTTCTGGGTTTCTAATTGTTACAAAATTTTTTAGCCTTTTATCGTCTGATTTAAGTTTAGAGTTTTTTAATAATACTGTTTTGGCATGGGGTTTGTTCAAGATCTTATTATTATGTTTTTTTTTGTTATGCGTTCAAGATTATCAGATAGCTGTAATCAATTTTAGGGTGTTCTTATTGAATATATTAAATATAAGCTTTACTATTGGTGGGGAATGTTTATTAATTAGAGCTAAGAATTTCTGTCCTAGTTTAAAAAAAGAACCCTTTGGTTGAACGGAGGGTGTAAAAATGATATTTTTTTTCCTGTTTTTTTTTTTTCCTATGCCCAGTGTAATTTTTTTTTTGAATTAATTAGATAAAAAATTTATATACCTTTGACATATAAGATAACCCTTTATGAAGTCGTCAAAAAAAAAATGTTACGAAAGTTTTTATATTTTTTTATATGCAAATTCCCTTTCATAATAAAATAAAATAAAATAAATAAATAAATCTCCATAGACAAGCAAACTAGACGATGTCCAATACATCTTCCGTTTCATTTTTTTACCCCACCATTTTCCCCGACTTGACACCTTGAAAGTATCTCTATAACGCTACTTATTATAAACACCCTACACTCGCCTACCCAATTTAGACAATTCACCAGAGCTGTTACCATGGGGATTTCAGATATACATTATTCCAACAAAAATTTCGCTTGAAGATGGAACGGAGCCCATTTTACTTTCAACTCAATTTAATTTAAAGGATTATATTGAAGTTTTCGGCTCTTGTTTTGAAACATGAGACCTCTTATGTAGCGATTTGGAATCATATTTTTAAATAAATAATTATATTTATGCTCTACTTTTGTATCGAGCACTATTTTTTTAAAATAATAACTAAAATACTAAGGGACTTTGGATTATTTACCTAACCAGTTCCTTCCTATTTTCTATATATTTTCATATATATATATATATATATATATATATATATATATATATATATATATATATATATTTATGTTTTAAATACATATATATTAAAAAAAGTTATTACTGTAATTATTTATATATAACTGTCTTCACGGTCAACTGATAAAATGATATTTGTGAGTTTATATGCAATAAACACGACCATTTCCTTCTTCCTCAGGGAAATTTCTAGTGAAATATATTCCATCTTTATAATGACAGTTGATCAGCTCAAAATTCCATATCTGCATTTATCAAAAATATATAATAAAGAAAATTACGACGCATTTTTTATCACTCACTTGATTCCTTCTCTATTCAGTCGTTCATTATTTCTCTCTATATATCGCATTTAAATGTGACTGTAAAAAAAATATGGCAACGTTGCATGACCAAAGAAGGAAATGACTGTTCTGATAAAGTTACAGTAATCTTATACTAGTTGTATTACCTAGCTTAGCTGGACTTCTAGATTTCTAAAATTATATATTTACACCTGTTCACTATGCTTTCTATTTTTTTTAAAAAAAATTCTGAATATTGCTTGTATCGTTTTAAGAAAATATTGAATATCTTCTGTTGCTCTAGGAATGTTATAGGTTGCTAAACCGTAAAAAAATGAATCAATCAATTCTATGAATGTTGATACTTTATCTTTATAAAATTCCGAAACACCGAAAATGAAATTCTATTTTTTCCCAATTTTCAAAGAAAATCCCTTTTAAAAAGAAATCAATTAAAAAATAGTCTATATCTCTGAGGTGAAGCATTATGATGACTTATATTATTTACATTTTTCGGACTGTTATTCTCATCTTTATTGCCATATTCACAAAATTCCGGCCGTTGTACGCTCCGGCCTTCTTCCGGTTATTGAAATTTCGAACTTCTAGTTCAACAATCTACACCGGTGGACGTAATAAAGGGTTCAGTTCTAAATTCCAATCACCTGAAAAAGGCCGGGACGTACAAGGGCTGAAACGTTGTGAATATGTTAATGAAGATGAGGATAAATCCGAATAATGTAAATAATGTAAGTAAAAATAGTATTCTAATTTACACAATTATAGTATATTAATTTTTCTTAAATAATAACGCATATTTGCATCATTTATTTTTATTCTTGCCTTCTCCAAAGGCATTAATGGGAAATTAAAATCGATAATTTGTCTTTGAACTAATTTTCTTTGCTTGCTGGCCGCTATTTTCATGTCCCTGAAGCATACCGATAATGCCACTAGCATACATAGGGTTTCTGGGAGTAAAAGAAAATGAGAAGACTTTAGTGATAAGTGATGAGAAAGTACTAATTAAACTCAGGGGGACAGAAGATAGTGATTAGCGTGTGTTGTGTGGTAAATAAGACACCTCTGGTAACACAAATGAATTTGGCAAGACGCCTTAAATAAAGAATTCAAAGTTAGTCAGGAGGAGTTCCGTCAGATTCAGTCGTAACATAATATTATATCCGCTAGGAGGGAGTTATAATGGTGACGACGAGGGATCGAAATTCATACGAAGTCGGAAAAAAGTACTTTGTGCTTCGGCGCACATGATAACAGTGACGATAAGAAATTAGAACCATTTTGCAGTTCATTTTTTTTTTTTTTTGTGTTAAAAGAAAAAGTGGAAAAAATATCTATCCTAAAAAGGATATGATGTGTGTGTGTGTGTGTGTGTGTGTGTGTGTGTGTGTGTGTGTGTGTGTGTAACGAATGCACAGCCGCAATTTTCAACGGATTTAATTTTCAAAATTTACGTGCACATGCTCCAAGTTAGCGGGAAGGCCAAGACCGACATTGCATTTCCCAACTCCCGTCGATAGTGGAAATAATCGATTTTTTCATGCTTCTACGGCAGTTTTCATGTAGTTTGCGGTCATTTTGTACTGGCCATAGTGAGAGCTTATAGCTTGCTGCCACGAATAGGCAGGAAGATTCTATTGGCCAGCGAGTGAGCCAACAGCTGACTGACACGAATATTAACTAGCATGCTAGCATGCAAAAAAGTCGATAGCTGCATTCGTCACAAGTGGGAAAAATTTAAATCTGCATGGCACTTTACTCCAATTGGCTCATTCGCTTGCTTAAACTCAACGTTGATTCTGATTCCGCAGAACTGGGTTGGGTGTGAAAAAGTATTTGTTGTTAACATTTTTTCCATTCTGTTTTTCCAGTTACGAATCCTTTTTTTAAAGCTGATCGTTTTGTGTTCATTTTGTTTAGTTCTTTTTCGTAACAGATTTAATGTTTAGTATAGAGCTAAGAAAAAATTCGCAGTGTGAGATAGGCAAGAAGTAAGGCATGTAACAACATCAGCACGGCAAAGGGCACTCCTTTAAAGGCAAGGAAGGGCAAAAATATTTTAAGTCAAGTGATAGCAATTGCTGTATGAGTCGTACAATTTTTGAATGAAGGCGGGCCATGCAGCCCGTTACATATATTCTTTAACTATGGACAATCACTGTCTTCATATCAGTAGTTTTATTAACACGGCATGACTAACTGAGGACAAAACACGTCGCATTAATTATTTGACCAACTAAGAACACGATGCCATGTATCGATGTAGACTTGACTTAAGTACACTTATATAAATGCGACCAGAAAGGCATTCGGTAAGTATTCTTTAATCATTTCATCCCAAGCAAGGCATTACAAGCCAATAGGATGCAAGGGGTTACTGAGAGCGAAAGAAACAGAGAGGGAAATAAAAGAACTAGGGTTCAAGGTAACAGAAGTTGATGATTGATATTGCATTTAAATATTAGATCGTAATTGACAGGGAAGCAGGGCGTCGAAGAGAGTTCCGGATGCGGGAAGTGTGGAAGAAGAAATTACCAGCATAGAACTTACGTCTACATCTAGCAATTTCAACAGTGTAATTAGGAGAGTTGGCTGCCAGGTATGTGCTACGCTTAAATTAATGAAAGACGCGCCAAAGAGGAAAGCCCATCAGAAGAATTACCATGAAAATATTTGTAAAAGAGGTAAAGGTAATCTAAGTTGTGGCGGTTGGAAAGTGACTGAAGCCGAGATGCCGAGTCAGGATCGATAAAATTGGCGATTTTCCTTTAGGTTTTGTCTAGAATCTCTAGGTACATAACAAAAGGAGCAAACCAGCTCTATAGTAATATTCAATGCACGGAAGAATGTGGAAGGTAGATTTTGGTGAGAAAAATTGTCCTGTCTGATAGAGAATCAACTTTCCTAGATGTAAACTTAGCAATTGATTCAATATAATTATTCCACTTCAAGTCAGTTAAAAACTAGAGACCAAGAAAGCGTAAATAAATAAATGTTCTTCTTCTACAGGTTAGAATCAGCCATGCTGATGGGCGGCTTTAAGAAAGGTTCTTTAAGATGATGAACAGATAGTGGTTTGGTTTTGGAGGCATTAACAGAAACAAGCCACTCCTTGCCCCAGTTAACAACAGATAGTCATTCTTCTAAATATGCTACATTTTACTTGAATCTGTAATAATTATGATATCTTTCTAATTGTGTAAAACAGCTCCAGTGTGAGGGGACTCACAGTTCCCTATTTTTTATTATTTCACTCGAATCAAGGCAGTAAAGCTACTAAGACGCAAGGAGTTACTTAGTGTAAGAGAAAATGTTAAAAAAACAACGATTAAGGAGAAAGAACAATAAGAATTAAGACGACAGAAGATAACGATTGACACGGCATATAATTTTTTGAAGTGGGAAGCAAAAAGCCGGAAGAGAGTTCCACAAGCGAGAAGTGCGATAGAATAAATTTTAGCGTAGTTATGTCTAGCCATTTAAACTGTAAAACGATGAGGTCTTACCGCCAATTTAGTCGTACTCTTAAATTCATAAAATCTAGATACCATGGAGGAAAGATCCTTAGAACAGTTAACATGAAAGTATTTTTTTTTCGAAAATGCAGAGAGAAGCTACATTACGGCCATTGGAAAGTTACTGAAGTCAAGATGCCAGGTCAGGATCAATGACATTGCAGATTATTTCTTGGATTTTATCAAAAATCTCTAAATATATAACAGGGGCACTGGACCATATATGGTAGCAATATCCAAAGCAAGGACAAATAGTAGACTTATAAATATTTAAGATAGATTCTAGCGAGAGAAAATTGTCTATCGCGAACCAGGGTACCTACTTTTGTAGCAACAGGCGTAGCAATTGATGCAATGCAGCAGAAGCCAGAAAATCGTCGAAATTGAAAAGAAAACGCATAGCGTGCAAGGCACGATCATTAATTTCCGCCTTTTCCAGTGTCTGTACACGTGAATCCGATATGTGGCTATGAGTCCAAAACCAAGATTGGCATAATCAGCCTTCACATGTCTCACGTCGGCTCAGCACACAATAGAAACAATTTTCATTTTCGACCACAAAGGACAAATGACATAGAGCGACAAAGTGACAAGTATTTTATTATTATTATTATTATTTGCTGGTCATAATAATTAATTTTGTACCACAATGGCCAGTCTTGTCATCTCTTCTTTAGGATCAAGAAAGAAATGATGAAAAGACTGCAGACAAATCTTGACCAGTCGCTGATTTCTTCTGATACCTTGGTATAGGAAGAGGTCGGTGAATAGAATCTATACAGAAACCATGCAAGATTTTTGTGACAAAAGCATATCATGTAATTATTACCTGATCGAAAATACTATTTTTTTATTTCCCAAAGAAGAACCCATAAATCGCATGTAAAAAGGAGATATGCACACCGAAACAGGATATTAGAATTCTTCCGTCACAGTTTCACGAAATCCGAATATATGATTATTCTCAGAAAACGAATATTCCAGTGTAGGTTCATGCTAAAAGCATGACCTTTTTTTTTTTTTTTCCCTTTTGTTAAACTATCTCGCATTTATTTCGACCAATTTACTGCGGCCGTCAGATGACACGCCCTACTTCGTGATATCTTCTTTAAAAATTTCATTTTATATCTGATATTATGGGACGTCAGGTTCTCCAGAATCGCTTAATGATTAATGACACAACAGTCCATTTGTGACTTTTTGAAAATTATTTCATATTTTTATCCTGGGGTTACTTCAGTTACACTCTATAATCTGAAACGCACACAGACACACGCACACACAGATATATATATATATATATATATATATATATATATATATATATATATATATATATATATATATAAAAATATATACGTGTGTAAAAAAATAGCAATTTATTTGTAAAATGACAATATGAATAGATACAAAAATAGCCAACGCGTTTTTTGGTCTTCTGATAGACTTTAGCAAAGTATATATTTAAAGTCGATTGGTGGACTGAACGCGAATATCAGTTTGACTTTTTCTTTTAATCATTCATATATATATATATATATATATATATATATATATATATATATATATATATATATATATATATATGCCTGTGTGTGTGTGTTGAATATAGAGAAAAGTTTTTTGACTCTTCACAATTCATAAATTTCGACCAAATTCCAAAAAAATAAATTTGGATGGAGAGCCTTCATGGTCTGACCGAGTCCTTTTCAGATATATATATATAATGAAATGGACTAAGTCCGACAATTATTTTTAAGACATTTTTATGTTTATACATTCTTTTTATAGATACAAATATTTAAGTAAATGCTCTGTTTATAATAAACAGTATTAAACATTTACCGGCCTGAATGTTCGAGAAATATTCACAGAAAATCTTCGTCCTCCGACGAATAAACATATATATATATGTGTGTGTGTGTGTGTGTGTGTGTAAAAAATGAATGGATTTTTAATGCAATTTAATCTCCTATTACGATAAACTTTACATTTAATGTCTGATTAGACATCCCAGGATTTGATATTTTTTTGTAAGTCATATTTAATTTAATAAGATTTTCGCTTGCCTAAACTGATAGATATAAATTTTAATTTATAAAATAAAATACAGATTTTTCTTTTTTTTAAGAATTTCAATTCAAGCAAAGCAGGAGTGCCACTAGCACGCAGTGTGTTCCTCAGAGTAAAAGTTAGAGAAAAGAGTAGGTGTAGAGGGGGGGGGAATGAGGAAAGGAAAAAAGGACGGGCATCAAGGCAACACAAGATGGCGATTGACGTTTCATTTAAATTTTTGAAGATTGTAGTTATCTGGTTGAGTTGGATCTTTTCTAATTTATCTCTTTAGCTCTAAGTTGAAATGATGATCCCTCTTCCTGTTGTGACCTTCTGATCCAATTTTCCTCTCTACTCTACACTCTTTTTTAAACTTATTCACCGTTATCTTTGATGATTCTTGAATGAAGTTTGAAGATGGAAGCCAGACTATGAATGTTGGTACCATTACTGAATGCCTGAATGATCTTTTTCCTCCTAACATTGCTCTGTAGGGAAGACAGTAGTTCTGACACAAAACGATTTTAACCTGTTCTCTTTCTAGCTGAATAACTACTGAATAAGACTTTTTCAGTGATTCTTACGACAAATGGTCTCAAGATAGCTAAACGTCTTATCTGAAAACCTGGAAAAAAAACCTCGATTAGTTTAATGTTATTTAGATATTAAACATTTTCTGGGATGGACAATTATGCTGTTACATGATTTGAACAATTTTGTTGTTATATATATATATATATATATATATATATATATATATATATATATATATATATATATATATATTTTAAATAGGTTTGAAACGGTACAAAAAACTTATTAAGGCATTAAAAACTAGAAATGTAGTATATGTAGGCCATGATAAGTTTAAAATAAAACGGGGACGAAACCGGTCGACTGGTGTGTGTTTTATTTTAAACTTATCATGGCCTATAATAATACAATACATTTTTAATTTTTAATTTATATATATATATATATATATATATATATATATATATATATATATATATGTAATCGTTGCAGTGCTTGGATCGCAAATGTTAAAAAAACGTAATCAACACCAGATATGAGTTAGACAAGGCCAAATCTGGGGAATAGAGCGAGTGATCAACCAGTTCAAGGATACAGTAACACACAGCAGCCATTGAAACCAAGGACACTTGTACTGAAGGAATATTCTGATGAAAGAAGCAAATTTAAGTCAGTTTTCCAGGATGTTTGATTTGCAAGTTGGAATAGTATTCTCCATTTATAGCGTGGCACTTTTAAAGATAGCCAATAAACAAAACGCCTTAGTGCATCCCCAGAAACTGTGGCCATCTTCTTCCTTGCAGATGTAACGACTTTGTCCTGCTTTGAAGCAGTTGAGAAGGGTGTTTCCACTGAATTCCTTATTTATTTGCTTTTGGCTCAAAGTAATGAACTCAAAAGTCTTGTGCTGGGAAATCATCTGGGCAAGGAAACTAGCTGATCTGTCTCAGCCTGGTGCACTTTTGATCAGGTGTCATAAGTCGTGGCACCCACATAGCAGGAAACTTTTGTCATGCAAAGTTCATTGTGCAGAATGTTCTCAACCATGTGATGAACACGATAAATGTTTTCCTCGATGGTGGCAGTTGTTGGACATCCATTCCTTGGGTCATCTTCTAGACTCTCCGTTCTCTTCTTAAATTCAGCTGCCCACTTTTGCGCTGTTGATGAAGATGAAGTGTTATTCCCTAATATCTCAAACAAGTCAGCGTGAATGTCCTTGGGGCTAAATCCTTTTTCAGCAGGTACTTGATAAAAACACGATGACAAATTTTGTCCATTTTCAAGAGGTCGCTACTAGTTACTTTTGAAGTCTTCTTTCAACAGTCTAATGTCAGTTTACCTGGAAAGAAACAACGCAGTTCTTAATAAGAAGAGTTGAAATAAATAATTGTGAAGACCACAAAATGCCTTAATTCAAAGTCTGATACGACAAAAGTAAGCGAGTAATATTCAACAATTTTTTTTAATTAATAAATAAATATTAAAAAAATTCTCCAATATTACTCGCTTACTTTTGTCTCACTAGATTTTGAATTATGGCACTTTGTGTCCTCCACATGTTTTGACTGTCTTTTCAACCATCTGATGAATATTCATGAACGTTCTCAACTTTAAACGCCTTCCTAAACCAATGACATCCTTGCTCATGTATATAAACACATGTAATAAAATAAATCCGATATTTGTCTTGATAAAGTCACTCGGCTAAGAATAGTCTTTTTACCCATTTTGTCTTTTACAGATATCTACAATACAGATATCTGAAAATATTTATTCGTCACACACACATATATATATATATATATATATATATATATATATATATGTGTGTGTGTGTGTGTGTGTGTGTGTGTGTGTGTGTGTGTCAAGGTCACTGTATTCGAGTGGCCCAGTCTACTAGGGTGGACGCTTTCGCAGGCGCATTTATGTTAATTCAACACCCACCTGTGATTTATACTGCAACTATGCTGAGCAGCCCTTAGTTACAGGGAAAGAGCGTGTTATCTAGCGTGATCGACAATTTGAACAAGGCCAGCACGCTCAAGCCCTCGGCCACGATGACGTGTGACTTCGTGCTAGCACAGTTATCGACAGCACCTAAGGGTTCCGCATACCCAATTTCACTCACAAGGCTTGGGTCATTCACAAGGCTAGGATCCACCCTCCAATTCAATAACATCGAGAAATCTCCTTCCCTATATATATATATATATATATATATATATATATATATATATATATATATATATATATATATATAATATAAAAGACATGAGATTCATCAGAAACATAAAAAATTTAGTTGGGCTAATTTCACATGTAAAAGAAATTCAACCGTATTAATAATTGTTTCATCGCATTGATCAATTTTTTCATTAATATTTGCCTTATTTTCTTACGAATTTCAACTCTGGAGTCAGTGTCTTACTCCTTTCAACATTGTCACGACAAAATATCGCTTTTCCATCTCAGATCCGATGATTTCTTGCTCGTGAGATTTTTGCATATTGTAATGTATTCAACAATATGCAGACGGAAACCGCAGTAACTGTAAAAACCTATTTTCATTGGTTAAATTTCAAAATAAACTTATATAAGCTCGGACGAAATGATCCGATTTCTGCAGATTCAATAGAAAGCGAGATGTTAGCTAACCAGAATGTGATTGCTCCTGGTTGTCGCCTGAATTTTATGAAATGACCGAAGAGTTAAACAGTATGAACTTGCAAATAGCGAGAGAAAGAGAAAGAGAGAGAGGGGGGGAGTGACAACGTCAACATAACAAAAGGTTCAGAAACTGATGTTTAAATGTTATTTTCTTAGCTATAGTCTGTCTTGAGTTTCATCTTTTTTTGAAGAATGTGTAAAATATTAGTAGTATAATGGAGACTTAACGCTGCCTGTGTCTAAAACAGTCTAAGAGGAAAGGACACAAACTGTGTCCCTTTTTTTCCCTCTTTATCAATGGGAAGCCATGGTGACAACATGTGTTGCATTTCGCCTCTAGATAAACTACGTGTCGCATGCGACAGACCATGCTATCTCGTGTCTGAAAATGCATCATGGGATAACAATATCTCCACTACAACGTACTCTCGTAAATATATAGCTCTCTCTGAGGAAAAAAAATCTCAGTTCAACAAACGAAACACTGTAAGAAACTGATTATTTCCGTAATGAAGTGATAATAAAATGTGACAACCTTATTCCGTTTTATTGCCTTGTTTTCGTTTTTTGTATTATTTTGAGATGATAAACCATTGTTATGTTTTGTAAATTTAGTAAATATATGCTGAATTCATTTATTTTGAGAGTGTAAAGATTTTCAAGCGAATACCGTAAAAACATCTATCCCGTGCATTTTCTAAATATCAACTTCTTTCTAAAGCAAGTATGATTTCTTACCGTAGTTCAGGTGCGACAGCGGAAGACATAGGCTGGACAAGAAATACATCTTGTTGCTTTAAGAAATGGCGATTACCCTCAAGCAATACCTGCAAAGAATATTAGAATAGATTTCTTTAAATTTAAAAAAAAATAAGGTATGAAACAAGGACATTAAAAATTGAAATAGGAGACTTCTTTCCATAATAGCGACAATGACATTCTTTCAATAATGGCGACAATGACATCGAGATTAGTTACTCGCCTTAGATGATTACAGTATTAACAAGATTACAGAAATAATAAATGAAATATACAACATACCGTTCCAGTAAGTACCTGACTCCTCATGATATCCTCACCTTTACAAGAGCCCGATCAGGCCGAAAATTGAGTACTGTTGCCATATTTGGGAAGATGCTGCCCAGACCTTACTTTCTAGTCCTGTTGTAGTTCAAAAGCGTCTGCGAGTTCTTGTGAGAGAAGAATTATTTCTTACACTTCAACCTCTCTCTCTCCCCCCCCTCTCTCTCTCCCCCTCTCCCCTCTCTCTCTCTCTCTCAAGCGTGATGTGGCGAGTCTCTCACTGCTCTATCTTTCTACAATAAAAAGTGGCCGGATGAACTGTATCTCCTCGTTCCACAAGGACTGGTCTTCACGGCTAGGGCTCGCCATGACCCCTACATAGTAACAACCCCCCATCATTCCCTCCGTATCCCATCGCCAAGAAGTAAGTTCCACTGAAACATCGCCTTCTCGCGAACCTATGGAACAGACTCTCTGGAGAATGTTTCCCCGGACTTGTACACGGTGAACCTTACTGTAAAAAAATAAGTGTTGGCATGCTGGAAGACCTTCGTACAGAAGCCAAGCGAAAATGAATGCGAGCTCCAGCAGACAATCAATATAATAAGCGCAATATCAAAAGTTATCATGCGAATTCTAATGAATGGAACACGTAACCGTATTAACACTAGAACACTAAGCATGTATATATAGTACCCAGCGCAAATTTTCTTCTTTTTAATTACAATTTTCAGTACCTGATTTTCTTACCTAAATAATATGTTTTTCAGTTCCTATTAATCTTAACTCAAAGGACAAAGTTTGAAGTACCTGCATGTAAAAACATTTCAAAGATTTATATTTAACATTTTTTTGATATTTTCAAAATCGGATACGATATACCCATGATTAGTAGCAGTGTAACTTTAATTGATGGTTAGTGTTCTTGGGTTAAACTGGAAACAGAGCAAAAACAGTGCGGCTTCGTTAAAGGTTCTCGAATAAAAAAATCCGATATTTATTCTCAGAATGCTACCAGAAGGAACAATACGAATTTAGAAGAATAAATACCGATGTATTACACATAATGCAAAAACGTGTGATAAGATAGGACAAAAAGGACTGCTGTAAATGCCAAAAAAGCTTGGGAAAACATTCAGTAAATACAGAAAGATGGGAAGAGGCGTAAGACAAGAATGCATCTTCTCGCCAGACTTATTCAACGTTTACAGCGAGGCGATCCTGCGTGAACTAAAATCCTACCAGGATTCATTATTGGTTGTCATAATATAATCAACGTAAGATACGCAGATTACACAGTGTTTATAGAAGACACAGAAAAGAAACTACAGGAACTCTTAGAGAATGCAATAAGAGGACAGAATATTAGCCAGGGCATGCCATCGATTGTAAAAAGACAGAACGTATGGTTGTCAGCAAGAGGAACATTACAAGACGCGAACCACGAATTAGAGACCAAAATCAAGCAACCACAATAAATAAATAGCTGATAAATGTTTTTAACAGAAAACGGAAAATATGACACTATATGAAAAGGCAAATTGGAACTGCAAAAGAAACCTTCGAACACGAATACAAAACACTTTAAAAAATGTATAAGTGACCAAAAGTGATTGGGACAATGAAAATTCTAGAGAATATTTATACTCTCTTACTCCTACTAATAAATGGGAATATTATTTTTTTTTTTTTCCCACCCTTTCATTTTTCCTTCTTCCTCCTCATTATGGGATAAAGAAATGATAAACTAAGATCTGCAAAAAAAGAAGAAGAAGAAGAAGAAGAAGAAGAAGAAGAAGAAGAAGAAGAAAGAGGGGCAAAACTAAAATTATTCCCAATTTTTCAATAGGAGTAAAAGGGTACAAAGGTTTTCTAGAATTTTCATTGTCGCAAGCGCTTTTGGCCACTTATTTAACCATTTTCAAGATGGTTTTCTATTCGTGTTCAAAACAACACAAAAATAAAATACAAATTAAACAGTCAAAACATGAAGACAAACTAACATCAAAAACAAAACCCAGCGAAAATGTCTAAAGAATTGGCCGAAAGTGCTTTGGACAATGAAAATTATGGAAAATTTATGAACACCCTTACTCCTACCAAACAGAAACGTAAGGATGCCGGGAAAAAAAAAAAAAAGAAATAAAAAATTAATTAAATCTTTATTGTCTACCATATTTAACGAATTTTCCGTTTGTTCAATAACCACAGAGCCCATCTGAGGTTTATACTGCGTCTAAAATTGAAACAAAAACGATAGTTATTTATAACATCGGATAGAGTCAGTTCAAATCCCTAAGGCACATAATGAGGATGAAGGCTTGAGATATTTGATACTCACAGGGCAGATTTGAAGACAAGAGGGATAAATGAAAACAACGCATAGCGAGATTCCGTAAATGCATGACAGAAAAAGATTTAGGAGAGATAATATAAATGACAAAATGAGCTACAAAGGACTGGAAATTATGGAGAGCCGTGATTTCCAACGTCCTGAAGGGACACGGCACATAGGTAAAGATACTGAGCAGACCTGATTCATAGTTTGATGAATAGTTTTCACAAGGAGTGCACGCTCAAAACCTCTGTCACGATGACTTGTAATTTCATGCTGATATAAACTAACGATGGCCTTCAAACATTTCCGTCTACCGAAGCTCCCTCTCAATCCATTGATCAAACCAACGCATGGTATCCATGAATTTGCCTGGAATAAGTCATTATCCTGGCAAATCAACCCTGGTGAGATCCGAACCGGAGTCTTATAGTCGGAACTACACTACCATTTATTATGGCAGAACGAGCGGCAACAGTTGTAAATTGTGCCAAGAAGAGAAGTTAGCTTTTGTTACTTATCCGCATATTAAATGAAAGGTCGGAAATAATGTCTAAATGTCGATATTTTAATAAATACATTTTAGGCCTTTACAAACCCGGATGAAGTTTAGCTGTAGGGAGTGGAAGGCAGAAAAAAAATAAGGGAAAAAGAGAAAGGAGGTAACGAAAAGGAAAAAGAGAAGTGTGTTGTTTTTGTTTTTTCTTTTTTCTTTTGTTTTTTTCTTTTGTTTTTCTTTCTCGCTATTTTTGCCGTAGCCCTTCTCCTTCGGTGAACTTTCCGGTAGCAATATCTGCTTAAATACAAGTTGCGAAGCGTTGAATAATGTAATTTGCCTCATCACCTGATACCTTGTGGTTGAAATACGGGTAGTGAATAAGATAAACATTTTATTCTTTCCATGATATTATTCCACTCTACACGTTCTATTCTGAACGGTGTGTTTAGCACTTTTTTTTAAATATCCGTGTTTGCCCTGGAATTGTTCCTGCCTAGCATATATATATATATATATATATATATATATATATATATATATATTATGACACCTTCCAAAAAAAAAGAAGGAAAACATCTATAGTAACTGTGTCCGATATATATATATATATATATATATATATATATATATATATATATATATATATCTAATGACCAATTGGGAAAAAGGTTTGTGACGAGTTTCATCCGTTAGGATTTCGTATGATTATTTGTCATACTATTTTTCGAAATACTTTCTGTTGATGTATAAAATTATACAAATTATATATATATATATATATATATATATATATATATATATTATTTATTTAAAAATATGATTCCATCGCTACATAAGAGTTCTCATGTTTCAAAAACAAGAGCCGCTTTTTTTTAAATAATTGGTCTCGCTGTTACCATAGTAATTTTTATTTTAATAATGAATATGCTTATAAAAAACGCGTAAATTTCAAGAATTAGTTATTCCAAAAAAAATTTCGCTTGAAGATGGAATTATTTACCTAACGAGTTCTTTCCTATTTTCTCTATATTTTCACACACACACACACACACACACACACACACACACACACACACACACACACATATATATATATATATATATATATATATATATATATATATATATATATATTATCCTATCAAATAAATGAATATATGAATACAAATAAATATTTTCATAAAACAGCAAACTCGGTACATTAGTTGTTTACCGTGATAAGTCTGATCGTAATTTTGATTTAAAAAATGATACTTTAATTGAAAGAGAAATTAATTCACTAAGAGGAAAATATATAGAAAGTGCTTTAATCATTCGATCCTCCACAGTAAATTTATGTCCAGGTTTTTACAACATTTCACCTTTCTTGGCAGATCTTTAAATATCACAATTTGGGATATTTAATAACAAATGCGATAGGAACTAAAAGAAAAAAAATTGAATGACCATAGACCCAAAACAGTTCTGTCCTGGGTATGTCGATAAACTACATCCGATAACAAGGCCTCTGATCGGGAGATTTTAACGAACATAAAACCACCTAGTAATTGCTAGTGTTCCCAGGTCCACCCTGACCCGGGGTGGTAGCACCTGTCAGGGTCGCAGCTATGGGGAAAATAGTTAACCCATCATCCTGTCCGCGTCCTGGGTAAGACGATAAACTACATCAGACAACAAGGCCTCTGATTAGCAGGTTTCGAGGAGCATGGAACCACCTCTTAATTGTTGTTGTTCCCATGTCCACCCTGACCTGGGGTGGTAACACCTGGTAAGGTACCATCTATGGACAAACAGTTAATCCCCAAACTGGGGTCAAAACTCTATGAAAGTGTAAAAAAAAGGTTTTAGTACCAGCAATACATTTTTATTAAAAAAAAAAAAAATTACCAGCAATGAATTTTTGAAGAAAAAATTTAACCAGCAATACAGTATTACCAGAAATACATTTTTGGCAAAAAAATATTACCAGCAATATATTTTTGGAAAAAAATATTACCAGCAATATATTTTTGGAAAAAATATTACCAACAATACATTTTTTTTTGCAAAAAATTACCAGCAATACATTTTTGGTAAAAAAATATTACCAGCAATACATTTTTGAAGAAAAAATATTACCAGCAATACATTTTTGGAAAAATATTACCTGAAATACATTTTTAGAAAAAATTACCAGCAATACATTTTTTGGAAAAAAATATGATCAGCAATAAAAATCTTGTCGGCATTAAATAACCCATTTAGGTTGATATTCTGTCAAACAAACCAAACCAAACCAAACCAAAGCAGATAATCGTATAAAAAAATTATTTAAAATTTCAGTGCCTTCTCTCATTAATAGACATGTGTCATCACATCAACATAAAGATCACTTTAATCCGATGAAGTTTTCATGGACGCAACACGTCACACAAAACATTTCCCACTTTGTCAGATATTTTCCTAAAACTGTTCTTGATATGCAAAAGTTTACATATCGTTTTCCCATTGGCCCCGTTTATGAAAGATGACAACAAACTTTAATCTTTGCTCACAAATGTAAATCATAAGTGATGCTTATTATATTCCCTGATTGCATTTGACTTAAAATGTCATCAAGAACATTGAGATACGTATTTTATATTCATTCCCGCAACATTCATCCGCTATAAAAGGCTATGTTATATCCATTTATATTCCACATTTAATTGTGTAGTTAATACAGTAACATGGCAGAACTACAAAGAAGCGTAATCGTTCTGATTAAAGGACGCATATCTTATTACTTAGCACGCCGGGTTAGTTTTTATCATTTCTCAGTTGCGTCATTGTCTTCCGGGAAAGTACGACTCAGTTGCGGCTCTGTTGAAGGACAGAGGCGCAACTGAGGAAAATCACACTGTGAGGTGCCCAGCCCTGGGAAACTGATACCCAAGGTTGCACTCTTTCATTGCACTAGAGATCGGTGTTCGCCTCTAGGCCAACGCAACCGACAGTTGCGGGGGCTTGGGGAATTTTTGTTCTTGTCACGAGTGTAGGCGCTCAAATTCCTCACATTAAACACGACCTTTTGTCACAGCGCGTTTCAGTGGGGAACCAAGGTAAATATTCATATTTCATATTCAGTAACATTGACGTGATTAAGTCAAGGTACGTCGAGAATAATGTGACCAAACTAGTATACGCTGACATGCATAGATGTGGGTTCAGCTCGGAGACATACATAAATAAATGCAATCAGAAAAGCATTTGATAAGCATTAGTTTCCCTGCTTCTTGACCGTTAAGTTGGAGGTTGTCGAATAATTTAAATAGACATTTTTCATTGTTTGACTGCGGTTTTGAGTAGATATCACTTTATATAAACTTATAATATTTTAAGAATACTTACGGGACAATTCAATATTTCTCTTCTCAAGCGGACTAATTCTTCTTCTCTTTGCAATCTGAGCTTTGTCTGAAGATAAAGATACGAGTAAAAGTATGGAGTTTGCATATACATTTATGATAGGTATCTTCAATACTTCGCTAAAAGAGGGCATACCATTATGAAAAAAGGCTCCAAACTTGATAAACAATTTTTTTTTATCGTCTAAATGTTTATTTTATTATTAAGAGGAAAGACCAAAGTATTTTTTGATTATTTTTTACATTTTTAATCCTTCCTAGCACGTCCCAATTTTAGTTAAAACATCTTGTTTTTTGGGTTTTTTTTTTTTTTTGAGTCAGCAAAATTGCCATGAATCGATCATATCAGCCATTTTGACAATTTTGTAAACAAAAGTAAAATTTTCCGTTTAAAAATCTTGTAAATTCAATTATACTTTTTTTCAAAAGTTATTTAAGGAAAATTATCAAATTTAAAGTTAACTTAATGTAATTGAAACAAATATTACTTAATTTTTAGAAGAAAAAAATAGTTAAAAACAAGTGAAGCATGTCTAACCATGGTTGTTGGTTTTGGAAGTGTGAATTGACATTTACGTCAATGTATCAAAAACTAACGGGAGGACCATTTATTGGACGGAAAGACAGAAGTGACAGTATTTTCGAATTTTAAGTGAATCAGTATATTTAACTATAAAGTAATTTTAAAAAATTAAATACTTTCAAAAGTCTATTTTATTGTTTTTTAGGTACATTTTTTTAAAGATATGTCCAAAACCTGCACTGTTTCCATCCCTAAAAAAGAAAATAATTAATAATTGCATAATGCCTCTCAGTGAAAAACAATAAATTAATTATATTTTAAAAAAATTAAATTAAAATATCTAATGAAATAGGATGTAAAAAAACAAAATTAAAACTTTTGGAAATGCGTCGATGATGGTCAAGTCAGAGAATTTGATACGTTCTAGCCAGAAGGAAAGCAAAACAATTTCTTAAGGCATTTCTCTTCAAATAAGTGACCTATTATTTCTGAACTGTGCATTCATAGTTTTGGAGAAAACGTTTTTAATACATTTTTTTGCATATGAAAAAATATTTTAAAAGTATTAGAAATTCGGAGATTGTAATAAGCCTTCAAATTTATGATATGTAAAAATAGATATTTTTAATAACAGCAATTTCAAAAGGATAGGGATTCAAGCTTAATTTTAAAATATTTAACAAATTTATCACATTTTATATTTATAATTGAAAAAAAGAAAACAATTCTTTTAAAAAATTATTTTTTATGGGAAAAATATTTTGGCTTCAGACAAATAGTGTCCTTAATAGATATCATTCATAAAACTCATTAAAATCTTTTTTTTTTAATTAAATCATGTCTTAGTTTTATTGGGTTTCGTATTTTACAATTCAGAGCTGAATTTTTTGCGGGGGGATATTTTTTCGGTTCATGAACGAAAGTGAGTTTGTTGTATGAGGATCTGTAAGTTAAATAATTTGACCCTCTTGTGTTTCTTACCTTTTGAAATTGTGAGACTGGATTGGCGATAAGGACTTTTTTTATCGCATTTGTTGTTTTTAGATATTTGTTAATAGAACCATCAATTAAAGAAAAATAATCAGTACTAAGAAAAAATAAAGTATCCTCGTATTTGAAGATGGGAAGAGAAAATGCTTCTTTCGTCTTAATATTTCTCCACATTATCAATAACACAGTCTCATCTATTTGGCAAATTGCTGATTCTAGGTCGTAAAAAATTATTCAAGTCCCAATATAAAGAAACATTCAATATCAGTTTTAATCCCTTCACAATTAATAAACTGTTCACCTAAAGTAAAATGTTTCAATGATGTGAAAAGGTGATAGATGGAGCAAGGTCAGGAGAGTACAGAGGAGGATACAAAACTTCCATATTTAGTATAATAATAATTTCCTGTATAACTTGGACAATATGTGTTCTTGAATTATCGTCCAAGAGTAACAGGAATAGGACGTTCCTGTATAGCCTATCTGGCGTCGATGATTCGGTGTAGTCGATTCGACATAGAGATTTTCGTCAGAGGGACGTTTAGGCGTCAGATTACGTCGAAATGCGAGAAAGACCCCTATTTTTGATCCTGGGATATGGAACCTTTATGAACGAACTCTAAATGATAAAGATCAAACCAACAATTACGCCGAAGCTGCCAATCGACGTTTGCAATATAAGCTAGGAATGCATCATCCTTGAATCTGGAAATTTATTGATGCCTTACGGAAATTTCAGAAAGGACGTGAGGCATTTCTCGAAAAGTTGATCGCTGGATACCCCACCCCAAACCTAAATGATATAGAGATGCTGACGAACGAATCAAAAAAGTCATAATGGAAATTGAATCATTAGATCCTCTTGAGTTCCTGAAGGGTGTTGCTCATGTTTACGAAATGAAGAAGTAATTTCTAAGATTAAATAACGTTTTTCTTAAAAAAATTTTAAATAGTATATTTTTAATTTAGGTTTTTTAATTTACATTATTCCATTAATGTTTTAACACGACCTTTAATTCCCTAAATGAATAAAAAGTCATGGTGAAAGTTGGGTGTTTTCAATGCTTTTATTCTTTTGTTTGGGGGCGGGGTGCCTCCGGTCAAAACAGTGACGGCGAAACAGTCTGACGCCTAAACGGCTGTGCCAAATAGTGCAATTATTTTTCTGACGCCGAATCAGCCATGCCAAATGGGCTACGCCGAAACATACCAAACTCAAGAGTAACATACCTTTATGATTAACAAATTATGGCTTCTTTTTATGCATTTATTTCAACAATATTTCTTCAAATCAACTGTTTCATTTTGGTTGAGTACTTCATGATAAAAGACACCTTCATATCACACCAAACACAAAGCATAACCTTTTTCAGGTGTAGTCCTGGTTTGTAGGGGAATGATTATAAAGAACCTACTTTTTATCATTTACGATGATTCTTCTCAAGAAAGGTACAGTGGCAAGTCTACTCGTCACTGATAAGTAAATAGCAAAGATTTCATTAAGTTTAGAAGCAGTCAGATAATGAGGGCAGCGTTGACCAAGTTTAAACACATTTCCGATGCCCTAAAAGTCTTTATGATTGAAGTGTCATTTTTATTGAAATGTTTTGCTAATCTCCTTTTGCGGTTTACAGTTTTGACAGAACTTAGTCGTTCCAGATTGTGGTGAATCTTCAAAAGAAATAATTCCCGATCAAAACTGGACATGTCCTCGATGGTAAATCTAATCACTTAAAGCTTAATTTCAATAACCATAATGAATATTTCTGATTATAGTAATAAAGCATATACAATAAATATTCTTTTTCTTCGAATTTCTTTCAACAGCTGACTATACCCACACATGTTTGAGTAGATATCACTATTTTTAAACAATGCAATTGACATCTACAAGCCACTTTTAAGAAAGAAATCGCGTCCTCACTGTCCTGTTTCAGATCTGGTCGTTGACTGTGGCTGGCGAATCGTTTTTATGGCTTATAGCGAATCAGTGACCGATTCACGAATCCTGTTTTGCGCGGGAATGTACTTATAACCCAAGCCCTAAACTATTTCCATGTCATTTGAGGCTCAACCGCGCAGACGACGTAGAGAGCACATCACGTGACTTGTCATATCCAATCAGGTTCCCGAAAACATTTATTTCATTTTGAAGCATTGTTTGTACACAATTGTAAAAAGGTTTTTCGTATCTATTGAATTTAGTAAGATCTATTTGAAGGCATCTCTTACTTGTTTGTTCTTATTGGCCGTAAAATATAGGAGTTTATATTGTGGAATCTTCCACATTAGATTTCCACCCTTTTCGGAAAAGATGTATTCTTCCCTAAAAAAAAAAGCCTTAACTAATCACCACTTCGTTTCAGGAAATTCAGTCTTCAATTGGTTAAGAAACGCTAAACTGTAACAAAGTCGAAACAGATCCTTTTTTCCCCACTGAAGCTCCCTGGGGCCAATTTTTAAACACCAAATTCTATATAAACAATCGCATGACTCAGTTCAAGTCAGTCAGTCATCGAGTTTCGTGAGATGCTACTAAACTCCACGTGTGTCAATTCACTGACCCAACATCATTTCAAAATTCTCAACAAACTCAATACAGTACTCAATCGGCCATTGTCCGTGTGGTAATCAAATTAAAATTGACTTAAAAAGTGAACGTTTTCATTACACAATCAGTAATTGTACAATTCATCAATTTAGCCAAACAATTAAAGGCAAACAACTCTTCACAACTTAAATTCTAACTAACAAGTAACACACCCATACACACTATTATTTGAACGAACACATTTGAGATTTTTCGTTGCAGAAACCAAATTATTTTAATTCCACTAACAAATCAAATCCATTAACTTTTATTGACCAAATTTCTGCATGAACATTTTTCATAACCTTGTCTCAGTTGCTACAATCAACAAACATTCTGTTATCCTTGGATGTATAGCTATTGTATATATAAAAATCTCTTTATTGTTGGATATCTAACCACTGTGTTTTTAGTAATTTCTTGCAATGAAAAATTGTCCTTATATTCTTTATTTGATCTACGTATTGTGGGATAATGCATAATAAGCACGCATAATCTTTGCGTTACATAAATTACCTTCTGATACATTTTCACTCAGCTACAATCTGCAACAATATCCTATAGATGCATCTACAACTTCTATGCTAACAATTTCTTTTCTCGCCCTTGTGGAACTCTCTTACGGCTTCTCGCTTTCTTGTCAGCTACGATATTCAAAAATTCAAATCATTGATCTTTTCTTTCCTCGAAATCTGGTCTTTTATTGTCCTCTCTCCTTCTTTCACTCTCAGTAACCACTTGCATCTTAGCGACTTTATCGCCTTTCTTTGGGGTGAAATGATTAAAATTATATATACACATACCTGAGAGACATAGGTGTTCAGTTGCGAGAAGCTGTCTATTACAGAACTGAGGTCATCCCTGTCCGGATGGTTGTAGGGTGTATAAACTTGAAACCAAGACAGTAGGGTTACGTATTCTCTTATTCTTTCAAAGGGAGAAAATAACACTTCCTGTAGCCTGAAGAATGAAAAAAAAAACATAGTTCATTTTGGATATGCATTATTTTACAATTGTACTATTTCGCCAAATATCGCTGCACTGCATGCTTGTGTTTACGCAATAAATAATCACTTTTCAAGTTGTTCATTTTTAACGTTCTAAATAATGTTCACATCACAAATACTGAATTATCTCCCTTATATTTCTCTTGCATCGCTGCCGGTATATTGTGGAACAGGCTCCCTCGTGGATGCTTTGCAGAACATTACAATCGTAACATCTTCAAATCTAGGGTCAAGAGTTCAGATATAAAATTCCGATATAAAACTTCTGATTTTTCGTTGTCGGGACGACATGAAGAATCGATTTAACGCTTTCGGTGAAGGCAGTTTTTGTGATAAATGACATTCACTGTCATGAGTGCCACCCAAAAGGTATAAGTGATGAAACGAAAATAAGAGCAACAAAAGTGGTACGAGCCAAGAAGTATTATCATTGTAGATGAAAGAAAATATATTCGTTTTTTGTCTTGTTTTGTTTTTAAATCATTCCATTCCAATAAAGCCACTAAGACGCAGGAACTTTCTGAGACTGAGAGAACATGAGAAAGAGAAAGCATTATTAAGGAGAGAGAACAGTAAAAGAAAGGATATGTTTAATCAATTCTCCCCAAATAAGGCGATAATGCCATTAGATGCAAGGAGCAAAAAAAAAACTTAAGAAGGAACCGGAAATCCAAACACAAACAGAAACAAGGAATAAAACACTAATCCTATTTAAAAGACCAGGGACGAGTGTAAACCGGGCGATAGGCGAACGTATCTACTCCTATTGAGGAAAAATAATTAGTATATTTGGATTTAACTTAAAATATCTAAAAATCTTTCATCCCGACTTGATATAAGAAAGGTAACTCTGGTAACTAACTGTATGAGTTATTTCCCCTGATGATAACCGCATGAAGCAAAATATATTTTCTAAATAAGTATTTGCTTAGTACCCTTTTTAACTCATTACCTATCAAACTTACATCGTAGATCTATTTTTTCATGTAGTAGGTTCTCCATATTTAATGGTCTTGCGCCACCCTACGCTCCACTTAGTAAATAACTATAAAATAAATTTCTTGCAATATAAGAATTAAATTTTAAATGAAATAATGTTTTTGAAAAAGATGATAAATTTTCAGCATGTTTGCTAAATTATAATTCAACAGGAGATTTTGTTATTTTTTTATCCTGATGTAAAGAATGTTTTACATCCAATTTTTCTAAGTATTATCTGAAAACATGAAAGGAAGCAAAAAATCAGAGATAAACATTTATTGATTGTTTTTAACATGATACTATAATGATAGAAAAATAAATAATAACAAGGAGACCAAAATTTTTCCATCCCTAAAAATAGATGAATATTCAGAATCACCAGGCCACAAAGCCATATTTCGACCAACCAATTTCTCAACAAGGATATAAGGACATGAGCCAGTCTGAAGCAAGATGGCATTTTCAAAGCAGATCACTGAATATGTATATAAGGAGATATTGAAAATCAACGTAAATAAGAATCAGTAAGTAAATTTTGTAGATTTTCTGATGATGCAGTCATAATAACATAACCAGAGACAAACTGCAACATTTAAAAAACAAACTGGTAATGTGTACAAAGTTCTGCTATATTTGAAAACATGCATACCTTCCTTCATCAACATTGTTAACCAATTGAGTTCTATATTTGGATACATACATACACATATATTTCCTTTTTCCCAGTCACTTTCTCTCTCTATGCACCAGGACTTTTAGACTTGAACTCTTGAAACTTCAATTTTCACCTTATTTTCTTAATCTCTGTATTATTATATTGTGTTATATAACAATTTATTTTGTATTTTTGAACAGTCTATGCATTTTCTTTTGATTATTACACTAGGCCAATATACAGTCAACTAAATATAGCAATATTTGGTAGGAACAGACATTGTCATAAGACAACCTTTCCACAATCCTTCATAATATTATCATGTCAGGTCACTCTTTAATACACCATCACCCAAAAGTCCACAAAAATGATTTTTGAATGTAATTGAGGCTGTAAAGTGGGATTGAGTAAATCCAACCAAAATAAGGCAATAATTCTACATTTTGAGTCCAAGTTGACTTTTGTAAATATACAACTTATTTGAATCATACTATTTTTAATCATTTCACCCCTAGCAAGGTAGTGAAGCCACTAAGATGCAAGAGGTTACCGGGTGTTAGAGAATATGAAAAAAATATATTATTAAGGAGAAAGGAAAATGAAAGAACAATAATTAAGAAGACAAGATAATGATTGACATTGCATTTAAGTTTTTGAAGATCACAGTTGACGGACAAGCAATAAAACAGAAGAGACTTTCACAAGTGAGAAGTGCAAGAGAAGAAACTGTTAGCATAGAACTTACAGTTGCATCTAGCCATTTCAACAGTAAAATGATAGATAGGTATTTGTCATATAGGAAGAAAATGAGTAACTACCAACATTGAGGTTCAAGAATGACACTCTAGACTTATGTGTATAAATAATGATGTCAGGCTACTGACTGGAGTGATTATTGAGTAAGTATTGAGTGGAACTATCCAGTAGAATTAGTGTGAATTATTGTGCATTGGTGATTTGGGTTTTGTTTTAGGATTTACCGGATGTTAAACTTAGCCATGCTACTAACAAATTATTCATTGAAATGGTTAATTATCTTTGGTTGACTTTTACTTCTTTGTTCTTGTTAAGTATATATTTGCAGTTGTAATTAAATACTGTTTTATTTAACATTAAAGTTTTGAGTTATACTTAATTATTCACAGCCACCATTTTTCTTTCCCACCTCGGTGAATTTAGTTGATGTGTTCATGGTATACACACATAAACTGCACTTTTAATATCTTCGACTTGCCTGAGGGGTATAAAGTGTCCATTTTCACACATAACTGTTACTGACCACCTGATCATTCCATAAAATTTAATTAATACATATATATATATATATATATATATATATATATATATATATATATATATATGAAAAATTTATTTCAGTTGAGCTCTCTGGGGAGGAAGTGTGAGTTTGTAAACAGTGACTATTATGGCTAATAATGCAAGACTCTTTAGTAAATTGAATTGAGTCCTCTCAGTCACTGTATGTTTATCTAAAAATAAATATACTTAAATTCACCTTCATCCCTGCTGTGTGGTAGAATCAATGACTTAGTGGTAGAATCTAGAGGCAACTGAACGTCTAGCCACACTGATGAGCTGTGATACAGCGAAATAGTCTGTCTGTGGATGATAATATATATATATATATATATATATATATATATATATATATATATATATATATACAATATATATTTTTGAAACAAGAATTCATTTAGCTTTTTTATTTATATATATATATATATTTTAATTATTAATATCTATTTATATATTTATTTTATTAGTTATCACTATTTTGCAAAACTTTATAAAATATAGAAATATACATATAACTAATATTTTTAATATCTGTCTATATCCCTGAGATGAGGTATTATGCCTATTTGCTTTATTAAAGACATTGGTTAGATCCAGTGACTAGACCCAGAGAGTAGTGAGTTCAAATCCAGACCATAGCAGTGGTGAACAAAAAAAAATCTTGGAGAGTTGAGTTTAAGTGGAATAACTGAGACATCTGGAAGAGGCATTGCACATGAAACTAGAATAATCTACCCTGGTGGATGAAATAAAGGTTTCGGATCAAAATTCCAATCAACTGAAGAAGGCCAGAGCCTACAACAGATGAAATGTTTTGAATATAGCAATGAAGATGAAGATAACAGTCTGAATAATGTAAATAATTTTGTATTTTTAAGTTGAATTTTCCGCATAAAAGAATCTATTTTGATCATAATTTTACAATTTTCAAATATTTTATTTAATAAAGTAAAAGCAGTAAGTGTTATTTATTTACAAAATAAATAACACTTTTGTATACACTACATTAATTTTACTAAGTAAATTTTTGAATTTGTCTGCTATGAATTTTTTTATTGTAGTTAAGTGGAAGGAAACTAGACATTTTTTTCCCTATTTTTGCTTTTTAAATTTTTTTTTAAATCACAGTAGTAGAAAAGTAAACTAATTACAGTTTAACTTAATAGTTACAATACTGCAGTGTATTTTGTCTGCAAGAATTCTTCCAGACATATTTGGTTGAATAATATCAACAAGTTCTATTTATCCAAATTTTTATTAACTTTTTTCAAATTCCTGAATTAGTTGTTTTATATAATTGGTAAATTTACCAAAGTTCATTTTTGACCAAAGCACTTTCAAATGTTGCTCCACTTCTTTTCAAGCATTTCATTTTTTGATAAATTTACAAAAGTTCATATTTATTTTTTGTTTTTATCCCAGTTAATTTCAAAGGATATTGAATTTCTGGCAAAAAAGTAAGTATTCATCTAGACTGGCATCTCGCTCTCACACTTTCACCATTGAAACTGTTAAATGCAGCCGTCTTTTCTACTCCAATAGCTTCATGTCTTACACCTCTCGCCAGTGGAACTCCCTCCCCTTTTCTTGTTTTCCTGATAGCTATAATCTCCAACTATTCAAATGTAATGTCAATTGGCATCTCCAGATGCCTTGATCTATCCCCTATCCTTCTCTTCATCCTCCTATTTGCTCTCGCTCCAACTCTCTGTAACCCCTTGCGTGCTAGTGGCTTCACACCTTGCTTGAAGTGAAACGCTTAAAAAAAAATAAATATATGTTGGTTTGATGGCCATAACATTATCAAGACATGTTACACTAAATTTGTTGGATGCAAGTTCTACTGCACAATATTTAAAAACACATTCCTGTAATTCTCCTCTGTAAAACAAGTCCAAGATATATAGACTGATTGCGAAAGGAACTGATAAAATTTTTCACAGATCATGAGCTAAATATCACTAATACCATCAATGCTAAAATGATCAACATTTTTTATGTGACCTTGGACTTGAATTCTGAATATTACAAACCATATACCAAAGATCTTTACAACTATACATATGTCAGTAAAATATCAAACCTCGTAACATTCTAGATAATTTATATAAATCAGCCCAAATTGGATTATTACCTAACTCCAGCAAAAAGGAAATATTTGATAATAATAAAATTAAATATATAAAAGCTTTAGAACTAAGCAATCATAAATAAATTTAGAGTATTAAAAAAAAAAAAGAAGATAAAAATAAACAGAAACACTGTAGGCGTAACATAATATGGTTTAATCCAACTTTTAATGTTCAAATGAATATCAGAAGAATTTTCTTAAATTTAAGTCATAATCACTTTAATCATTCACCAAAACTAAAAAATGATTTTTAACAAAAATAACATAAAGATCAGTTATAGTTGCATTAATAACATCAATAAATCTATATCACAACATAACATTATATTAAATAAGTATATTTCCAACAAAGACAATGTTAATTATTTTTAAAATAAATATATCTGTGGAAAAAATATGATCTGTCATTTAAACGGCCAATGTATAAATGATAATATTGTATACCAAGCTAGCATTCATTCTGGTAACATTGTCAAATTTTATTTTGGTTCCACAGAAAATCTTTGGAAATTTTATTTCTCCCATCAAGGAATGACCTCAGGTAATGTAAAATACATAAACAGCACTGCTCTCTAAGCTAATGATCGCTTGTAGGCGTAGAATGACATATCTTCTAAAATACTGGAAGCCTGACTGATTCTAATTCCTTTTCCTTATATTTTTATTTTATTAGGATCAAGGTGCCACACCAGCTTACTTCACTCTAACCTGTTTGTATTATAATAAGAAACCTATAACAATGTCTCTAGAATTATTTTATTAATTTCCGTATATATTTATTATTTTCTTCATATTTATTACGTTTATTTTTCTATTATTTAATTTCCTTACATTTATTTATTACAACCAACTATTTAATTCCTTTACATTTTATCTTTATTTTCTAATTTCTTCATACTTTTATAATTTATATTTTTTTATATTTTTTATTCTCATATATTATAGTTATTTCCCTTATATTTATCTGTTTTTTATAATTTATTTCTTTCCTAAAATATTTTTTAATCTTTCATTTTTTATTTTTTTATTATTTTTTTAAAAAAAAATTTTGGTTTGTTTTTAAAAAGTAAAAACCAAAAAATTTATTTTTATTTTTTTTAATTATTTTGCCAGCTTTTCAATACCTCCCTTTAACAAGTAACGTAATATATTTAATTTTCATTTTTTATTTTTATTATTTGTTTTTTTATTATTTATTTTACCTGAAACTTAAGTATCTTACCAGCTTACCTCCCTTTAACCATTAACCTTATCTTGACAATATGAAATCAGTATCTTTCATTTTAATTCTTAAATTTGTATTCCTTATTTTTTATATTTCATTTTTTACAATCTTTCCGCATTTTTTTATTTTTTTAAAAAAAATGAAACACACTTGCATCGCATTTACTACACATTTTGCCCAATTTTATTTTTGAGTTATGTAGCAGCATTCTTCCCATAAGCCATTAGTTTACCTTTAGCAACATATGCCCAACAAGCTGGTAATCCAGCGATATTTAAGTCACATTCCAAAATGTAGATATACGTATATGTTCCAATTAATATATATCTTTGCTCTGTCTAACCACATCGAGCACTGTTATGTTTACACCTCATGCATAAATTTGATGATTATTTATTTGCATACCCGTGTATGCACTCCAGCACACGCGTGTATACACTTGCTTATATCTGGTCATTTGAATTATCTACCCCTATGGCTATCTTCTCTCTCTCTCTCTCTCTCTCTATATATATATATATATATATATATATATATTTATTAAAGACATTTTTATGTTTAACGTTGTTATTTATAGATACAAGTATTTAAGCAAATGCTCTGTTTATGATAAACAGTATTAAATAACATTTACCGGCCTGAATGTCCGAGAAATTTTCATAGAAAATATTCGTTCTTTGACAGGATTCGAACCTGCATCCTATATTTAACCGTCATTTACGCTGACGTGCCTTTACCTCTGGGCCAAAAGAACCTTTTCAGTAGACAAGGTCGAATTTACTGCTTATAAACTTCAAAGGAAATGGAACTAATGTCTTTAATTTAATTAAATTCGGGGCTTTTAGCTTCCATTTTTGAAACATGGTTAGAACTGTGTAGCGAAAAAACATATTTAAATCAATTAATTTATAATATTAATGCTCTGTAAATTTACATTGAGCACTATTTTGTAAAAATATATAAATGTAAATATATAATATATATATATATATATATATATATATATATATATATATATATATATATATATATATATTTCATTGAAAAGATAAATTGCTGCTCCAAATCCCTTTACTGGCTGGCATTATAAACTATGTTTATGGTATTTCTGTAAGCTCAATAAGTCTAGGTAAATCCTTATCTTTCCTACATAACCTCATAAACTATACTACTACCTTCTCTTATGCACATAACACCATACAGTAACACTGTCATGACTGGTTTTTAGGCCTTTATGATATGTGGACAGAGTTATATAAAAAATTCTGGAAAAATTCATACAGTGAAACCATCAACCATTTATCATTTTAAGATTTTATTACTTTCATTTATTGAAATAATTTTTCTACAATAAAAAAAGTTATCTCTTTCAATAAAAACCAATTAAAATCCAGTTAAAACGAAATTAAAATTTAATGTCTTTACATTATTCTGTAATGATTTTATGAATACTAATTTAAAATAATTAAAATTTTTATTAATTTGATTTTATTAATTAAAAATTAAAAATTATTTCATATTCTATTTATAATAATAATTTAAATTAATTCATCAAACTAGTTATATTTTCACTTGTCAAAATAATTAAGTAGAGATTTAAGAAAATCTAATTAAACAAAATATTTTACTTATTTATATAATTCCATAAAATAATTTTTGCTAGGCTCCCCATCCTTATGAAGCAGCCAGAGTAAAAGAAAAATTATTCTGAATTTGAAACTATGGACACGACTTCACCATCTTTCCCAATAAATTCTGTAAATTTCCTCATATTCACGAGAAGGAAACTGTAGTTCATCTTCGCTGAAATCCCGAAAAGACATGATACCTAAAAAGAAAAATTCTGCTACCGCATCTAAGGGACAGCAGCACATTAAATTTTTCATGAGTTATTTCCCTTGATAGTTGAAGCAAAATTTGTGTTGTATTTAAGTACCAGATTTGCATGCAACCTTTCTTATAATCACACACGTATACACACACACACACACACACACACACACACACACACACACACACACACTATTTATATATATATATATATATATTTTTTTTTTTCTCAAATTATACATCTCTGCTCAGTAACATAAGCAAAGCAATTTTTAGAATGGATTTTTCATTTATTAATCCAACAGATTTTATTACTGAAACATTATTTTTAGTGGATTCCCATATTTGAGGAGACACACTGTTTATTTATTAAACAGTATATTTATTTATTATCATCTAGCGGCTTGAATATTTGATAAATCTGATTAGACATTTATGCAGTCTTTGGCGGAATTAAAACCTGCATGTCCATAGGAAAAACTGTCATTAGATCTGACATACTTTGACCTCTCGGCTACTGAGAACCTGATGGCCAATCAAAGCCCAAGTAGATATTGGATTAATTAAGGAAAATTTAATTTGTAAAATTACTTTGTTTACATTAGGATATGACACTGAGCAGAAATTTGGGAAAAATCTGTTTAAAAGCCCTATTTGCACTTTGCTTGACCATTAGGTTCTCTACAGCTGAGATGTCAAAGCACATACATGCACACACACACACATTATATATTTATATATATATATATATATATATATATATATATATATATATATATATATTTTCTCAAATAATGTCTGATGTTTGGTCGTTTGATATATTCCATAAAATCAAAACAAACGACCAATCAAATATTTTGAGAAATATATATGTTTGCATACATATATATATATATATATATTTCTCAAATAATGTCTATATGTTTGGTCGTTTGTTTTGATTTTATGGAATATAGCAAACGACCAAACTTCAGACATTATTTGAGAAATATATATGTATGTATATATAAACATAAGTATATATTAGGATATTAAAACAACATATAAAAATTGCTACACAATTCTGGTTGTGTTTTGACACATACCAATGTGTCTCCTCAGGCAATTGTAAATTACTGGTGAGTAAACGGTTATTTAATTTCAAAACTAAAATACATCTTTTTTTGAAAAACAAGATATAAGGCTTCAGGACTTTACCCTGATCAACCAATCAAATATGACCTATGTTCAATACAAACTAAGCGAAAAATAAAAAATAAAAAATTTTCTTAGGCATGTGTCATGACCAGGAGTAATCTGCCAGCAATGGCCAGACATTAAATTAAAGATTGATACAGATGGTTACGTAAAGTGTATACATGTCTGACAGCTAAGTTTCTCAATATATATATATTATAGAATAGGAATTAAGATTACATTAGTTTAATGATCATTTTCACCTTGCAAATTGAAATAAAATTTACAAGCATTTTTACAACCAGTCAGTGGATGATACATTTATTTCAATAATTTATCATACATTGACTGGTTTGAAAAATCCTTGTAAATTTCATTTCAGTTTACAAGGCAAAAAGGATCATTAAACAACTGTAATCTTAATTACTATGAAATATGTTGCTCTGTTTAATTAAAACATCGAGCTCTCTGTGCGAATCAGTTTTAATATTTAACATTTTATATTGTATTAATAGGATTCACTTGGATTATAAACCAATGAATCAGTACCTATATATATATATATATATATATATATATATATATATAGGCAGTGTATTTTCATTCTAATTCAGCATAGAAAATCTTTTTTGTTGAATAATAATAGCTATTTTATAGTTGAGAGTGAACTTGTTTATGCTACTTGTTTTTTTTTATATAGAGAGGTGATAAATGTATTATTAATAAATATTAAACAAACCCTCATTAATAAAGACTATCCAAATTACATTGTTGATGAACCAATTAGATGACCTACTGGGAATATTAACATAAATAAAATGAGCATAATACATCCTCAAATTACTCATAATATATCAAACTACTATACTATATATAATCAAATGCATTCTAACTATGAGCAGGAGGAAAAATTCTAAAAGGACTCATAAACAATATCCCCACCACTGATCCAAGTAAAAACATAAAAATAATTATATATTATACTAAATTTTATGCAATCAATCAATCAAGTAATCCCTAACAACTCTTCTCCATCAACTAGCAAAAGACCAATATTGTATATCAATTTAGATGTCCTTTGGGAGATAGAATCTCTGATAAAAATGTTGATACATTTGTTGATTTACAACAATGACGGGAAGGATTATGTTTCACTTGAACAATCATAGTTCAATCTCAGAACATTTAAAGGAACAATCATGTCCCCATTCACAGTTTAGACAGGTATTAGTCTAAAATACATTGCTTCATCAAGACAATAAGCAAAATCTTAAAATTCTGTAAGCCCTTTATATAAGAGAATTGTGGCCTAAAAAAAAAATAAAGTTCTTAAAATTTGTAGCAGCTAAAAAAATACTAAATTAAAATGCTACAATTAAAAAATCTTTTAAAAATTCACATAAGTTATCTCCCTTACATAGTGGTGAACATTTAAATTTATGGTGTCACCACATAACACATCCATTGATATGCAGCTCCTGAAGATGATCTCAGAGGAAATTGAAAGTACTTGGGGAAAAGAAAAATTATTAGAAAGAAAACTTTTTAATTTTTCTTGATCAATTTTCTGCAACCACCAAGAGAAATATTAAATATCTATGTCACGCACGGTGAATACTAGACCCGGCTTCTTTAATATTTCCCCTTTTCTAGCAAGATTAATGCTCAACAAACATACTTATAAATTTTACATTAAAATAAAATTCTTCTTTTTCATTTTTCATCTAAAATATACTCTATTTTAGGAATACGTTTTCACAACATCGCCTACGTGAGGCCGACGTGATCATATTGTGAAACAGAACGCAGATCTTAAAAATTTCAGTTATTCTATTTTGATTAGTCTTACTCTTATGTCTATCATCTTTTCACATTGACTTGAATATTGTCTAATGTTAATTATGTTTTAATAACTGTGTCCTGAAGAAGGTCTACTAGACCGAAACGTCTGACATTGACATTGAAATAACATTAAAACAGTATATTTGCATATTCGGATTTTTGTTTTTCCATATATTTGCTTACATATATATATATATATATATATATATATATAGAGAGAGAGAGAGAGAGAGAGCGAGAGAGAGAGAGAGAGAAAACAACCTTTTCATCAATGTAGAAGTATCAGTTTTGATTGAGCTGATCCATTGCTGATGTCCTAGCTACCATTATTCACAGAATTATTGAGGCTCTTGATGACAATCACACCTCCAGGACCATAGCATTAGATATCTCAAAGGCCTTTGACAATGTGTTGTACAAAGGATTCCTACACAAATTCTCCAGCTGTAGAATCACTGGAAGAGTCTTCTCTTTTATAAAGTTATTCCTAACAGGTAGGGCCCTGAAGATAGTTATTAACTGGCAGTTCACCAGGCCCCTGGATGTCAATGCAGGCATCCCCCCCAGGGGTCACTTCTCAGAACAACCTATTTACATTAATAATTTGGCTAAAAATATACTCAGATCATTTGTAAATATCTACACCAATAATACAACCAGTAGATCCCTAAAACTCTTGATGATCAAAGTTTGGCAGCTGATCTCTCATCTGATATAGCACTAACTTCATAATGGGGGAAAGACTGGCTGGTTACATTCAATCACACAAAAACCAAAGGCCTTACCAGTTGTACACTGAACTGTCACCAGTTATGATGAACAGATGTCATCTTGGGGAAGCTCTTTGCCTTAAAAGACTACTGGGCCTTAATCTCACCCCCTGGCCACAAATAGAATTCTTGCATACAATCCATTACCAAAGATGGAGGATAAATTGTCAAGTACTTAACCCTTCATGCTATCCTCTACCTTTACAAGAGCCAGATCAAGCCAAAAATGAATTACTGTTGCCATATTTGGGCAGGAGTTGCTCAGTCCATACTTTCCAGTCTCAATAGAGTTTAAAGGCATCTTGTGGAAGAAGAATTATTTTCCACCTTCTAATCTCTCTCTCACAGGTGGAATATGTCGAGGCTCATGCTGCTTTATCACTACTAACATTGAAACTGCTTTGAAAAACTACATTCCCCATGGTACCACTAGGTCTACGTTCCACAGCTAGGACCTGCCATGCTATATATATTGCAGAAAACCACCCACATTCCCTCCATATTCCATTGGTGGGAAGTCAATTTATTGAACAGCTTCTTCCCATGAACCATAGCTCTGTGGAACCAACTTCCAAGAGGATTTTTTTACTGATCACTACAATCTTTATATATATATATATATATATATATATATATATATATATATATGTGTGTGTGTGTGTGTGGCTCTGACAGAAATTGAACCTGCATTCCATTTATCCATCAGGGAAATGACTTTTTGAGCCAAAGTGCACCTTTACCCATTTCACCATCAGGACTAGCCTGACAGGGCAAGGTCTGAATTTCCTATTTAAGGAATACACATTTTGATATTTTGATTTTCTATGAATGTATATCTGCTAGCTTCAGTTTCGTCCCTTTCGGTAATATTTCTTCCATAGGATTTCTCAGTTTCACTGTTATAAAATAATAAAGGGGGAAAAGAACTCAAACATGTGAACCCATTAAAAATAATGTTTATAGTAATAAGAAATAATCTTTTCAAATATATATATACATATATATATATATATAAAAGTGAACATTGAAGTCAACACTTACAAGCAACAGTCTGTTTCTAAGTGTTGACTTCAATGTTCACTTTTATATTTACGCACGCTCTATCTCTGATATTGAGCACTTTATCCCATAAATATAGCACATCTTTAGACTATATTTATTCATATATATATATATATATATATATATATATATATATGGATGCATTTCAATAGAACTACAAAGATCATTTGTGAATCAAGAAGTACAAAACTACAGCCTGATGTACCACTCACAGAGAATCAAATTCATTGTAGGAATATCTGTCTGAGACTTGCATGCTAACTGCTGCACTATTGCTTCTTGGTATTTTAAAGAGAAATTCATTTGTAGATCCTGCCTCCAGACCAAAATAAAAATTAGTCCTGCTTAAATTAAAATAATTTATTAAAATATTATTTTACTAATCCACTAACCTTTGAAATATGTAGTTATTAACCATAGCTTCGTTTGGCAATGACTGCTTCTATGTGTGCTCTGTACATGTGGCATGGTGTCAAAACTAAGGTAAGCTTTATAAGTAATTATCCTTGAAATATATACAAAGAAAATATAAGGATATCTCTACAATTTATATAAGTATGAAGTATTATAAATATCTATCTTACATATCTATCAGTCTACCATTCGTCAATGCTGAGTATATTGCTGCCACATATGGTCTGGTGCCCCTGCTATTTACCTTGAGCACCTTGGAAGAATCTGCAATATTATTGGTCCTGATCTAACAGCTCAGCTCTAGTCACTTTCCTACCACAATAAAGTTGCCTCTATGTCTTTTCTATAAATACTTTTACAGTAATTATTCAAATGAGCTCTTCACTATGACAGCTAGAGTCTTTGAATTTAAGCACAGTACTAGACTGGCATTGAGATCTCATCATTTTAAAGCTGAGTTGGCTAGATGTAGCTAAAAATTCTATACTAACATTTTCTTCTCTTGCACTTCTTGCTTGTGGAACTCCCATCCGGCTTTCCAGCCAACTTTAATCTGAAAAAAATTAAATGCAATGTCAATCACTATCTACAGTCCTCCTGATTACTCTCTTCTCTTTCTACTCATCATTAATGGTGCTGTCCTTAATTCTGACACACTCTGTAACCCCTTATCTTTTAGTCATATTTCTGCCTTCCTTGAGAGGATTCCAAAACAAGTTATCCATGTCAACAAACTGTTTTTAACAAAATGATACAGAACAAAAGCAAATAATAGCCTGGCTGTAGGAAAAGGTACAACATTCATTAACAAAAAGTCTAAATCCAAATTTCTAACATTTTAAACAAAGGAAAGTACTATTTATTGCCTGGCTTGTGAGGTGTGCTACAAATTAGGTCTGTGGTGTTACACATTAGTCAAAGGAAAAGAGAAGAGGGAATTTCTTTTTGAAAGCACAGACTTTTAAAGGTATGGCTGCTGCTATATATATCCCCTACAGCCAATATAGTGTGTCACTACAAGAGAATGATTTTATTGCAATAGGTGGGTTTCAGTATTTAAACATATTTTAGACTGCTATCTTCAATCTCATAGTTTTTGATATGATATGTGTTTCAGTTTTTAGTAGATTATTCTTTTTCAACATATCAACAAATAACTGAAATTCAAGAAAATATGTCTTTGATATCAAAAACTTTAAAGAACAATTTCTACTTTCAAAATTTCTCAAAATTTGAATGAAAAAGAATTAGTTCAATGTGCATCATAAAAAACAATGATACAGCAAAAGTTCTCAACTCTTTTACAGGGGATCAAACAGTAGTATCTGTTAGTTCTTTTGAACAGAGCAACTCTTATTTCTAACCTGTGAAAATAAAGATAAAAGAAAGCTATTCAACACATTAGTATTAGTGTTCTTTTGACTAGTACATAGTTAGGTTTTCAATGCTGCTTCATGGGTGATCACTGTGACATATTTGAAAAGTTAAGTCATTTTCAAAACTTCACAGACAATGCAAACATTTGAAAGAATGATTCTGATTGATTTCATGTATTTTCTTGAACAACAAGACAGGAGAGCTGCTACTTGAAATAAGGAAAGCAAAGTGTCAGATAGTGTTTTTTCCTTGCCATGGTAGAATGACTTGTAAGAAAAACAGTTCCTCTTTTACAGAGATTGAATTCCTTTTTTTGTGTCAGCTTTGTAAGAAAAAGTCATTATTCACAGCTCTTACTCCATGTTCATCTTAAACTCAAATATTAGTCTGATCAAAGATAAAGCATAGACAAAAATGTTGTCCTCAAGCTTTGAGCTGTCATGTCCAATTAATGGGTTGTTTAAATCTAAAATATGAACCTAAAATCTCAAACTATGTTCTTAAATAACTACATCAGAATAAGACTTTCATATGGATGACATGCATGGTGCTAAACTTATTGAATATTATCTAAATTGTCAGCAGTACACAACCACTTTCTCAGACGAATGGTTAAAAATCACTTCCAGCAAATGTAGATCTTTATGAGAACTATCATTTTTCGAACCTTGCGGTCTGGTGCTAGAGAATCATAAACAATGTACTGTACCATATAACAGAAAACACATCATTGATGACTTACAACAGCAACTAAAATGGATAGCATATTAACAGAGAAAATAATGACCTAATCAAGATGTTGACATTCCACATGACTTCAAACAATAGGTTAGAAAGGCAACACCAACCAGTACTGGAAAGAGTAATGACAGCTAAAATGGATAACAGATGCAACTTAAAGAGAAAATAATGACCTAATCAAGATGTTGACATTCCACACAAAAGTTTAGCATGGGGGTGGCCATCAATAATGGAAAGAGCAATAACAATGAATATGAGAAACCTATTTTCCTAAAAAATTGCTTTAATTAAAAGATTATATAAATTTCCACCAAAGATACCATTGGCTGCTCACTCATTGAATGCCTTATATTTCTTTATAAAGAAACATCTAATATTACCATAACGACTATTGCTGCATGTTCCTTGGTTTCTCAAAGTTTCATGCTTCACATTTGTAGCATTTATGGTAATTGGAATGCTGGTACCAACCATCGGTCTTAATTGGGAAAGCAGACAACTAATGATATTTCTACAAGGTATTTGCACAAGAGATAATAATCAATAAATAAACAGAAGAATGGTTTTATGAGACATTGTAACTTACGTCATCATCTTGACTTCTGGTCTTCTCAGGTGGCGGCAAAGAAAAGCGCGAAATGCTGGCATTGATTCCTTGGCTCTTTCAATGCATCGTAGAATAGCGTCACAGTTGTTGACCAAATTGACATGGGCTTGAAGAAGTGCAGAGAATTTCACAAAAATATCCCCAATGCAACTTGTGATTCCATTCCAGTCAGCAAAACGGTTCTTAAGGTTTTCACTTAATTCCCTGTGAAAATACTCATACAGAATTAATATGGAAAAGTTTGTTTTTTTTTTTTCACTTAACTCATGTTTATTTTGGAGTTTCATAGCTACATATGTATAAGCACTCACTGGAACAGATTTAATCTATACGAATACTCATATATATGTGATTGTATGTGCATGTGATTTTATATAGATAATGGCATATATATATATATATATATATATATATAGATATATATATATAATGTCATCTACAGACAGACTGTTTCACTGTATCACAGCTCATCAGTGTGGTTAGACGTTTGGTTACCTCTAGCCAGAATAGAAACCCAGCTGAATTAGCATCAGTCAAAGATTTTACCCCTAAGTCATTGGCGCATAGCAGTGATAAAGGTGAACATAAGCGTAAGATGTGTGGATAAAAAAAAAAATGTACCTTTGTCATTACAATGGGAAGCTTTGATGGTGCAAAAAATATGTGAGCTCATAGGTATACAGTTGCTTCACAAACTAAGTAAAATTATCAATAAAAATGAACCAGACCTCTACAGGGACAACAGTCTCATAATCTTAAGAAGCTGTAGCAAACAAAACAGACAAAACCAGAAATACAACCATAAAATTTTTTATCCGCAAACTTTCTGACAATTCTTTCAGTGAAACCATCTTAAAAGATAGTGCATTCTCAGCAACTCTCACATACATGCTATACAGCACAAAAAAAGCTAACAGGAAAAGAAATATTATATTGCTTAAACCACCATACAACAAAATTATAAAAACAAATGAAGGAAAAATATTGATTAAAATGATGTGCAAACACTTTCACAAAGATTAATTAAAGACAACTTACAAATACAAAAAGAAAAACTGAGTAAAAAGCTTAATCGCAGTACTTTGTTAGTGATCTTTAATGAAATTTGTATAAAAAGGAATTTCTGGCCAAATGGATAATTATGACTATAATTATGCATAATTATATATATATATTTTAAGACATTTTTACTTAAATATTTGTATCTCTAAAAAGAATGTATAAACATAAAAATGTCTTAAAATTATATATATATAGAAAGTGAACATTGAAGTCAACACTCAGACTGTAGCTGATTTTTACAGTGTTTTTGTTGAATATTTTGTGTAGGGTGCTTGATTCCAGGAACTGTTTGTGTAAAAGTTTGTAAGAATATTTTACCTACGTTTGTTTTTATGTTTTTGCTGTACGGTGGGTTCTACATTTGCACCGAGAATGTGGTACAAATAATAAAAAAGCAGAACAGGAAAACTATCAACAAATCACCAAAACAAATTAAACCCACATGTAACTGTAGAATAAAGAATGAATGTCCCTTAAATGGTAATTGCTTACAAAACAACGTAATATACAAAGCCACAGTAAAACGACCCCATAATGAAGAAAAAGTATACATAGGAGTAACTGAAGGACCCAGGAGATGAAGAAACTATGTACACAAAACCTCTTTCACAAATAGTAAATGCATGAACAGCACAATGCTTTCTAAGTATATCTGGGGAAATTAAAAGCAAGACAAATCACACCAAAAATATCATGGAAAATAAGGAAAAGATCATCAGCCTACAACCATCAATCCAAAACCTGTAAACATTGTTTGGTAGAAAAAAAGCTATTATTACCTACCCAGACCAAAAGAAATTACTAAATAAATGATCTGAGCTCATCTTGAAATGCAGGCATGAAAACAAAATTTTACTATATTACTTAAAAACAGAAAACTGTAAAGAATTAATAAAAATAAACAAAATAATAATAAAAAACAAGTAAAATTAATTAACCAAAGCAAATAATAAACAAATTAAGGAAACCATTCCTGTTAGAATAGACAAAATAGAATAAATAAAAATAAAAAATAAATACATAAAAAACAAGTAAAAATAATCAATTCAAATGAATAAATAATAAACAAATAAAACAATCATACCAAAATAACCATTAGAGTAGACTACAAAAATCAATCCAAAAATTGTATGAAAAAATAGCTATAACTGCTATATAACGATAACAAAAATGTACTATGTTACTTACAAATGGAAAACCAAAAAGAGTAAATAAAAATATACAAAATAAAAAATAAAAATAAGTAAATAAATAAGAAAAAAGTAAAATAAATTAATCCAAATAAATAAACAAATGAACAAATTAACAAACCGTTCCTGCTAAAATAACCATTAGAACAAATAAAAATAAATAATCAATGCAAATAAATAAAGTAAAAAACAAATTAAAAACTGCCAAAATAACAGAGTAGACTACAGCAATTAATCCAAAAACTGGATGAATAAATAGCCTTATCTTCCCAAACCAAAACAAACTATTAAGCGACCTAAGCAAATCCCCCGAGAAAAAAGAAAAAAATTTTACTACGTTGATAAAACATTGAAAACCAAAAAGAAAAAAATAAATGTATAAAATAAAAAAATGAAAAGAAATAAAAACAAAATAAATTAACCCAAATAAATAAATAAATAAGTAAATAAACAGGCCACTCTCACCAAAATAACCACCAGAATGGACTACCTACAATGCACCACTGACCCATATATATAGATAGTTGAGAAAAAACCCAATACTTGTAGACTGACAATTGCCAGTCACATCAGTGAGTTACCTTCAATATTCACTTTTTTTATTTACATACACACTATCTTTGATATTGAGCACTTTATCCCATAAAATATATATATATATATATATATATATATATTTTAAAATAGTTATTCAAAGAATAAATTAATAAAGTTAATGTAATTAATGGCAAACTCACTTTGCTAACAGATTAAGAAGGCATTAACTCATTGATCACTTGCTGAATGACATGATCCTTGTTTTCATTAATTGTAAAATGGATTAGATGTTTGGTCCATATTACTTGCAAGTACTTTTAGTATAAACATTTACCATCCCCAGGCATAGATATTATTTTTCTTTTTCCTCAGTTTCAAGTAATTTGGGGTAAAATTCCAAGATTCACATTCATTTTCATCTCAGAATTAAGTTTAAAGAAAGTTTACAGTAGATGGCACTGTGTTGCCATGTAGACTAGGTTACATTTGTCATTTGTGTACAATTGTAGCTAATCTGTCTTCAAAATTTAATATGTGTAGTAGTGAGAAGTGGTCTATTTAACAATGGCAGACTATTCATATCATCAGCAGGCAGATATGATTTTTACATATGTATGAATGGTAATGGACGCAAAGCTGCATCAGATTGCATTTCTAGACTGAAGGTCAATGAGTCATCCAACCCTTGCTGCTGTTTATCATCGCGTTGCTGAAACAAGATCCATGGCACCATAAACTATGAATCGAGGAAGATTGAGAACCACTCATATGTCCAACCATGAAAAACACATCCTACAGGCAATCAGAGATGATCCAGGTATCAGCACATGTCAAGCGACCCTAACATGTCATACATCTAATAGTAGAACATGGAAGATGCATTTGCCCTCTGATGACTCACCGCAGGAGAAATTTTGCCAATGGTTTATTTCACAAACTGCCAATCTGTTGTTTGTCTCTTCAGTTTGTGGCAATATTTGAAAATGGGATAACAAATTTATACAACCAACCTTTATGTATGGATCAGAATCCCCATGGTGCAGTACAGGCTAGGCACCAGCATCAGTTTATGATTAATGAGTGGGCTGGAATTGTATGGTAGGTTCATATGTTCTCCCAGCATGTCTTACAGGGGCTGCCTACATGGATTTTATTTTGAAAACACTTCCAGACCTGCTAGAGGATGTACTCCTGCTAATATGAAAACACATGTTTCATGCATGATGGGTCTCCAGCATATTTTAGTCATATTGCTCACATCTACCATGGAACATGGATAGATGGGGAAGACTGGTTACATGACTTGCAGGTTCCCCCGACATCTGGATTTTTAGCTGTGGAGCCACCTAAAACAATTAGTTTATGCAGCAGATATTAATAATGCAGAGATACTTCATCAATGTATCAAACCATTTGACATCGTGTGGGAGTATTTGAAAGGATCCGGCATTCAATGTTCTGACAGGTGCATGTGTAGAAGCAAGTGGAGGATATTGTGAACATTTATGTTTTCCTATGTTGAGGTGCAATGATGGCCTTTTAGACATACGTTTATATGGATATTTTACCTTGTTTTGGTGTCAGGAACCTTCCCCCAAATTTTTTTCTCAAAACTGAAAACAATTTTGATATCATATTTCTATAAAAAGGGCCAATCAATCTTTGTTTCTGTACCCTTAATATGATAGTATTGTAGGCAAAGATTAATAAAGAAGATAAAATAAAAATATTTCTTGAATCCTCTGGAAAGTATTACTTACTTTACATCTCATTAACATTAACATCTACAATTCTTAAGGACAGGTGTCCTGGGTATGATGATAAACTATATCCAACTAATATCTCTGATTAGGAGGCTTTGAGGAGCGTGGAACCACCTCTTAATTGCTGATGCTCCCAGATCCACCCTGACCTGGGGTGGTAACACTTGTTAGGGTCCCAGCTATCGGAAAATAATTAACCCTGAAACTGAGGTAAAAAGCATTATAAAAGTGTAAAAATATGTTTTAATACCAGAAATACTTTTGTTATGGTACAATATCCTCACACCACAGTTATGGTCCAAGGTTAGAACCAAGGAAGAAGAACACGAACACAAGAGTAGAATAACAAAGATATATTACAACAGAGGTATAGTTGAAGTTGTTAGTAATGACTGTCCGTCTGGTTTAGAGTGAACTAATATTGTCTCAACGCGTCACACCATTCATTCATTATACCTCTTGAGAGATGCAGTATTTATAGTGTCAGGAAGAGTCCATTATCATTATAGGTAAGTTCCCATAACAACTTTGTAAAAAATTATTACCAGAAATAAATTTTTGAAAAAAAAATATTAGCAGCGATACATTTTTGAAGAAAAATATTACCAGCTATACGTTTTTGACAAAGTAATATTACTAGCTAAACGTTTTTGGAAAAATAATTTTACCAGCTATACGTTTTTGAAAAATAATATTGCCAGTTATATGTTTTTGAAAAAATAATATTGAGGTAAAAAATAAACAAACCAAACCAAAACAATCTTAAGGACAGGTCAATCAGCTAACTTCATTTCTGAAACTTCTGAATACTTGGATAAGCAATACAAAAGACCAAAGACCCTCTACGAAAGCATAGAGCAATCCTACTTGCACCCTCCACCACCATTTACCAATGTCAAGATAAACCCTTGTCAAGAGGTCAGTTCTCCCTACCCTTTAGCCAGAAAGCAAAACAGGCTGATCAACTCCTTTAACTACCAAAGAACTAATCAGGATGATTGCCTTCTACAAAGGAAGCAGGGTCTCTTCCTTTTTAATCTCTCTCTCTCTCTCATTTCTCTTTCATCTATCTCATGTCTCTCTCTCTCATCTCTCTTTTTCTCTCTTCTCTCTCTCTTTGTGTTCAAACATACCATGGATACAATTTATTTTCACAAAAAGGAAATAAACCTTCCAAAACTATGTTCACTTGAATGTAAAAGTTAACATTTTGTATCAATCTGCGCAATAAGGGATTTGTATTAATGGTGAATATTTCAAAAGATATGTCTTCTTACTTGTGAACCTTGTGAATAGTGAGGATGTCAGTAAAGATGATCTCCACATTCTGCAAACTGATGATGGCTCTGAAAAGAAGCAAGAATAAGTAAGTTAAAATCTTAATATATTGATTATACTTGTTTTTCTATTGTGTTAATTTCTGTTTGTTTGAATTTGGTAGGTTCATTAACTTCATTTTCATGCAAATAACCTTGGGAAGAGTATGAATTTATCTCTCCCCCGTTATGGGTTAAATAGTAAATCTGTCAATATCAGTTATTATAAAAAATATTGTTAAGCACACATAAAAAAATAATTATTCTTACAATTGAAAATATAGATTGGCTTTAAATAACCCACAAAGTCTTGATAAGCCATGAAATACAAATCAATGTATCAATCACTAAGTTCTATGTGGTGTTCCAGATTCCCACAAAATTACAAGAATTCTTCAGCTCCCTGGATATTCTTCCATCTTTTCAGATTTTTGGAGTTACACTCTTGTATCATATGGAACATTACATTTTTTTAATCGAATTCACGCCATACAAGGTAGTAAAGCCACAAGGGGTTACTGAGTGTGAAAGAATAAGAAGAAAAGAGAAACATTATTAAGGAGCAAGGACAATAAAAGATTAATCAAGAAGACAGTCGATAACAATTGAAATGGTATGTAAATTTTTAAAAATCAAATTTGGCTAGAAAATACAGAGCCAAAAACAGAGTCCCACAAGCGAGAAGTGCGAGAAAAGAAACTCTTAGTATAGAACTTACAGTTAGATCTAGCCATTTCAACTGTAAATTGATGAGACCCTTAAATTCATAAAGCTGAATTACCTAAGTGAAGGGTTTATCCACAAAATTGCCATAAAAGTATTTATAGAAAAGGCACAGGAAAGCTAGATTACAGTGGTAAGAAAGTAAGTGAAGCTCAGATGCCAGATCAGGACTAATAATATTGCTGATTCTTCTTTGGATTTTATCAAGAATCTCTAAATATCAAGAGCACCTAACCATATGTGACAGCAATATTCAATGCATAGATGAATAGTAAACTTACTATCATTATTATTAACATTATTATTATCAAGAATAATAATCCTTTCTTTCTTTTATTGTTATGATCAATTTTCTTCTCTTCCTATTCAGTAATTTTTATTATTACTACCCTCGTTATTATCATTACTGCTTCCGTTTCTTCTTTTCGACATATCTGATATTATTATTATTATTATTATTATTATTATCATCATCCATCAATACTCCTCTTCTAGTTCTTATAGTCATTACCTCATTGTTTGTTAAGAGCAATATTTACCCACAGACACATTTACATGATATATTGTCATGCACTCTGACTTGCAAATATCTTTACAAGCTAGCAATTTTCTGATCAATGCCATCACTTTTATTTGCCATTATGACTGTTATTAGCTATCAAGTGAATGCCGTCAATTTCCAGAGACCTCAGGTATGTAGCAGACTAACAAGTTCTGATGGTTCGACATTAAAACATCAGAGGTATTGTCACTCGAATCTCAATTGCCTGGTGGCTAGTTTCATAACACTGAAGCCTTATATTTAATAGAACCATTAGCTATTTCCTTTCAGTATTGAAATTATTAGAATGGGGATATTTATTATGTTTGAGGTTGGTTATGAGAGAAGATTCAAGGAAGATGAATTTTAGGCTCATTTAATTTTCTGTTAATTATTATAGCTTTTATAAAATCCAGTCAGAAAGCATCTTCTCAAGAATTAGTGCTTTGTGGAACAAACTCTCATATAGATAGTTCCCAAACACTATTACCGTAACCTCTTCAAATCCAGGATCAAACTTTATCTATCCTTCCTATCCTCATAATCTGAAGATTAGACGGATAAGGAGGACATCTTGTTTCTTCTTATGTTCATATCACACACTTCATTTAGTAATCTTAAATGCTCTTTAACATGCATGCTTGTAAGACTCTGTGTCTCAAAACTCATTGGTCTAAAACAATTAATTAAGTCTTCAGTGTTAGAGTAATGGGCCAGAAGTTTTAATAGCTGGTGTAAGAGCCTACATGTTCATGCAATCAAATGGGTAAAGCACAAGAAAATTAATTTTTTTTTAAATTAGTTCTTCACTTTAATTATATGCAAAAACTATATAAGAGAAGATAATGTGTGAATTTTTACACATCCAAACAATATATATAAATATTCTAAAACCAAAGACTCAGAAGAAATTCCAAATTCGAGGTGATGATCATTCAGACAAATCCAACTGTAGTATCATATGCCAATTAGATAGACAAATATAAATAGAGCACAACTGGCGAACATAGGGAAACTATGCCTAACAAACCCAGTTGATATTCAGGACACAAAGAACTGTACTATAACTACTACTATGAAGTGAGATATGTAAAACATAAAATCAACAAATAAAGGTACATTATTTTACCAACCAACTGTCTCACAACTATAATTGAGAAGAATTTAACATAAAATTTGTTACAACTACTTCTTAAATAATAAGGAATTTATTTAACGCCAAACAAAATAATAGGATAAAACTTTGATATCTCTCTATATTTCTGAGATGAGGTATTATGTACACTATGTACATTATTCGGACTATTGTCCTCGTCTTTGTCGCCATATTACAACGTTTCGGCCATTGTATGCTCCGGCCTTCTTCAGTTGGTTGGAATGTTGAACTGAATCCTTTATTTCACTCACTGGGGTAGACTGTTCTAGTTCCATGTGCCATGTTTAATGGATGTTAGTTATCAGTTATCTCCTGTTAATTCCCCTCTCCAATTCTTCACTGCCTTAACCAAGGACACATGGCTCAGTAGATAAAGGTGTTGGTTAGATCTAGTGACAGGACCCAAACAGTGTGAGTTCAATACCCAGTTAAGGCAGTGGAGAACTTGGAGAGGGGAATTAACAGGAGATAACTGATAACTGACATCCATTAAACATGGCACGTGGAAATAGAACAGTCTACTCTAGTGAGCAAAATAAAGGGTTCAGTTTGACATTCCAACCACCTGAAGAAGGCCAGAACATACAACGGTTGAAATGTTGTAATAAATATGGCGACAGTGATGAGGAAAACAGTCCGAATAATGTAACTAGTATAAAACTTTGAATGAGAAATTTACTCCATAACTATAATAATTGCCACAAATAATACATAGGAGAAACCTCTAGGAATTTAAATAAAGATTATATGAACACAAAAAGGATATTCTACAAAGCAACACACTCAGTGGTTTGTCACTGTAATGAGTCTAACCATAATTTTGACTTAAAAAATGCAGCTTTAATTAAAAGACAAAGCAATTTCAGTCAGTTAGTTAATAGCCATATGTGATGCATGCTTGGGTGACCATGTTTCTTTCGATCAATTACTGACTAAACAGATTTTGACCAGAGTAGTTTGCCATTTCTTTCAGCAGTAGACTGGTTGCCAACTAAGGATATAGGACCCAGTCTGTCCTGCTATTCACCCCATAGCTGGAAGGAGAATAGGTGGATTCATGCCTTTCCTAAGGGTATCTGTGCATGTGAGTGTAATGAATTTGACTGGAATTTGAACCTTGCTCTCTGATTTCCATTTATGAACCAGTATCCATTGCACCACAAAGCAATTTACTAAGATGGAAACGTGCTTCATTTATTTATAGAAAGTGCTTTGATTGCTAGATCAATGGCAGTGATCCTGGTTCTTACAAGATTTCTCCTTTCTCAGCAGATCTTCTATTATCACAATGTCGGATACTTAATCATAAAAGTGATAAAAACGAAAGAAAAGCACAAGAAAACTGAATGAAAAAGACACAACTAAATTCCCAGACACATTTAACGAAAATCAAAAATTTCAGCATTCCAACATTTTCTGCATTCCAACATTTTCTGTCTTTCATGTCTGTTTCTTAAATGTAACCAGCGCTTGCATTTTTATATTCCCCTTCCTACACGACATATCATTGCATCAACATAAACATTACTTTAGCCTGATGACATCCTGGATGATGAAAGACAAAGTTTGTCACACAGATTTTTTTGTCACTTTGTCATTAATTTTCCTAAACTATGAAAATAATAATTTAACTCAATTATAAAATAAATATTAGGTTCCTAAAATTAAAATTTTTTAACAATACAATATTCCTTGATGCATTTCATACACTTTGCACCAAATTGTCATTATTTTTTATGTATTTGAAGATACCTATTCTTAGAATTAGAAAGAAACAGCTGAAATTTCTAAAACATATAATGAGAAAAAAGGGCTTGGAAAATTTTACACTCACAAGTCCTACTGAAGGACAGTGGGAGTCAGAAAGCTACCTATGAACTTATATGAATGCATGGTAGAAGGTAAAGTTGGGGGGGATTGGGAAAGGCAAACATCAAAAAGAGCCTCCAAGGATAGGAAGTTGTGCATAGCCATGATTATTCACTTCCTAAAGAGACATGGCACATAGAAGAAGGAAAAAAATTTATTTTATGTCAAGTTACAAGGATTTAAATAATAATATTTGTTCTCATACTTTATAATAAATTTATTTATAAATACCATTGTGACTGTATTTGATTTATTCCAGCAAAACAACTGAAAAATTTATCTACTAAATGGTTTCTGAAGCTTAACCTATTGCGAAACTTGCTCACAATATGTTGACCTTTACACCAAAATTTTAAATAGCAAATACTTTAAAAGGTTTTTAGAAAGCATTTTTTATCATACTAAAGTTCACCTAATACAAGGCTCAACAGCCACCCATGGCAGATGGTTACTGTTAAAATGATAATAATGAATGTGGTCTGTGATAAGAATAAAAGAGAAGGTCATAAGAAGGAAAGTTTAAAAAAGATAGGTAACAATTGACCCTTGACTTGAAAAGTTTAAAATTGTAGATTTCAAAGAAGTATCCACACAAAAGACTGTTTCACAAAGCGGAAGTACTTGGTAAAAAGCTATCAGAGTAGAACATTTGCTTTACTTTTGGAATATGAGGGAAATGAGGAAAATCCAACACTGTGGAAGAAGCATATGTCCTAGCTGTAAAGGTCTGAGGAAGTCTAAAGCCCATCTGAACATTTGCCATGGAAAATAGTGATAGAGTAGCAAGGGGCTTGCAATGTTGCATCTATGTGAATGAGAGAGCAGAATGGAGAATACATCCCCCACCATTAGACTGCGGAAACAATTTTCAATGCAAGGCTGAAATATGAGCAGATTCAGTCCAGTAGCAATACTTGCTTTTTGATCTAATTTGACTCTTGCAAAGATAAAATATGGCCGACAGAACTAGGTACTTCCAGAAATGGTGGAACTAAAGAATGGTGTTCTTATAATTAGATATTTTGATTCTCTTGTAAATCTTTTTGATAAGACAACTGAAGAATCATTTGAATGGTTTGGGGTGGGGTTGCTAAGTTAGGGTGCCTTTGGAAACTCAAGAGTACAAATTTTTTGCTTTATCTGACATGCAAATGGTAATATTATTATATTAGCTATTTTCTTATAAAGAAGAATTCAGCATTCATTGATCAGGCAGTCAGTTGATCAGGCAGTCAGTACTACTGTCAGTTGAAATTTATAAAATCTTTATATTAAAACAATCTTTTAGGAAAATTGTTTTATCAATATAATAAGTGTTATTGCTCATTTCAGTATTAATGGCAGTTTCCTTCCTAACCTTTTGTTTGAAGTAATGTGGAATGTCATCATCTTGATTATGTCATTATTTTCTCTTCAAGTTATATGACATACATTTTAGTTGTTACTGTTCTAGAAATTCCTCAAGTAATGCTTCTATTATTTGGTCCAGTCTTTATTTTGTGATTCTTCAGCTCTGGTCCATGAAGATCTAAGAAGAACGATACTTGCTAAGACCTAAAGGCTTCATTTGCTCAAATCTATTGGGATATACTTTATAAAACAAGCTGGTTTAACTTGGACTACTAATATGAAAGTACTTTCAAATTTAGGAGCACTAGGCTTTCAAATGTAGCCCAATTTGACAACCATGTCTGGGATTTCCACAAGTACCTGTTGGAATCCAATGCAGCAGAAAGTGGCTTGAAAAGACAGCCTTTAATCCACTGAGCAAAAGCACAAAGTCCATTTCCGAGGAGAGAATCTCCATGCCAACACATGTCCGCTTATCTGGTTGGGCAGTAAAATCTTCAGCACTCTGTGAATAACAAAAACATTACTTTGAAAGAAAGAAAGAAAGAAAGAGAGAAAGAAGGAAAGAAAGAAAGAAAGAAAGAAAGAAAGAAAGAAAGAAAGAAAGAAAGGGAGAGGCAGATGAATGAAAGAAAACAATGTTTATTAAAGGAATAAAATAAAAGAGAGAAGTGAAAGAGTAAATTAAATGAAAAGATTTTTTTTTTAAATGGAGAGAACAAACATGTAAGGGAAGACAGACAAGGAGAAGGATGGGAAAAGGAAAAAATAAAAATAAAATAATTGTAAATGAGACGTGAAAAAAAGGCATGAACACAAGAAAAGAAGGCCAGAAACAAAGACAGGCATGAAAGAAAGACTCAAAAAAAAAGAAAAGCCTGAAAGAAGAAAGAAATAAAAAGCACAAAAAAAGAAAGAAAGAAAGAAAGAAAGAAGTGAAATAAAAGAAAGAAAGAAAGAAAGAAGCAAAATAAAAGAAAGAAAGAAATGAAATAAAAGCACAAAGAAAGAAAGAAGAAGAAAGGAATCAAGGAGAAAGACATAATGCAAAATCGAAACAAAATTTCAAGAAAAAAACTGAAAAAAACAAATGAACATAAAACAATAAAGGAGAAATAAAGAAAGAATGAAAACAAAATTGAAGTTTTGAGTTGTGAAAGAAAGACTTCAAACACAAACAAAAAGAAGGAAGGAAGGAAGGAAAAGAGTAATGCTCTGAGCTAAATATAAAGGAAGTAGAGAAAGACATAAAGAAACAATAATGAAAGAGAAAAAGGAAATAAGAATATAATGGAAAGTGTTGAAGAGAAAAGAAAAAAGAAAGTAGGAAAGAAAAGAGAAAACATTATGCATAAGTGCAGCATCTCAAATGAAACTTTGCTTGTTATTAACCCTAAGGTCAATGGAAAAATAAAACCAGTAATTACAATCAGCTTCAAATAACAATATCTAAAACTTCTTTCCACTCTCAATTCATATTAATTCCAGACCCCACTCCATACACTCATTATCAATTCTACAAAAAACATCATTAATCTCACACAGAGGGCATCTGTTGCTGTTGATAAAGAAAAACCATAAAGCAGGAAAGAAAACAGAAAAAAAAAACTTGTAAACAAAGAGAATGTTTGGATTGAGAGATAGTTTTCTTCGCCTACCATCCTACTGCAAGACAAATGGTTACACTTTGTGGGTCCCAAAGGTTCAGTGATCAGTCACATATGCTGGATATTTATGAAATATATGTGGGGAAAATATTTTAAAAGTTTACTTAGAACTTATTTCATGTCTCAAATTGAGAGAAATTTAAAATTCACCAACCACAATGAACGGATGTTTCCTCAGGATGGCCATGTGCATTGAGCACCTACTGGGCCTCAGCACAGAGCTAAAGTGGAACTCATATATGCGATCGCTTGCTAAAGATGCTGGAAAATGGTTCATTCACTGTACCATTCCAACAAGTACCTGAATCCTACTGCTATCCTCTACCATTACAAGAGCCAGGTCAAGCCAAACTGCTTTTGTATATGGGCAGGAACTGCCCAGTCTGAACTTTCCAGTCTTGAGAGAGACTAAAAGCATCTCAGCATTCTTGTGAGTGATTAATATATGCCATATATATACTTTCCATCCTACAACACCTACAGATAAAATGTTACAAGCCTCTCACTGTTCTATTGCTATATCGAGGAAAGTTTTGAGACAAACTACATTCTTTAGTTCCACCAATTCTAACTGTCATAGCTCAGATATGCTATGCTGTAGAGGACCATATGGGTTTGAGTAATGTTGAATTAGAAATCTGTGCTGTTTATTCATGCTAGAAGGTCAAACTACAAGAACAATGGCGGACTCAAGTTGAATCCAACCAAAGATGTAAAGAAAACAAACAACACCAATATACATATATGTCAACAAATATATGTATTAAACACCAAATTTACAAGTGACAAAGACATTAACATTTGTGTTTGTGTGTGGATGTAAAGAGTTTGTATTTTGGTGAATGTTCGTACATATGAGTATATTTGTTTCATGCTGTTTTCCTATAAGTGGGCGAAAACACTGATCTCCATGAGAGATTAAATTTTTCAATGTGTCTGCTGAGATGCAAAGTATAAAAGAGAACAAGGCAAGAAGATGCCCAGTATTTATAGTGTAAGGAGAGTGACCCCTAGTGAATAATTAGGGAATTAAAGAGGAGCTAACTCCAACAATACAGTGCACATTGTAGCAAACCTCTTTCATATTCCATTGGTGAAAATTAAAGTTCACTCAAGGAAGGCTGCTTTAGGTAACCAACTTCCAAAAGGATGCTTCCCTGATCATCATAATCTTAACATAGGTCTAGGGTAAACCATTATCTTCACCATATATCTGCATAAGCTGTGCCTTTTACTCTAACTGAAATGTCTGTTGGGCTTTGTACAGGGTGAATACTATTGTTAAAAAAAAAATAAAAATGTCAGTAGATGTTTCTCTCTGTCAGAATTTCTCAAATGAAGCATTATCATTATTCAGACTCAGACGATTGAGTAGTGCACACTAAGACTCAGAAGAAACAGGGTGAGCAGCAACTGAGCAGTACTCAGTAAGAGCAAGACTAGGTATCCATAGACATAGAAAGAGGCCATCTCACACTGTAGATTAAATATTTTGTGATGTCAGCAAACACTCATTGCTACTTTTGTAATGTCAACAAATACTCATTGTCACTTTCATAATGTTTGTTGTAGTAGAGACTTTGTAATTGCAGATACAACTATAGTAATGCCATTGAACAATGCTGGTGTCAGATGCCTTTGAATAACACTCACACTAATAGTACTTGATAAAAATCCCTTGAAAGTAATCAGTATAGTGATCAGTATATAGAGAGAGGATAGTGTAGAAAGAGAGATTTGTATACTAATAGATGATAGAATAGAAATGATGATCAATTAGACGTCATGCTAATTCCCATATATACATTTCCTATATATATATATATATATATATATATATATATATATATATATTTTCAAGAGAAAGTGGTTGGATACAGCTGACAGTTTAGATATGTCAGAATGGGTTTGAGCATGCGTGACATCCTTATAAAAGTCTCAATCTCTTGAGGTTATTTAAGAACATGATTTGAGATGAGCAAAGGTAGATTGTAAAAATCAGTATTTAAAACCTTAAAATTGCCAATTTGTATGGGCTACACTAGATACATTTGTTTTTTGATGTCAACAAATACGCATTGCCACTTTTGTAATGTCAATGAATACTCATTATCAGTTTCATAATGCTCATTGTAGTAGAGACTTTGTTATTGCAGAAACAACTATAGTAATGCCATTAAACAATACAGTAAAGCAAAATGAGATATCCCTAAACATGGACAAAGGCCATCTCACACTGTGGATTAAATATTTTGTGATATCAATGAACACTCATTGCCACTTTTGTGATGCCAACGAACACTCGTCACTTTCATAATACACTTTCTAGTAGAGTCTTTGTAATCACAGATACAACTATAGTAATGTCGTTAAATAAACTGGTGCCAGACACTTTCAAATAACACTTGCACTAATAGTACTTGCTCGATAATATTCGCTCAAAAAGTAATCACCAAATAATAATCTATATAGTGATCTGTATAGTGATCACTTAGACGCCACACTAATTCCAATATATACATTTCCTTTACCATCACATGATTTAATTATTCAAAATGGGATTGCCTGTGTTTTCTCTCTGGTGATCTGTGTTCAAATTTCATTGTTGGCAGCAACACTTTATTTCTGTATAACAAAATAAATGTTTCAATTAGAAATTTCCTGAAGGTTATCCAGAATGAAAAACACCTGAAGAAGTTCAGGAGTCACAATGGCCAAAATGCTGGGATAATAACAACAAAGATTAGGAGAATAGTCATGAATAATATAAATAAACATTCTTTTTGTCTACTTTTCTACAAAAGTAGCAGCAGCTGCAGTAGAAAGACAAGGCCTTGGTGAGTGAAGTCAAGCATTGCAAGCAGCAGTACTCATCATCAGGCAGGCTTCAAGTTCTCCATTCAGGATTGTCCCAGTGGATTAAAGCATTGATTTGTGAAGTTTTTTTTCTATTCTTACCAATTACTAATTGGTATTATATATATATATATATATATATATATATATATATATATATATATATATATATGAAAATATAGTTTTAAGATATGCTATATTTCTATTTCTATATCATTTTCTGTATAAAAAAATTTACTAAAACTGTATATATTTCTTACTATTTTAATATTTCTTCAATGAAATATAATCTGGTTGTTGACAACCAATATCCAAATTATGTTAGAAAAATTTCTTTATCAAGAATTCACCTATGTTAATTACATGACATAATAATTTAATTACATGAAGTATCATTGCATTTTAATTACATGACATAATAATTTAATTACACAAAGGACCATCATATTTTGATTAGATGACATAATAATTTAATTACATCAAGGATCATCATATTTTAATTACTTGACATAATAATTTAATTACACAAAGGACCATCATATTTTAATTAAATGACATAATAATTTAATTAGATGAAGGACCATCCTATTTTATTTACATGACAGTAATTTCTTGTCTAAATATCAGAGGCCTTCTTATGCATAATACATTTTGACAGAAAAGTTATTACCTACAAAGGTGTTTTTTGTATATCAGGTATATATGCAAATAGAAAGATGTATATAAAAATAAATTTGCTCATCAGAAGAAAGGAAAACCAATATTTTTAAAATGAACAGATCAAAAATCAAGAATTTAAACAGGAGTCTTTAAGGTAAATTTATATATTAACCCTTTCCTTACATGCAAACATTTTTCCTTCACTGACCAAGCAGCCAATGTTACAGTTGATTGAAGTTCATAAAATCTTTCTATTAAAAATAGGTTTTTTGAGTCTATTAGCTGTTATCGCTCTTTCCAGTATTGATGGGGGCTTCCTTCCTAACCTTTTTGCTTAAAGTTGTGTGGAACGTCAACATCTTAACTATGTCATTATTTTCTCTTTCAGTTACATATGCTATCCATTTTAGTTGTTGGTGCTGTTGAAATTCCTCAAGTCATTTCTCTAATTTGGTAGCTCTTTGTTGCTGATTCTATGAAGCCAAATTACAAGGCTTGAAGAAGGAATATCTTCTCTAAGATCTAAATTGTCTCACTTGATCCACATAAATATAAAAAAAAGTGTAAAAGCAGATTACTTTAAATTATATCTAGGAGAATTTACATACCACTCTTTGAAGCCTTTGTGTCACAATAGTGCCATAGAATTTCTGGCAATTTTCTAGTTGTGAAAAGATTTCCTTGTTTTTTGCTCCAGGGGATTTGGATTGCACTGGTTTGATTTCTGAAGGAAGAGAGAAGGGAAGAGAATGGAAACAATGAGGAAGGATTTGGGTTGACTATGAAAAGTTTTTTTTTTCCAATCATTTCACCACAAGCAAGGCAATAAAGCCACTAAGATGCAAGAGGGTTATTGAGTGTTAGAGAGTAGGAGAAAAAAGAAAAAATACTATTAATTAGAAAGAATGATAAAAGAACAAGAATTAAGAAGACAGAAGATAATTGACATTACATTTAAATTTTTGAAGGTCAAAGTTGACTGGGAAGCTAGAAGCTGGAAGAGAGTTCCATGAGCAAAAATGCAATAGAAGAAACTGTTAGAGTAGAACTTACAGTTACATCTAGCCAATACAATTTTAAAATGATGAGACCTAGCTGCCAATCTAGTACTGCATTTAAATTCATAAAGTCTAAGTAACATAGAGGAAGTTTCATCAGAACCATTTTCATTACCATGAAAATATTTATAGAATAGGCACAGGAAAAGTGGCAGGATAACTGACTGAGGGTGAGATGCCAGATTAAGATGAAGAATATTGCAGATTCTTCTCTGTATTTTTTAAAGAATTTTAAATGTATAGCAAGAGCGCAAGACTAGATATGGCAGCAATATTCAATACATGGATGAATGGTAAACTTATAAACTTGTTGAAACAGTTAAATGTAACCACCTCTTCTACTCCAACCGCTTCTTCTCTCGCACTTCTTGACAGTGGAACTCTCTTCCTTTTACTTGCTTCCCTGATAACTATAATCTTCAAATATTCAAGTGTAATGTCAATTGACATCTTTTGATGCCTTGATCTTGATCTCAGTCCTTCTCTTTATCTTTCCTTGAACACCCCTCTTTACTCTTACTTTCAGTTGCTGTTACTCCTTGCATGCTAGTGTCACTCCCACCTTGCTTGGGGTGAAATGCTTAAAAAAGAAGATACTGAAGAGAAAAATTGTCTAACACAACATAGGAAACCAATTTTCCTAGCAGCATTTCTATTAGCTGATTCAATATAATATTTCCAATTCATGTCAGTGGAAAATGTTAGTCTGAGAAAGTGCAGTGAGTCACTCTTCTGGAGGTTAGCATCAGCCATGCTAATGGAAGACAGAAATATGGAAGGATATAAAGGAAATAAATAATGCCATTAAGCACAGATTAAACACACTTCTTCAGTAGTCAAACAGGCACAGAAGGTCGCTTTGAGTTAATGCTTGTGTATCTGCATACAGTAGCCTGCAGTTTTTTTCTTTTTCTTTCTTTTAAGCAAGGTAGGAGTGCCACTAGCACACATGGGGTTACAGAGATTGAGAGCAAGAATAAAGAGAGGTGTTTGGGGAAAGGATAAAGAGAAGGATGAGGATCAAGATCAAAACATCAGAACATGATGATTGACATTACTTATGAATATTTGAAGATTATAGCTATCAGGGAAGCAAGTAAGAGGAGGGGAGTTCCACTGATGGGAAGTCCAAGATCTGAAAAACATGATATAGTCCAAGAATTTCAGCAGATTCCTAAAACAATGCTGAGTATCAAAGCATAGATATATAAACTGATTTTCCTGTTACAAGGTTTAATTTATGAATCAGGTAAATATGAGATGAACAATAATAACTATTTATAACAATAAACAGTAAGTTATATGAGAGGGTTATCTCACTTGACTGGACCGAAATGCATGTGAGAAGGCACACTTTAAGAATATAAAGAGGCAGTTATATTCTCACTCAACTTTTTTTTGGTCATTTTAACTCTGCCTTTCAGATGTAGTCACACATAGACAGGAATACTGCTGACAAGGCACATTCGTTTCTTTGGTCCTCCTTTGAATTTTATACTGTCTCACATATGCATACACACACACACATGTCTATCACACATATTTTTTAAATGCACACACACACACACACCTGTGGATTACTCAACTTGACTGTGCCAAAATGCATGCTAGGGGGTACTATTTAAGCCTATAAATAGGCTTACACAAATTCTTACACAACCTCTTTTTGTTTTTTTTTAGCTTTGGCCTTCACATTTCAGAGAGAAAGAAACCAGAAGAGAGTTTGAGATAAGAAACAATTAGAATTGAACTTCATATATATACAAGAATCTAGTTACCAGTTCGCCCTGCATTTTCAACAACTATAAACAAATCACAAGGTCAAACACTTCAACAAGTTGGAATTTGACTCCAAAAAGAAATATTTTACACAAGTCCAGTTGTATGCTGCATGCTTAAGAGTAAGAAATCTTAAGAATTTATTCTTTGTTGTTAAAAGTTACTTTGCTACTTATTTTATTAACTCCACGATTTCATCAGCCACTCTCAGATAAGAACACTGCTGACAAGGTGCATTCACTCTTTTGGTCCCCTTTTAACTTTGGAACTCTCTCACACATGCATACACACGCACACACGTCTATCACACTCAGGTTTGTTTGCCACGCACTCAAACAAGCACATTCTTCTTATAACTTATTCTAATGTTTTTCCTTTTGTTACAGTTGTCTACACCTGTAATTTCTTTTGTTAATACATACATTGTCCTCAAGGACACATGGCACAGTGGATAAAGGCATTGGTTTGATCCAGTGACAGGACCCAAAGAGTGTGAGTTCAATACCCGGTTAAGGCAATGGAGAACTTTCAGAGGGAAATTAACAGGAGATAACTGACATCCATCAAACATGGCACGTGGAACTAGAACAGTCTACCCCAGTGAGCGAAATAAAGGGTTCGGTTCAACATTCCAACCACCTGAAGAAGGCCGGAGTGTACAACGGCCAAAATGTTGTGATAGATATGGCAAAAAAGATGAGGACAATAGTCCGAATAATGTCAATAATGTATATACATTGTCATTTGTTTTATATTTATTATTTTGTGTTACTAATTTTTACCTGGACTCACATTGAATTCACCAATACTGTTTGTGGAAGAAATGACCCAGAAGCCCCTAAATAATTACTAGCCAAATTGTTGATTGCCATAACATAATGGTGATAAATATTTACCCAACCAAACATATTAGTATCTCACAACAATGGGTAGAAGATTTGTTCTTACCATATATCTTATTGGGTACAATAAGAGATTAACAACAATAACTAATAATAAAATAAAACTATTCTAACAATATACTGGAATAAACTTTATGTGACAGACAGAAGATTCGTTCTTACTGTAGATCTTATTAGAAACAATAAGAGATTAACTATAACTAATAATAAAATAGAGCAATTATGACTATATAATGTAATAAAAATTATATGAAAATTGCACAATAAATAGAAAATGTATTCTTCTTGTGGATCTTAGCAACCTACATATACAATTATTAAGTGTTCCATTTAAATTAAGCTCTTTATGGCTTATGTTTGTCATATCTGAATAGCCAAAATCACTTCTCATGACCTTTGGCAGCATCATTAAGGAAACATTATTGATTCTTTATGGTGGCTTTCAGTCGTTAATTGAAATTGCCGAAAAGTAAAGTGAGGTCGTACATGTGTGTGTTTGTTTGCAGTATCAAGGAAACCTTTTGCACATACATATACACATATCTAATGGTTACCATATCAACGTATTGGTTTACAACTTAACTTCTTTTTGTAGTTCAATAAGAATACTTTGATGTACTTAGCCGAATTGACAAAATCATATTTGTCATTTTAAGGCAGACCCAAATGTTTCTCTTTTCCTCCGCAAAAAATCTGGGTGATAAATATGAAGATTCAAAATCAAGTTTCAGTTTCAAACAGCTTTCTGGAGCCTATCAAGAAACTATACATTCTCAATTTTCAGAGACCCCCACCAGTGATGCCAGGTCCCCATCTGTCCTGAACAATGAATCAAATAACTGTAAGGAAGTGAGATTGCTGATAAAATGATAACCCAAGCTTTCATTACTTGGTAATACATTTTATTTCACTTGAACACTTCAGTTACTGTTGGCTAGATTGCATGAGCAGCTCCATCACCCAGGGTTCAAATATGAACCTTACATTTTTAATTTGCAGCATTTGTGTTATGAAGGGGTGGTGCTGATTAATGGACATCACAAGACTCAAATCTTTGATTATTTAACATTTTATTCACTTCAATATTTTTTTTCAATTACTGTTAGCTAGTCTTTAATGAAACTCTGATTGCCCTGAGTCTGATACACTGCCTATCTGCAATATTTGTGCAATGAAGTCAGATACCAATTAAATGATAACATGAGACATGTATCTTTGTTACTTAATATTTTATTCACTCTACTATTTCAGCAATCACTCTCAGTCAGTTTGTGGTGTGACATCTGTCACCTTGGGTTCAAATGTAGTCTTTAAATAGCAGAGTAGCAATGTTTGTGAGACTAACCAACTCGTTTCTGGAGTGGTTTGTATAACCATCCATCCAATGGTTTATCTTACATATGCACATATCAGGTGAAGGATCACAGATATTTACCTACTGGGGTCACCAATGAGAGCAGGTAAATCATAGATTTCCACCCCTGGTAGGAATCATCTCAAGCTAGTCCTGCACTTGGTGACCTTGGTCTGGTGTGAAATTATATGCAAAGCCTGTTCTAGCATAATGACACATTACAAGCTTGACGTGAAGAAAATCTGTCACACAATATTTTATATTTTTTCACTTTCTCATCACTTAAGTAAAGCAACTTCCAAGGCAACGCAAAGTCAGTTCAACTTAATGAAAAGGCTATTTTTAAATCATTTCACCCCAAGTAAGGTGCTAACCTCACTAAGATGCATGGAGTTACTGAGAGCTAAAGAAAATGAGAAAATGTTAGAAAAGAGAAAGGACAATAAAAGAACAGAAACCAGAAGAGAATTTGAGATAAGAAACAATTAGAATTGAACTTCATATATATACAAGAATCTAGTTACCAGTTCACCCTGCATTTTCAAGAACTATGAACAAATCAAGTTGGAATTTGACTCCAAAAGGAAATATTTTACACACACCCAGTTGTATGTTGCATGCGTAAGAGTAAGAAATCTTAATTTATTCTTCATTGTTAAAAAAAGTAAAAATGAAAAACATAATTTTTCTTTAAAAATATTGTCTACCATGAAATCCATGAAAAATATCACAAAAATAAAGGATGATGAACTGAAAAAAGTCCAGGAATACATGTAGTAGCATTAAAGAAAGATTATAAAAATAAAATGAAATGATTTATAATGACTGGTTGGAAAGCATTTAACAAAAATATACTGAGAATAAAAAGTAATTTACCAATATACTTGAACCATAAAGTATATAATGAATCTATAATTCTATGACGTACAAAACGTGGAAATTAGCAAAATTGTTTTAAAAGAACCACACAAAATGTTAGTGAAAATAGTGTATTAGTAAATATTAGTCAATTTTTCAATGAAAATTTACATGAAGAAGGGAAATAATGTAAAACAATCTCTTTATTTCTGGTATCTTCAAAAAGATATGATAATTTTATTGTTATCTTACTGTTGTGCTTTTGTACTAAGCTGGTCTCCTATGCAAGAAACCCAAAATAAAGATCTATCATGTTTCAGTTGAACCAGACTTCATACTTTCAGTCTATCTCAGATATGTCCTGGTAGAATCTCTTACCATACTCATCACATATGACATACCTTTCTGACTGAGCAATGGTTTTTAATAGGTCACAATAAAATTTAGACAGGTAACAATATTTTTTAAATGTTCAATAATGTAATATTTTTCTCACAATGAATTGATTTAGGAGAGGTAACAATAAAATTATTTTGTTTTAACTTCCAAAAGATAAAACCTTTCTGATCAAACAATTATTTTGGAGAGGTAACAATAAAATTTGCAATTTTGATTTGAACTTCAAAAAGATAATACATTTTTGTTTAAGAAATGATTTTGGAAAAGTAATAATAAAATTTTTAAATTTTTCTAAAAATTCAACAATGTAATTTTGCAATTTTGATTTGAACTTCAAAAAGATAATACATTTCTGTTCAAGAAATGATTTTGGAAAAGTAATAATAAAATTTTCAAATTTTCAAATTTTTCTAAAAATTCAACTAAATAATATTTTTCTGACATTGCAATGATTTTGGACAGGTAACAATAAAATTTTTATTTCTTTTTAACTTCAAAAAGATAATACCTTTTTGACTGAGCAAGGATTTTAGACAGGTAACTATAATTTTTTTTTAAACTGCAAGATATACCATAATTCCCCATGTATAATATGCCTTCATCCATAATATGCACAACTAAAATTGTGCTGAATGTGTGGGAAAATTCTACTCATGCATAATATGCACCCCTCGTTTGGTAATTAAACCCTATAAACTGTACCTCGCCAATTTCATTATGGCTAATATTTCCTACTTTTATTTAAAACATGGTTTTAAACATAAAATAATATTATTCTAATTTAGTTTTATGATAATTCTTATTTTATTTTACAGCAATTTTTTAAAGATTTTTTGGGAGCTGTGCATAATACGCACCGCTGAATTTGTCTATTTTTTAGAAAAAAATGTGTATTATACATGGGGAATTAGAGTACCTTTCTGACAGATTTTGAACATGTATCAATAAAATTCTCAAATCCTTTTTTAAAAATTCAAAAAGACATCTTACTGATTGAGCAATGATTTTGAACAGGTAACTATAAAATTTTAAAATTTTTTAAAATCATCAAATAGATAATACCTTTCTGACTAAGCAATGATTTTGGACAGGTATCAGTAAAAATTATTACAGGAGACTTGAGAATATCTTCTCTGGGTGTGGTCAGTCCATCCATGTTATCAAGTAATTTAGCACCATTTATATTTGCTACTTCCTCATCAGAGGGGTCAGTTGCTGGTGTTGTCTCACCAACTTCCTGAAAAGAGAAAGAACTATGTATAAATGTCTGCAAATATTCTCTACAGAATAGAACACACTGTCTAATGATAATTAAAAAAAACGGTTTCACAAAAAAGAAAAAAGGTTTAGCAGGCTATTTCTGACACTCAATATCAAGAGACAGAGCATTAAAAGCAATAAATAAATTTAAAGGATCATTTATCTTGGCTTCTAGTATAGGTGGGAGTTTCCTTCCTAAACTTTTGTTTAAGTTAGTGTGGAAAGTTGATGATATTAAATTTTTGTATGAGGAAAAAGAGGAACAATTATCACATTTGGGTTTTTATCTTCAGCAATACAGAGAGGAAAGTTTTAGTCTTTATTATGTCTTGTCATTTTCCCGTTGTACAGCAGGGAATGCTAGATAATTTCCTCACAGATGAAGAAGAGACTTGAAAGTTAAAGGATCACTTATCTCATCTATTTAGAGTTTGTTTTCTTTTTTTTTGCTGTATTACATCCAGTTGTTATGATATTTGATTCTAAAATTTTAAAATCAAGCCTCCTGATGAGTGGATAAAATCTTCATGAAACTGTTTATATAATTTGTGATTTCACAAGATTAAATAAATACATGAAAATTTACTCTAATGAATGCACACATAGTGTTATGGGGATTAGTCATGGTGAGATTAACCATTTCCATACAGCAAACATTAGGCATTCATTCACTGAACAGTTAGTATTTTTTACAATTATTTCTTTTGAAACATTTTTGTCAGGAAATTAAACTTTGCAAGTTCCTTAACTGATAACATATTTTCTGTTATAGTTGGGAGTTTCCTACCTAACCTTTTGTTTAAGTAAGTGTGGAAAGTTGATTATATTAAATTTTGGTGTCAGGAAAAAGAGGAACAATGTTCACAGTTGGATTTTAACTTTCAGCAATGCAGAGAGAAAAGCTTTAATCTTTACTAGCAGCATGGCTTGGCGTTGCCTGTGCTTGATTCAAAAATTGTACAACTCATACAGCAATCGCTATCACTTGACTTAAAATATGTTTGCCCTTCCTTGCCTTTAAAGGAGAGCCCTTTGCCGTGCTGATGTTGCTACATGCCTTACTTCTTGCCTATCTCACACTTCAAATTTTTTCTAAGCTCTATACTAAACATTAAATCTGTTACGAAAAAAGAACTAAACAAAATGAACACAGAAGGATTTGCTTTAAAAAAGGACTCGTAACTGGAAAAACCGAATGAAAAAAGAATGTTAACAACAAATACTTTTTCACACCAAACCCAGTTCTGCAGAATCAGAATCAACGCTGAGTTTTAGCAAGCAAATGAGCCAATTGGAGTAAAGTGCCATCCAAATTTAAATTTTTCCCACTTGTGATGAATGCAGCTATTGATTTTTTTGCATGCTAGTTAACATTCGTGTCAGTCAGCTGTTGACTCTCACACTGACCAATAGAATCTTCCTGCCTATTCATGGCAGCCAGCTATTGGATCTCACTCTGGCCGCAAACTACATGAAAACTGCCGTAGAAGCATGAAAAAATTGATTATTTCCACTATCGATGGGAATTGGAAAATGCAAAGTTGGTCTTGGCCTTCCCACTAACTTGGAGCACGTGCATGTAAATGTTGGTGCAAATCTGTTGAAAATTGTGGCCATGCATTCTTTACACACACATCCTGCCTTTTATAGATAGAGATTACACCTTGTCATTTTACTGTTATATAACAGGGAATGCTAGATAATTTCCTCACAGATGAAGAAGAGACTTGAAGCAACAGTGATGTTGTCCTAATGACAAATGCTAAGAATATCATGTACAGAACATGTAAGCACCAAAAGATGTCTTAAGGAAAACAGGATCCACAAGGGAACACTCAATCAGAAAGAGACAGAAAAAAAGGAAACAATTTGGTAAAAAAATAAATATGTAGCTTCTGAAAAGATTTGAACTCACATTCTTTATCCTTGGGGGCCTGTCTGATATAAACAAAACTTTGAAAATTTGGCTAAAGAAACCCATCAAGTTCATATCTGACCCCCTAGCTACACTAGTCATTATTCAGTTTTTTTCTATACTATCTAGTTTGTTTACACCTTGTTGGAGCAGACGTAATAGTCTTAAGTTGCCCATATTTTTCATATACTGCAGGATAACTAATTTTCCATTTTCTTCCACTATCTCTCAGGTACACATGACATTGCCTTGGTGATGTAGAAACTTTCCCATATCTTGCTAAAAGACTTCCAGTACATAAAACTCGACCACACAATTAAAAAGATATTTAGGGAGAACCCACTCAATGCCAGGCATCAACCTCCCAACCTAGAGACACTCCTAACATCATCTAGCATACATAAATCACCACCTCACCATGTTAACAACACCAGCAATACACACTACCCCAAAGCCAAGTTTGTAAATATGTCATCATTGATAGTATTTCCATGCCTGCCTACCAGCACACGTACAGTTACCAGACCTCTGACATTGACTTGTGACTGTTCAAACATTGTATATATTTACATTTTTGCAACAAACAGGAAAAGAAAAATTATGTCAAAGACAGAATTCTGTCTTCAGTTCAATAACCATAGAAATACAATCAACGACAACAGCAATTTCCCTGTTGTTGCACATTTCAGCCAACCAGACCACAGCATTGATAATGTCAGCTGTATGCTTTTAGTGTCTCCATTTAATTGCCAATGAAAATGACATAAGCCTGAGTTAAAATATATTTTCAAAATAGCATCACATATTAAAGGATTAAATAGGAATTTATGTTTCCTCAGAAATATACTGATTCCACAGTTTTCCTTCTACAAACCTTCCACAACTCTAATCCGTGGCAAATTACTAAGGCAAAAATATTAGATTTCTTACAGTAATAGAACACATGGAAAAAAACAAACAACAACAACAAAAAAATGTGTCCCATTTCATTGTATATTTTTTATCTTATTGATAAAGGACACAGGTATGTCTGAAAATTCCAACTTTGAAATCTCTCTCTCTCTCTTTGTACTTTGGTTTAGGCAAAAGAGCTACTAATATATAATAAATATCACCAGTTTTATTGACAACATTTTTAACATTTTATGGTCTTTTTATTCTTCAAATTTCATTAACCGGTTTATTAAATCTACATACTCTAAAAGCAAATGTGGACGATCTTTTGATATATATATATATATATATATATATATATATATATATATATATATATATATATGTGTGTGTGTGTGTGTGTGTGTGTGTGTGTGTGTGTGTGTACAGGGGGTGAAGAAGAAATTGTCATCTAAATTACACAAAAGTTTTTGTGATTTTCTTTCTTCTTTTGATGATAATATTATTAAGCTTATCAGACGATATGAAAAGAATTTACATAAAATAAATAGACAAAACTTGTCTACATTATTTAATGAAACATGCATCAATATATATATATATATATATATATATATATATATATATATATAAATCTTATAAGAAACCTTATAAGTATAAGAAACTATATATATATATATATATATATATATATACACTGAGAGATTTTGTGTTGTATTATTATGACCAGTTCTTTTGTGTCATTCTCTTATAGTTATACATTTTCATATAATTTTAAACCATTTTAAGAGAGAGACTTAATGCAACAGAAGCGTGATTCTACAGAAGGACCTTAAGAATACCATTTTTGGAACATGTGAGCAACAAGCAAGTTTTAAGCCAAATGAAAACAAATAGGAAATTGACAGAATCAGAAAGAGACACTTGAAATTTCTAGAACACATAAAGAAGAAAAAAGGGTTGGAAAATTTGGTACTCACAGGACATCAGGAAAGTAAGAGAGAGTAGGGAAACAGCAAGTAACACAGTTAACAAGTTTGTGTGAATAAATAGCAGGTAATAGGTGGGGTAGTAAAAATTAAAATATTGCTAAGAGCAACAAAAGATAAGAAGTGGTGAAGTGCCATGATTGCCCACATCTTAAACAGAGATGGCACACAAAGAAGAAAAGTTTCCCCTTTTCAGGTATTGATTGAATTTGTTTTTTTTTTTACTTTTTTCCGTGCTAATAGGAAATATGAAATTGACAAACATGGTAGATAAATAGTAACAGGTTTATTGTAGAAACCAGTACAACAAGCAAGGAAATAATAGATATGTGCACGGTCGTCGCAAGTCAGTACAGTTGTGGGCATGCTGTTATCAGAATGCTGCAAGTTCTCGCAGATCCCAGCTCGATGCTATTTAGTAATTGTCCCATGCAGTCACATGTGGCACAAGGCCGAATTTAATGTGGGTTCCAAAAAATCCCCATTGCCCCTGCATAAAAGGGATCGGATCTGTCTACCTCCCTGGACGAAACTCTGCCCTTTGGCATAGCCTCGTCCGTGTTCCTCCCTGCCCGAAGGCAGAGAGTTCAACTAGCACAGCTGGGAAAGATCCCAGCTTCATGCTATTTAGTAACTACCCCATGCAGTCACATGTGGCACAAGGCCGAATTTAATGTGGAGGCTCGGCCAAAAAATCCCCGTAGACCCCGCATAAATGGGACCGGGTCTGTCTATCTCCCCGGATGAAACTCTGCCCTTCGGCATAGCCTCGTCTGGGTTCCTCTCTGCCCAAAGACAGAGCGTTCGACTAGCACATCTAGGAAAGATCCCAGCTCGACTCTCCTGTCAGCTGTCCTAATGGATACTTGTAGGTGGTTACCACCTCTAGTGCCACCACTCATGGGGTTGGCAGGTTATTCCATTACATCACTTTTATTACTTGTTATTTTATAGACCATTATTGCAAAAATGGGTAATTGTTATTCTTATATTATTATAATATATGAGTTCAAACTGTCGGGTTTAGCCTATCTTGTCTGCCAGGATACCTGCTAGAGAGTTTGACAATCTGCATTATAAAAGTAAGGGAATAACTCTCTCTCTTTGTCTTTTGGTGCAGAGAAGTATCAGCAGCCATATCAATTGGAATCTTCCTCTCAAGGGAGAGACTGCTCTAGAGTCAACTACTTAATTCAAACCCAACCATATGGACTGGGCATACATGGTTGCACATACAGATACTACAATAAACTAATAATTGTTATTCTTTTCTGTTTTTGGAGATATCTGCAGACATGCTAATACGGCTTTTCTTTCTCTTTTGTCAGTTATGTTTTTCTTTGTATAAATAAACATTAAAAATCCTCCACATGTTGAAGTTGTTTCTTTTGAATATATAGAATTTATTTACTTTGAAAGTTTTAATCCTAATCAGCAACATGTTCTAACTCTACCTCGTGCCCAGTTGGCCAGCATTACCTGTTTCCACCTCCCAGGATGAGGGGTTGGACTAGCATTTCTACGAGCACCAAGGCAAATCTCATCAATGCCATTTTCCTACCAATGCTGACATACCAGTGCCAGACATGGCCCCTAACAAAAAAACTTTGAAAGGAAACTGATCACTTGTGAGATGAAATGCCTGAGGAAAGCAGTGAACAAAACCAGGCAAGACAAGATCAAGAATGAGGCAGTAAGTGATATGGTAGGAGCAATACCAATCATACAACACATCGAACAACAGAGGATCAAGTGGTTCGGACACCTCACTTGTATGCTTATCAACCAACCAGCTATATGAGCATAAACCCTCAGGTACTCTGGATGGAGAGCGAGAGACAGACCAAGAAGACACTGGAGCCACTCAGTGGTAGACACTCTCAGAGCCCAGGAGATATCTCTCCCCCAGGCCACTCACCTTGCCACTCACAGATGACTGTCTCTCCCCACAATGCCTAAAAGCACTAACAGAAGGAAAAACTAAACTAATCTAATATTTTAACTACTTCAAGTCTTGGTTTAACCATTATCTTTTCTACACAACCTGATAAACTGCACTTGTTACCTCACCCTTTGATACACATACAACAACGCCATTCAGTCACCCTTTACTTTGAATGGTTCTTTTACTGGGTGAACATTAGTCCATTATAATCCTATAGCACTACATACCAAAGCCATTTGCAGCATTAAGAGTGGTGGGAGCTGGGAACTGCTTCAAAATGGTCCATGTGTCAATAGTACAAAACATTCCTTTTGGTTTTGGATGAATCTCATTATGGTCACAAGGCATCATTTGACAATGAAGAAATCAGAACAAACATAAAGGCATTAAAAGTAAACCTGGAAGAGTAGCAGAATAGGTGGTTTGACCTCATATTACAACCAGGAAGTGAAGTTAGGCATCAAGGTCATGCCAGATTCTCTCTACTTGCTAGTCAACTCTTCTCTTGATGACAACATTGGGCCTTAGATGCATGTATTCAGGAATATGAACCAAGATGAAAATAGCTCCCATCATTTTGTTTAATCTCTGTGACCCTAGTTTTTACCATGATTGAATAACTTTACAGCTTGATCACTAGCAGCATCACTATGTCAATCATTCAGTTGCTTTCTTTCACTAATACAGTCTTGCCTGAACCTAGTATTTATAGTTCAAAATGGCTATTTAGTTTCTTCCAACTTATTACATAAAAGGTGCGGATATTATATATCAAACATTTAAGCAAGAGATATTAATTTGTGATCTTTGAGGAAATATTCTTAATAGAAAAATTTACTCAAATGCATTGTGATTATAAAACGTACAATGGACAAAGTACTTACATGATTCATTTTCCGGGGCTCAACCTGGGATTTTTTATGGAAGAACATACTTAGAAATTCCATGTAATTAACCTGTAAAGTTAAACAAAAAATGAAAATATATGATTAAGCATTGAATAATGCTCAAAGTTCTATAATCTGATGAACATAGTGTTGAAGAATCTATGCTGAGTAAAGATGTATCAGAAGGTGATTTTTTGTGAAGGCCAAGAATGTGCGTGTTCATAATGCATTTATCCACAACAAATAAATCAAACAAAAATAAATAGACAATTCAACTTCAAGAAATTACTGAAAACAACATCATTAGAGATTTCAACAATAACGTGAATTTATATATATATACACAAAGTGATAATAAGTTACTTGTTAAATGTGGCAAGTGAGATAAGGTTACAAAGATTGTCCATGCAGAAATTTAGTTTAAGTTTGCTTGTGGAATTAAAATAGTTTGATATCTGCAAGGAAAATTGTCAAGTGTGTAAGTTCAAGTGGTAGTGTGTATGTGTGTGACAACTGTTTGTGTCGATTTAAGTTATGAACAGTTGTTCACCTTTAACTGATAGGCTAAAGTTGATTGAATGTACAATTACTGTTTTGTAATGATAATGTCACTTTTTTAGTAAATTGTAAGTTAAGTTTCTTCATGCAGAAATAGTTGTGTGAATTGTGTTGAGTTGTTGAGAGGTTGGTAGTGGTTATTGAGTCAGTGTGTTGGCACGCATGAGGTCTACTGGTATCTCTCGAAACTCAGTCTCTGACTGACTTGAATTAAGTTGAGTGATTCTTTTTATAGATTTTCGAGTTTTCAAATAGGCTCCAGGGAGCTTGCATCAGAAAAAAGGTTTGTTTGAGCTTTGCTACATTTTAGTGTCCTTTTAACCAATGGGGGACTGAGTTTGGAAAAGTAAAGTGATGATTGGTTAAAAGTTTATTTGAGGAAGAGTGCATCTTCCCATAGGGGGTGACAGGCAAATGTGGAGGATTCCATAATAGTTTCAAAACCAGATCAGATGTATTATCTGCTTAGATTATCAGATCTCAAAGATGAGCGGGTGGATATGCAAAAGCCATGAGGTGAGCAAATGCCAAAATGTTTGAATGCAAACCAGAAACAATATTCAGTTGGACACCTCCCTGTTGATTTTGTTTGATTTTCATTGATTTTCAAATAATTATGGGTGATGACTATTGTAGTTGAAGAAAGATTAAATATGCTTCTACAACAATGATCTGGGGCCAAAAATCAGTTCATGCAAAAGTAGACCTTAGGTTCTTTATATTCAAAGAAATTCAAAACCGAAATCTCAGCAGAAAAGTTCTTGACCATGGAGTTATTGTTTGGCAGGGAGTGGCAAATAAGATCAGAAAAGTCAAAAAGAAACACAGTGATGGAAGCTGTAGAACGTTATTTTATAGCAGAGCATTTCAATCGAGGAGGTAAGGTTGCATAATGGCTAGCAACTTGGATTGAGGAATCAGAGAATTAAGTTCAGATCCCAGTTAAGTTCATTACATTTGGGAAAAGTATGAATACATCTATTCTTACCCCAGCTATGGGTAAAATATCAATGCAGAATGGATCCTATAGTTTTGGCTGGTAACCTGTCTAGGAGGAGGAAAAATACTAAATACAAAACCAACATAGAAAGGGTTGTGCTCCCTCAGGCTGTCTTGCTCAGGAAACAATGCTGCTACTATGACTGCAGTAAATGGTGGTGCCCCATAAACATAATGGCTTACAGAATCATGATAAAATTTCACCTATCAAAATGGATGGGTAATCTCTCAGAGACATCTTGCCTTGAATGCTTATTGGAACTCAAGCTCATCCCTTGTGTAACTCATATATATGATCCATCATTTCCTTGATCAATTGGTTGTACCATTCCAGTAAGTATCTGACTCCTCCTGCTATGCTATATCATTGCAAGAACCAGATCAAACCAAAAATGAGATATTGCTTCCATATCTGGTCTGGAGTTGCTCAATCCACACTTGCCTGATAGAGTTGAAAAGCATGGACATGGCCTTGTGGGTGATTAATTATTTTCCACAACAACCCCTTTTCCATAGACAAAACTGCACAAGCTACTACTCTATCAATGTTTTCATGGAAAATTCTCTGTTGAGCCCCATTCCTTAGTTCCACCAGTTCAGACTTTCACATCTAAAACCCGTCATACACTCAGATGAATTATCCCCATTGCTTGTGTAATCCATCAGTGAGAAGGAAGTTCCATTTGGACAGCTTCTTCCTAAGAAATACTACTTTATACAACTTTATAGAACTCTCAAGAGGTTGATTTCTTTATTATTACAATTTTATCCTCTTCAAGGCTATGATTAACCATTATTTCTCCTACATTATCTCATAAACTGCACTTCTTGCCTCCTCCTCTTACACCTTATACATCATTCAGTAACCCCCTCTACCTTGAGTGGATCTTGGATTAGGCTTAACTCCATATCATGTTGAAAGACCAGTCCCTGTATGATCAATAAAGTCAAGCAATGTTGAGTCTTGTCACTACGTAGATGGATGATTGCTTGAGAATACCAGATGCTGTAGGCTTGGATGTGCATGTGGTGCCTGGTTAATGGCTTGGGATTGTAAATTGGAGAGCCGAGTTCTAATTTTGTTATTATTCATTTATGCATAAATACCCTTGGTAAAGGTATGAATCTACCTCTTTTCTCCCCAGTTATGGGTTAATTAGTAAGCCTTGTATCACTAAAACCATTATTATCTAAAAAGAAAAATAAATAAAATTATGTACAAAATATTTAGATTTGGCATTAAATAACCCATAGAGGTTGATATGCCATTAAACAAAACAACAAATCCAACCCTGTATTAGGTGAAAATTAGTAAACAAAAAAAAGGATAAGGAATATTTTGACAAATTTGGGGTTAGAATGCATGGATTATCCATCATTTTTATCAAATCTTGCTTTGTCAAGCTATTTCCAATCTCCAGAGTTTAAACACAGTAATCATTGACTGAGCAACTTGTACTAATTTTATTTCTAATTTTTAAAATCTTTTCCTTAAAAAAAATCTATCAGTAAAATAGGGTTTCTCAAGTTCTGTAGTTGTTTTTGCTCATTTCAGTATTGGTATGTGGGGGCTTCCTTCCAAAAGATTTGCTTGAAGTAGTGTGGAATGTCAACGTCTTGATTATGTCATTATTTTCTCATTGAATTTATAATTACTCCATTGCACCCTGGTTAACATTTCTATTCAACTCAACTTTTATTTCAGATATGATGATGCGAATTAATTGCAAATAATGTGGCTCTAACAATTTTGAGGCTTTATTTTCAATTGGGCAGCAAAACTGCAGAAACTGCTCACAGAATTCAAGAATTGGATGGAAATGAAACTGTTGCTAACACTGCTACCAAAAACTTGAAAATTTTTTTCTTGAAGTAATACCCAGAAGTGGATGGTCACCAGTTATCCTTGAATTGTAAGTGACTTATTCAAATTAAAATCACATAGAGGACTTGGAGTGGGTGTCATGTTAGATAAAAGCAGTGAGTTTGTAGTTAAATCATGTCTCATGACCTAATGATCTGGTGACAACATTTCAGTATTTTTAAGAGACTCTTTCACTTTTCTGATAGCTATCTAGGAAAGGTCAAGAGCTGAAAAGTAGAGTGCAGCATTAAATATTTTATTATTAAATCCATGCAATTTATATGTCCCCAGCTAGTTAACATTATATATATATATATATATATATATATATATATATATATATATATATATATTTTTTAGAAAAATAGTGTGACAAATTGGAAAAAGGTTTTGTGACATGTTTTATGAAATGCATCACAAAAACTTTTTTACAATTTTTCATACTATTTTTCTAAATACTGTTTGTTGATATATAAAATTATACAAAGTTATATTGATTTTTCTAAGTATAGCCCAGATGTGGTACAAGGCTGAAAGTATGGGGCACCCAGTGAGGATCGAACTCACTACTCTGTCGTAATTGTTCTAGCGAGACAAGCTTGCTAACCATTACACTGGCTTGAGGTGCCTCCCACCAAATAAAAATTATACAAAATTATACATCATTATATCATATATATATATATATATATATACATATATATATATGTGCACAAGTTTCATTATAAAACCATTGCTAACACTGCTACCTAAAACTTAAGGGTGATAACTTGTTTCTTGAAATAATGCCCAGAAATGAATGGTCACCAGTTGTCAATCAATAAGTTAATAGCATGAGACAGTCAGATGAATTTTGCTCTGAAATATTTTATGTTTAATCTATATGATTAATGGAAAAGCATCAGGTTGAGTGCATTGAAAAGGAAAGAGATTATGCTGAAATATAAATGTTTTTACCTTCTTTTATCATTAGGTGATGGACTTATTGATTTATCATTGATTCTACTATATAATCTATATATTAATATATGGTGTGTATCACACTTGGTATCACAAATATTGAGAGGAAACCAGAATAGTGAAGGACATAGAGAATAAAACAGAAAGATCGATAGGGTCATAGAGAGAGAAAAAGAGAGTGTGACACACACAGAAATTGGAAGTGGGTCATTTTTGATATAGGTTGTTGTTTTAATGTGGGGTAAAATCATGTATCCTTAACTAACGAGGAGAAATTTGCACCTGAACTGCAACTGACCTTTTGGAATTAAAGTATTTCTTTCATAATTATAATCATTTTGTAATATAATAAACTTGATGTTCAGTCTAATCAAAAATCCTATTAAACCCAGACTGTGTTGAGTGTCTGAGCAGAAATAGAGAGGAACATAGAAAAACAGAAAGAGAGAGTGGGATGTAGACAAACAAAAAAGAGAGTGGAACACAGAGAAGGATAAGAGGAGGGTCATCTTGTATAAATGAAGTTGTATGTAGTGAGGGATTGAATCATGTTGAGAACAAATTTACCCTTGAACTTAACATAGCTTTTTGAAATGAATTATTATTTTTCTTTTAATTTTATTGTAGAGTATGTGGCCATGGTTAAATGTAAATGGCAGAGCTGGCCAACAGACAGAAATAACAAAGATTGTAATAAACAATAACAAGAAAAGAAAAGAACATGGCAAAAAAAAATAATACTGAGCAAGCAAACAATATATTCAAAACAAGGCAACAGAAATAAAGCAAAATGATCACAAACTAAGAATTTGATGTTGACACTGAAGAACAAATTCAGATAAATGAACGTAGAGTTCTTCAAGACTGAGTCAGATTAGACCAAGAATTTTCCAATCTTATTAGCTCGGAAGAAATCTTAGCATGCATCTGTATGCTTCTGCTTATAAATTGAGAAAGAGAAAGGATCTTACAATTATTTCCAATTCAAACAGGAGCCAACATTTATCTTTGTGAATTTATAACAGACTAAGGGAACCGAGACTGTGTTGAACATCATAGAGAGAAACAGAATGATAGAGAGACATAGAGCATAAAATATAGAGAAAGAGATATGTACATAGATAAAAGAGAGTGTACTGCAGAGAGGCATTGTGAAATAGTTTATCTTAGAAAAAAGCAGTTATTTGCACTGAGGAATTAAATGATTTTTGATGGCCTAATCATCTGTTGAGGGCAATTTTGTCCATGAATTGTAAGTGGCTTTTTCAAATTAAAATCACATAGAGGAATTGGAGTGGGTATCATCTTAGATAAAAGCAGTTGTTTGTCATGAGGGCTTCAATCATATCTCATGACCTAATGATCTGTTGAGAATATTTCAGCATTTTTAAGAGACTCTTTCAATTTTCTCATAACTATCTGAGAAAGAGCTGAAAAGAGTGCAGCATTAAAAATTTTATTAGTAAATTCATGCAATTTATATGGCCCCTGCTAGGTAACATCATTTCATTTTCAACATATATATATATATATATATATATATATATATATATATATATATATATATATAAAATCATTTATTTGAAAATTATAACATTAAAATGTTATAAAATCACTACAAAAATAGACATTTTGTTTCAATACTTCTGCTGTCTTATCAAGTGATGGTGTTGAATGTAGAAAAAAAAAGTGTTTTAAAAGGTTCAAATCAATCAAACACCCCTTCCTAGGGGAAATGCTGTTACATAAGCTGAAATGACCAATCAAAATACAAGTATACGAGAATTCCAAAAACTTGACAACAAACAATAAATATATATATATATATATATATATATAAATGATATGAAAATTAGAAAAAGGTTTTCGTAACACATTTTATAAAATTTGTCACACTATTTTTCTAAATACTGTTTGTTGATATATAAAACTATACAAAATTATATATATATATATATATATATATATATATATATATATATATATATATATACAGTAGAATTCCTCCCTCCTATCCAGAATCCTTTATATCCAGAGTGCCTCATACCTGGAATCCCACATATCCAGACATGATTTTGATGTGTATATTTGAACTATTTGGATGATATGCAACTGATTTGAAATTTCTGTTTTTCAGGAAATTTACTTTGGATAACTGCTTATTTCACCATCACCACTTGTATTGGTGCAAAAGATGATGGAATTAAGAAGGAAAGAACAACTTTGGAGTTATTGCAAAAATGGAAACTAGACGCTGGTAAAAGTTCATTGTAACTAATGGCTGACTTAAACATAGGAAAGTCAACATTGTATGGTATAAAATCTCCCAAAGAAACAATTCTCCAGCATTCACACTGTCACAATGAACAAGGAAATAAAAAAAATGATTGTGATGAAACCTGGACTGAAATTGAAAAAGCTATTGAAAAGGTTGTCAGTTTTATGGAAAGAAAGCCAACATTCAGCTATGATGATTGCAATAACGCATACACTGTAAAAAAGTATCTTTCGTTTAAAAAATTTCAAGATTGAAAGCAAAACGAAATGCAAAAAAGTTGAGAATGACATTAGAAGAGAAAGAATCATCAGGCAATAGCGAAAAATCCTCGTTATATTATTTGTTTTGCATACGTGGCATATTTAATTTGATGAATTCCCATTAACATTACATAATTTATTTCTTTTTCCTTAAAATCAATTCTGTTATATTTCACTCACCATTGGCTTATTTTGTTTACTATAAAACATTGAAAATAAATGTTAAACCTGATTTCAGTTCTTTTATTTTAATCTAAATATAAACCCTCATATCTGGACTTTGTAACCAATTCTTCATATCCAGAAGGACTTCTTCATCCAGTTGTCAGGGAATCTAATATATATATATATATATATATATATATATATATATATATATATATATATAAAAAGTTACTTTAAAAACAATTGATAAGGTACTACTGTTAAGTTTTTTTATTTCATTTTTCTTGTGTTTTTATAACTTTTTTCTTTTCTTGATATAAACTGTCTGAATATTCTGTTTGTCCAAGCACTTTCAGCTATACTTTTAGCCATTATCAAGGATGATTTTATTTTTACTTTTAAGTGAATATATGGATTTTTTTATGCATATATCTAGTTATAGGAATTTTTTTTTTACAAAAACGGTCAGCATTTTATAGCCATGTTCATAGTTGATCTTACTAAGAGTTTCTTTCTTTTATTTATTAATAATGCTTCCATTAATTTTTACATGTGGATGAGGCATATTTGATATTTGCATTATCAATGAGTATGTTGACGATGGATTTTGGTAGGTCTCCATGTGCATTTAAATGGGACCAAATTAAGCTATGGTTACCTGTATATTTTGTTTCTAACAATGTTCTAATGCCAAATAGAACTATTGAGATTCTGGTTATTTTAAGGCATTACTTTAAACAATGCCTCAAAGCTGTGGGATTTGACCACAGTTATTGGGAGGTGGATGGAAATGGGACAATACCTGATCATAATACCTCAAACTGGATTAAGTGTTTAAGGTTGGTGAGTTGCCCCTTTAAAATAATTTAACTTTTTTGAGTTAGTAGTGAGAGAGGAATATCGTTATCAAGATTCATTATTGTTGGATGCAGTCTAAACAACATAAGATATGTAGCTGACACAGTGTTGACAATAGATATAGAAAAGAAACTACAAGAACTCCTACAGAAGGTAGTGAAGATAATCAAGAAGAAAAGACTAAACGTCAATTCTAAGGAAACTGAATACATGTTTGTTAGCAAAAGGGATAGTCAAAGATGCAAATTACAAATTGGAGATGCCAAAATCAAACAAGGGCAACAATTTAAACCTCTGGGAAGTGTTTTTACAGAGGACAGAATACATGACACCGAAATCCGAAGATACATTGAAATAGCAAAAGATGCCTTCCAAAAGCTAAGCAAAGTATTAAAAAACAAAACCTTTTTTTAGAAACAAAGAAAAAAGAACTGAATTGAATTGTTACATAATATCAGTTTTCCTATATGGCAGAGAGTGCTGAACAATCTCAGATGAAGAAGAGACTTGAACAATCTCAGATGAAGAAGAGACTTGAAGCAACAGAAGTGTGGCTATACAGAAGGATACTGAGAACACTGCAAAGTGAACTTGTGAGCAATAATAATAAAGTTTTAGAGAAAATGAAATCAAAAAGGAAACATACTTAATACCAGGAAGAGATAGTTGAAAATTGTTAATGAAAGAGGGCTTGGAAAATTTGGTACTCACAGGACAGATTGAAGGCAAGAGGGACAGAGAAAAATGATGCATAATCTACCTAGAGAGCTTGATTAAATGGATAACAGAGCAAGGTTTAGAAGAAATAACAAAAAAGACAAAATTTATTAGGAGCTATAAAGGACAGGAAATTGTGGAGATCAACGATTGCCCATGTCCTGAAGTGACACAGCACATAAAAGAAGCATCGTCCCTTGAAATAAAGCCTAGAGATTGATCACCATCAGTTGTCATTTTTTTACTTTCTATAAGTCTATGTCCTGTCAGGATCATATCTGTCTGCAACGTTCTATTCTTTGAAGCTCTTAGCAGCACTTGGCTTTTTCACATTCCTTCTACTGTCTGTTCTGTCTTTCATTTACACAAGCATGCTAGGTAGGTTACCTTTTTCTACTCTTGCCTTCAATATATCCTTGAGAGAGTCAAATTCTCCAATCCTTTTATTATCACACTTCAAAAATCAAACAAAAGGAGCACCTGATTAGCAGCATTTGAAAAAATTCAGGAGAGCTATGATCATTGGAACTTGAATATATAATATTATTCAGCTTTACAAATTTAAGTATTGTACTAATTGCCAGCTAGAAATTGCTAGATATAACCATTCTATGCTAACAGTTTATTTTCTCACACTTTGCAATTGTGAACTCTCTTCTGACTTCTTGCTTTCCAGTCAACCTTGATCTTCAAAAAGTTAAATGCATTGTTAATCTTTATCTTCTGTCTTCTTAATTCCTTTCTCATAATCTTTTACACTCAGTAACTCCTTAGTGGCTTTATTGCCTTGAAAAGATGATTAAAAGAAAAGAGAGAAAACATGTTAGCATAGAACTTATTGTTATACCTAGCTGTTTCAACTAAAAAAATGATGAGACCTTGCTACCAATCTAGAACTACATTTAAATTAATAAAGTCTAGGTACAAAATAGGAAAACTCATCAGAACAATTACCATGAAAATATTTATAGAAAGGCAGAAAGAATCTATGTTATAGCAATGTAATAGTAATTGAAGCTGAGATGTCAGATCAGGACTAATAATATTGCAGATTTTTCTTTGTCTTTCATCAATAATCTCTAAATATCTAACAGCATTATAGACTTTTAAATGTGTAAGATAGATTATGACAAGAAAAAATTGTCTAGCACAGCACAGGAAACCAATTTTCCTAGCTGCAGACTAAGCAATTGATTCAATATAATCTTTCCATTCATGTCAGCGGAAAAGAAAGAAGGCACAGGGAGTTACTCTCCTCAAGTAATGCAAAAAAGATTCTCTCAGTCAATTTCGTTTTGGAGGCATTTAAAATAACAAGCCATTCCTTGCCCCAGTTAACAACAAATTGTAAGTCATTTATGAGATTAGCTATCAGTTTGATTATATCAGACCCATCAGACTGACTCTTAAGATAGGAGTAAATAGTTGTGTCATAAGCATAGGTACCAAGTTCAGAACTGATGATATCAGGAAGGTCATTGATGAAAATTCAGCACTAGTTAGGTTCAAGGATAGAGCTTTGTAGGACCCCTGCATTAATGTAATAAGATTAATAAGTATTAGATAGGCAATTAGGTCTCATTTTTTTTACTGTTGAAATTGCTAGTGTTCTCTTCTAATATTTCCTTTTTTTTTGCACTTCTTGCCTGTGGAAATTTCTTCTTGCTTCTTGTTTCCATGTCACCTGCAATCTTCAAAAGTTTTAATGCAACATCAATCACCATCTTCTGTCTTCCGGAATCCTGTTCTTTTTATTATCCTTTCTCATAACATTTTTTCTCATTTCCTTTCACTCTATGTAACCTTAGGCTTGTTTGTGGCTTTATCACCTTGCTTGGCGTGAAATGATTTAAAAGGATTTAAAATAGTGAATGCAAGTATAAGAATTCTGGCTAGTTTTAGGGATTTATTTAAACAGGGCCTCAAAGCTATTGATTATGATTGCAGGATTTCAGAAGGGGAAGTAAATGAAACAGTATCTTACTGTACAACACAAAATTGGTTTAAACATTTCAACGGTGGGGATTTGTCTTTTGAAATAATGCCCATAAGTGGATAACCATTTGTTGTTATCATGCTTTACAAAGCAAAATAGAGTGGAATCTGACGAGCAAAACTCAAATACCTTAGGAATAGTTACTATCATTGAATAATGTTACTATCATGTTAATTGAAACAGAGTTATTTAAAATCAAAAATTATCTGTGATAGATCCGAGTGAATATCAAGCTATCTAACAGTACACGTAACATTAAAAGTTAAATTTTTTTATTTTAGATATTCTTTTTATATAACTTGAACAATTTTTTCTTTCCCAACAAGCATCATCCAATGAAGATTTTTATTAATGTTTTCTTTTGTCACTACAGCAGGCAAAAATAATAGACAAGAAAAAATTTACGTGTTTGCAATCTATGCACCACAAAGGAATATGCATTATAAATTTTAGTGGCAATCAGAAAAGAATTGAAATTATTGTTTGCGATTATGAATTAGTTATAAGAATTTTTGTTTGTCATAAGAGTGCTTCAGCAAGGAGAGAAACCTACATTTGAAATATCCACCAAGTCGTTCGTGATCATGGCAGGAAAAGAAAACTAAAATGAAGAGAGGCAGTGATGAGACTGATTTCTTTCCCAGCTTTCCCAGCTTTGGAATCATGTCTTTTACAGCTCTCAGACACTAATGAATTCTTAATGTAATGAATACAAACAATGGCCCAGATGAAATTAATGTACAATTCACTTTTTTTTAATCTCCAATAGAGGTTTTAAGGACTTCAAACTTATACAACAGAAGTGTAACTTTCTACAACCACAAAAATAAATAAGTTCATGATATATATATATATATATATATATATATATATATATATATATATATAAATCTAATATAATAATTGCACAAGAAAGTGCTAAAAAAATGATAAAAGAAAATTTTTCTTCATGTAAAATGTAAAACAAATACGGAGCCTGAAACACATACTTTTCTACGCAAATAACCTTCTACTACTGTAAGTTTCATACAATATTTGCAATCTTCAAAAGCAAAAGGAATCCATGCACAAAATATATATATATATATATATATATATATATATATATATATATAAAATGAAAAAACAGACCACTTTAAGGTACCATTACAATAATTTATTTCACCAAAATCCTTTTTGAAGGACTCCGGATCATCAGGTAACACTTCCAACAACGAAATGAAAGGAAAAATGGGATTAGAAATTGATGGGTAGTGTAATTTTTGTAATTTAACAGGGAGGGTGATAGTTGTAGTTAATGAGACAAGGTATAATATAGAGAGGGGTAAATTTCATATTTCTCTTAAGCATGTTTTATATTGGGGTAAGAGGAGTGACCTAGTGAGGTGAAACAAGTGTTTGGACAGAAAAAAAATGAATTTAGAATCATATATTGAAAGGAAAGCATTGTCTAAAGCTCACAATATATTTGTAAAACAGTTATAAATGCAAATAAACAGCAAAAATAAAATATTTGACATGTATATATATTTTATATACAAATTATTAAAACAGGTAGTGAAAAAAGTATTTGGACAGTTCCAAAATTATGTTTATAATTAATGTTTTGAGTATATTTCATGCTTGAATGTGTTAGAATTTTATGGAATAATCTAGAATGTGTATTACTTAAAGGTGTTAGCTATCTTGATGGTCAGTTCATTCCAAGACGTTGCACTAACAGTACTGCAGGATGCCAAAGCAAAGAGAGCTGTCGAAAGATCTTGAAGATCAAATTATTTCTGCACATAAAGAAAAAGTAGCTATCATAAGATTTCTAAAGACTTAGGTTTACCTGTGAGCACTGTGGGGTACAGAATTAAGAAATGGAAAGCCTTCGGTACTCATGAAAATATGCCAAGAACAGGTGCACCATGCAAAATATCACAAAAATGTTAACGGAAAATAGTACAGCTAGTAAAAAATGACCCTTTTGTGACTCGGAGAGAACTTCAAAAAGATCTCAGCAATGCAGGAACTCATGTATGCAAGAGGACCAGAAGTTCTGAACTTCACTGACAACAATTAAAATCTCGCTCTCCTCGCAAAACCCCATTGCTAAAAAAACATCATTTAAAATCCAGACTTGAATTTGCCAAAACTAATTTACAAAAGCATGATGACTATTATAAGTAAATTTTATGGTCTGATGAAAGCAAGCTTAAACTTTATGGCCACAACGATGCTACCCATTTTTGAGAAAAGATGGAACAGTCTTCAATCAAAAGAACACCATTCCCACTGTGAAGCACGGAGGCGGTAGCATTATGGTTTGGGGATGCTTTGCATATAATGGCACGAGACAACTGAAAATTATTGAGGGCACAATGAATGCAGCCAAATATAATCAGATTTTAGAAGATTGCTTGTAGTCATCAGTTGAGAAATTAGAACTTGAACCAAATTGGGTTTTTCAACAGGACAATGATGCGAAACATACAGCCAAAGCAACATGTGCATGGCTTCAAAACAATAACATCAAAGTGTTGACATGGCCCAGCCAATTGCCAGACATGAATCCAATAGAAAATCTTTGGAGAACACTGAAGAATCAGATTTGTGAAAGGTGACCAAAGAACCTCAGTGAATTGAAAGTTTTTGTAGAAGAAGAGTAGGCTAAAATTCCCACCAAATCATGCCAGGCACTTGTAGAGAGCTACAGTAGCAGACTGAGAGCTGTGGTTGCAAATGAGGGAGGACCAACTAAATATTAAACAGATTTAAAGCATAATTTTTATTCTGTCCAAATACTTTCTTCACTACCTGTTTTAATAATTTGTATATAAAATATATATACATATCAAATAATTTATTTTTGCTGTTTATTTGCATTTATAATTGTTTTACGAATATATTGTGAGCTTTAGACAATGCTTTTCTTTCAATACATGATTCTAAATCCATTTTTTTTACTGTAAAAATACTTGTTTCACCTCACTGTATATATATATATATATATATATATATATATATATATGACAGATGTGATGTGTAAATTGTTACCATTTTATATTTTTAATTTCACACATGTGCATTGTTTGTTTTTGATTTGGTGAACTGCACAGTTTGGTAGGGTCAATTGGGCACTGTCTGTGAGAAAAAGAGCACCATGATCCAATTCACTGCACCAGAAATTTGGAAACAGCATGCCTTACTGCTTGGCATTCATGCTGGAAACTCCAATATGAACTTTTCAGAGTGTTCAGGTGACTTTCTGAGAACAGTACAGCAGATTGAGAAAGAATGGGCAATATATCGAGTCAACATCATGGTGTTTGGAGAGGTTACTAATGATGGCAATGTCATACCTCCATTCATCTTTCTACAGTGCCTCAGACTCAACACATCAAGTACCTTAAGGATGTAGTGCTGCCCTCAGGCAAGAGGGTGGCTGCTGGAAGACTCTATGCCTGGCAACAGGAATCTGTATCATGCCACACAAGCAGGAGAAACCAGTCATGGCTGTCAGACAATTTCTCCAACCACATTACCCCTTACATCTAGCTAACTAACTACCCAATGGGGAGTGCACTTGATCAAGAGACCAACAAAACTCCTTGTAACACCAAAGATAACTGAATGCAAGAATTATGGCAGCATTCACCAACTTAAACAAGGAGATCGTCCAAAAGAGTTGCAGGAGATTCGGAAGTCGTCTGGAAGCTGTGGTTGTAGCCAATGGTGATTTTATTGAATAAATTTACTCTTTAGTAGTTCAAGATATTTTTGTGTCATTTTGGTAAATATATCTGTTAAAATGAGACGTTAGTGTTATTTTCCTTTATGTTTAATTTAGACGATAATTTATCCTTCACACAATGTATATATGAGGGTAAATGAAAAATTAAAGGCAATTTCACATCAACACCTTTATTTCCACTGATGGCAAGCAAGTACATGATGCTGCAGTTCTGATATTGTTCAGTGAGCTTCTTCTTCCTTTCTAAAAAGAAACTTATCAGTTGCTTACAAAGCCATGTCTGCACCATTTGCTGAGCCTCACCATACGAGCTGGATATAACATCTCCTTCAAGTTGCCAAAGATGTGGCAATGAGATAGCAAGTTGTGTTGCACATCAGCGCCTCAATGTTGCTTTTACCATGTAATTTCAAAATCACATTTAATTTCTGATTTACCCTTTTTCATCTGTGTATACACATTTATATATATATATATGTTCAGGTATGTATACCTCTAAAGGTACATGCATGAATGCATGTGTGCATATGCACCAATGTATAAATACAGCACATAAATTCAAACACTAATAAATACAAATATAATTATAATATAACATCCTACAATTAATAGTTAAGATACCACCAAACCAAATAAGAAAACAAAATAATAGCCTAGTGAAGATACATTAATATATGTGTATGTGTGCATGCATGTATATATATATATATATATATATATATATATATATATATATATATATATTCTATTTATATTTTCATTTTATATTAATATTATTACTATTTTAACTATGTTACCATTATTCTTGTTTTTATCCTACTTTTAGTCTTACTAAATTACTATTAGCAATGTGTTTTGTTTTTAGTATTGAGATTATTATTTTTATTCAACTATTTGTTTATTTATTATTATTTATATGTTTTTATTTTTATTCTTATTTTATTTTTATTTCATTGTTATTTTTTTTCATTAGTATCATAATTATATCACTGTATATTTCATTATTAATTTTCCTACAAAAAATAGTTACCCTACCTTGATCTTCAAACATTTTTTCTTAATAAATGTGTCTATTTTTAAATTAAAATTTATAATTCTTATTTTTAATCTCATTTGCAATCTTAAATGCTAATCTGGGCCTAAATCCAAATCCAAAATTAAAATACAATTCATTTAAATAATTAAAAACAATAATAATCCATACTAACAATAAAATATCTTGTGATAATCAGAATTATTAATCAAATGGTGTTAACCCAAACTTGCACCTGAAGATTGCAAAATGCATGAAACTCTGAGTTATGTAATCAATGTGAATTATTATGTGTATATATATATATATATATATATATATATATATATATATATATATATATATTTATTATTTAAGCATTAATATTATTAGTATCACATATATAAAATATTTATCATTTAAACATTTATATCAGTCATTTGTGTAAAAAACTAAATACAACATCCCTAGCCTCCGCCCCACCAAAAAACAAAAAACTAGAATGTTAAAAAAATAAAATTAAAAATGATGGCATGTCTAGAGAAAATAATAATTAGCCACAAATGGCAACTGTCAAAAGAAAAGAGGAAGAAAATTTTGAGGCGAGAGTATAAAGTGAAGAAAAAAACAAAAAGAGGACAAACAATTACAGCATGCTACATGCACAGACATCTGCACAGCCAGGCACATGTGCGTGATGCACATCCACTCAGACGAGTGCACATGCCTGAATGCACATTTGCTCAGACAGGTGCATGACCACATACACAGAAACGTACACCCAAACACAAACAATACAGAAAAAAAAAACTTACACCAACGATAAGTTCATAAAAAAATAAAAAAATAAGCAGTAAATTTCTGAAGAGTGTACAGACAAGTCTGCCTATGAAACTTTAGAGTCAGGATGTTGAAGGCAACATCAATCAAACTTTTAACAAGCTTTTACTTACATTAATTTTTTATATACAGGGTGTTCATAAAGTTCTTGTTCACTTTAAAACCTTTATAACTTTATTTGTATTTGTGATAGAAATAATTTGTAAAAAGGATTAGAAAGAATGAAATCTATATTTTTTAAACTTTTATTGAAATTTTATTTAAGTTTCCACATGTCCTCCATCATTAACAATACAATGTGTAATACGATTTTGCAGTTCATGGAAAACATTTTCCAACCTATTTACAGTAATACCTGAAATCACATTAGTTATTTTAGCTATACTTAAAACTAGGTACATTAAACTTTATAACATTTTTTACAGATTATTTCTATTGCAAATACAAATAAAGTTATAATTTTTTAAAAGTGCACAGAAACTTTATGGACACTCTATATATATATATATATATATATATATATATATATATATATATACATGTGTATATATACATGACAAATGAAAGACAAATATACATGACAAATGAGAGAAAAATTGGAGGAAATTCTGTTGACCTCTAGAACAGGCTAGAGTAATGTTTTTGTTGATAAAATCATGTATGGTTAGTAGAAAGAGCATCTATTACAATTATGCACCAACATAAAATGTTGACGATGCTCAAACACTGAAATTTTGGAATCATTTTTTTTAGTGGGTGGGTTGGAGTGTAATCCCTTTTTTGCATGCTGACAAGAGCTTACTTTTGTTACTAAAGTGAGTGTGCAGAAACTGTAGGATTTTTGTTGTACTATTGTAAATGTTGTACAAGTGGTAATCTAAAAAAATGTTATGGAAAGGTAGACATACATTCATTCCTAAATGTGGCTATTACTTTGGTACTATGTTCATATCTGACATTGTTTACTGCTGCAAAATACACACATCAATATATATATATATATATATATATATATATAAATTCCTAAGAGGATAGAATCCAGGTAGAACTCAATGTCCAGGTCAGAGTAAGAATATAATAGGAAAGGCTCAAACACTAATATTCCATGGTTATAATTTATTACATTGAAATCATAATCACGATCCAAATCATCAGACTTCCAAATTCAAAAAGAAAACTTTCTTTTTGAATTTGTAGGTCTGTTGATTTTGATTGTTATTATTTATTCCAATGTAATAAATTATAATCATTTAATTTTGTTTGAACCTCTATATATATATATATATATATATATATATATATATATATATATATATATATATATGTATATATATGTACACAGTGCGTTCTGCTTGATTATGCAAAGTAATGTTTTCATCTAACGTGTCAATAATTTTTTTTTTTCAGACTTGGTGCTTCTTGCAGATTAAATTCTACTTTCAGACAAGAGAATATGGTCAGTGAAAAAAAAGTTGTATAGTAACATAGGTCTTTTTCTCAAAGTATGTAAAAAGGCACAGTTTCAAGTGTTCTATCTGATTAAGCAATCACCATAAAAATCCTTAATATGGGTAAGAAAAAGGGTCTTACTGAAAACAAGCAAGCTGAAATTACTCACATGCTTGGAAGTGGTATGTCAACGCTAGAAATTTCAAAAAAGTTACATAGAGATCACCATACAATCAAAGCATTCATCTTAGGCAGTAAATCATGCAGAAAGACACCTAAATGATTGCATTTGCGAAAGTTAACTGCCAGAGATCTTCGTAAAATTAAATATGAAGTCTCAAAGAAACTGCATGAAAGTAGTAAAAAAATATCTGAAGCGCTGGAGTGCCCAAAGTTGGTAAAACTACCTGTTGTGAAGTCCTCAACACCCTTGTGAAGAGTCCTATCAAGAGGCCCCCATTGAGCAAAGCAAACAAGATGAAAAGAGTTGAATGGGCACATAGTTACATGAAGACCAATTTTAGCAATGTGATTTTCACCGACGTGTACTGTGCTACCGTTGATGGGCCTGATGGGTGGTCATCTGGATGGGTGTTAAATGGTCGACCGGCAGGAGTACGCATCCATCGACAACAGGGTGGTGGAGGAGTGATGTTTTCGGCTAGGATCCGTGGAAATGAACTAATAGGCCCACACAAAGTACCCAAAGGGCTTAAGCTAAATTCAAATGCATATTGTAGGCTTTTGGAAGATGCCTTCCTGTCCTGGCTTGATGAACAACCAATTCAGAAAAGAAGATCGTTTTCCCCTTCAGCAGGTTAATGCTCCAGTGCATAGATCAAGAAGCCCCACCAATTGGCTATCAGACCATGGGTTCAAAGGGAAAAATGGTATGACCTCCAAACATCCCTGATTTAAATACAATAAAAAATTTGTGGTCTATAGTCAAGAGGAGGATTTATACTGAAAACAAGCATTTCACCAGCTTAGTAGTCCTGTGGAAAGCAATTGTAAGTGCTTGCCAATCAATCAAACCTTCTGAAATTGAAACATTGACGTCAGCAGTGGACAGATGCCTCATAACGGTTTTGAAGAATGGAGGATGTCATGTTTGTTCGTAGCTGTATTAACAGACTTGTTTTTTGTTGTTTAACATGCTATACATATGTATTATGTAACGTAGGACTTAGAGCACATGATGTATTGTCATATGCGCCACAATTCAATTAATAAAATTTAGTATAAAATGTGTTTTCCTTGTTTTATTTTCCATTTGCATAATGAAAGTGAACACTAAATTAGGGCTTAAGTTCATAAATCATTAAAAATGAAGCACGTTTTTGTATATTTTGACAACTTAAAAATGATTGACAAAATAATAAAATAGTATCAACAACACTTTAGCTTTTATTATTCCGAATATATTGCTTAACTTGGATATTTTAGGTAAAAAATAACTTTGCATAATCTAGCAGAACGCACTATATATATATATATATATATATATATATATATATATATATATAGGCATGGTGGAGTAAAGTAATGGGTAGTGGCTCAGATTGAGGAATTGGAGAGCCGAGTTTGAATTCTAGTTGAATACATTATATTCACTTATGTGCTAATACCCTTGGGAAAGGTATGAATCCTCTTCTTCTCCCCCCAGCTATGGGTAAATAGCAGGACAGACTGGGTTCTATAGCCTTGGATAGCAACTAGTCTAGAGAAAGACAACTCGGAATTCAAAACTTGCAGAGGGTTGTTTGGGGACCTCGTGGCATGTAGTTCACCAGATCTCTGTATTCAGCCCTTCAAAAAGTATAGTTGGTTGTGCATAAAGCCTTCACCATTATAATCAAATCATATGTGCTTGTATCTGGGCTGTCTGTTCCAAGGAACTGAGTTGCTTGACCCTCATGCATCGAAAAAAAAGACAGGAGCTTCCAGCATATATACTACAGGGAAAAAGTTTGAGGCCAGCCTGCATTTCTTTGAAAACTCCTTAAAATGAGACATATTTGTATATCTTTAATGCAAGAGATTAATTTCAGTAACTACAGTGCATTTGCTTTTATTTTAAAACACATTATTTACATTATTGAGACTATTATCCTCATCTTTGTTGCCATATTTATTACAATGTTTCGCATACTAGTTTTATCTCTGGCCTTCTTCAAATTAGGAATGTCAAATTGAACCTATTATTTTTGTCACACTGGCGTGAGATTGTTCTTGTTCCACATGCCATGTTTAATGGATGTCGGTTATCAAACATGGCAAAACATAACTAAAACCGGTCTCTAAACAGTCACCATTAAATAAAGGGTTCAGTTTGATATTCCAACCTCCTGAAGAAGGCTGTAAAATACAACTGCCGAACATTGTAATAAATATGGCGGCAAAGATGAGGAGAATTGTCCGAATAATGTAAATAGTGTACATTATTCCTCATCTCAGAAATATAGTTAGACCCTGTCAAAATGTACATTTACATTAATAAGATCCCCTGGGTCGGTGCATATCAATTTCAAATTTAGGAAAACCTGGGGATGTTTACCCCGACACAAGTAACCAATACAATTTACTATACAGTAATATGAAAAGAATATATATGTTATGTTTTGAATGTTTAAGAAATTTTAAAACTAATCCTTCCTTCCTTACATTACAGGTGAGACCCTGCTTTTTTTGATTCCTGCTTAACTTGGCAGAAGAATTTCCGCAGTACACTGCCGTTACTTTATGCTCTAGAGTGCTTGTGAACCAAAGCTATAGGTCATATTATGAAGTGCTATTTAACCCATAGTTGGGGAGAAAGGACGGATTTATATAGACAGATACTGGTCAACACATATTTGATGCAAGTGTGATACACTCTTTCTTGACTAATATAAAGGCACCAAATCCAAAAATTACATCAATTTTTTCATATTAATCACTGTTTTCTCTTTATTAAAATGATGCATTTTGGAAAAAAAATTAATTTCACCACATTTTTTTACTGTGTGAATTCATGGCTTTCAGATTAGAAAATTAAAATCTAAAATCATAATCAACTCAAAACAAACTTTATTAATGAAAATTAATTTGATATACAAATGATGAATGATGACTATAAAAAATGGAATCTATTCATTAGATTTTACGATTCTTGTTTTATAAATAACTAACAATGTGTATAGATATCTCAGTGCACATCAATATTCAAACTATTAAAGGTGATTCATATTCAAACTATTCATAGTCTTATCAGTGTTATACCCATGTATGTATTTTTTGCACATACCATATACTTATAAACATGATCTATATAAAATAAATTTGGTGTTCATTGAATTTATTTGATATGCAATGTGTAGTGTTAAGTATAAATTGAGGACAAAAGTAGTTTTCTTTTACTTTATATCTGAATATAATGTTATTATCATAATTTGTTTAATTTCTAGACTTTAACACGAAAGCAATGACTTCAAGCAGATGATGCAAATACAATCACAATTTCATATATTGCATACTAGCAGTAGAGCCCAGCATTGCCCGGGGATGTAACAGTAAAAGATAGATCAACCATCATAAAGACTAAAAAATAAAATTGACAAAGATTATTGTTTAAGGTTGACGGACACGCATGTATTGATTATTTTTTTTTTTTTTTTTTACGAATTGGTCAAACCCAAACTCAAACAAATCAATCGTTATGAGTCTACTGATTGAATAGAATTTTTCAATTTAATATAAACAATTGTCTTGTAAATAGAATTTTAAAACTATTCTGAATGTAAAAATAAAGAAAAAAGTTTGCAAGACAATAAGAAACACTACCTGCCAAAAAAAAGTGAAGTTTTGTTGAAATCGGTTGAAAAATGTAGAAAATCCGATCCAATATATAAACGAACAGACACACACACACACAACCTGAGTTTTATAATAAGTATGATGTGGCAAGTTTAGAAAATGAATAACAGAAAATTGATCAATAATTTTGTCAGAAAAGGTTATCATGATTACTTTGAAGTGAAGTTGGGTGAGCCGGACAAATCATGGATATCACATATTCTCTGCAAAAAATACCAGGAGGATTTATGTCAATAAACTAGGGGTACTTGAACTTTACTTATGTTTGGCATTCCAATGATTTAGCATGAGCCACAAAATCACATTGACAATTATTACTTCTGCTTAAGCGATTTTGCTGTCTTGAAGAAACAAAAAAAAAGAACTATCCTTCTTTCAATTAAGCTATGAAACCTGTGCCACAACCTAATGAAATACCAATTCCTTTCTTCAAAGGCTTTAGACCCATTGACATTGAAGAATCATCAACATGAGTGAGAATGACAATATTTTTGATAGATTATCATTTGAACCAATAGTGTTTGATCAAGGAAAACTAAATGACTGAATCAGTGATTTAAGTTTATCAAAAGAATTTGAAGAATTCTCAACTTCAATACTGAAGAAAAAAAATCTCCTTAAGTTATATTTTATAACAAGAGAGATGCTGAATTTATTTTCTACTTCAATCAAACCAATGAACTTGTATATTGTAATGATATCAGAGGAATTTTGCTGTGTGTTAGTATTCATGACTATGACACAAATTCATGGTAACTATTCATTGAGAGCTCAAAGTGTGGTTTAAAATTTATTTTGCTGTACAACACCAATGTATATGCATCAATACCCATTGGACACTGCACAATGCTGAAAGAAAAGCAAGAACCTATCAAGGAGATAACAGAAGGAATAAATTACTTTCATCATAACTAGATAATCTGTGTTGACTTGAAAATGGTGACATTTTAATCAGACTACACTAAGTTCCTTTTTTTATGGGACAATAGAGCCAGACGTCTATACTGGGATAGAAGAGAATGGCTGGTCAGTGTAGAAATGAAAGTTGGAGAGAAAAATATGCCAACTAAACCTCTAGTTCCCAGAGATAAAATCATTCTTCACACTTCTACATATCGAATTAGGACTCTTGAAGCTGTTTGTGAAAGCACTTGATAAGTAAGACCAATGATTTCAGTATATTTGCAGTGCATGTCCTGGTCTCAGTATAGAAAAACTGAAACCAGATATTTTTGATGTACCTGCCATTCGAAAACTCATCAAGGATGACAACTTTACAAATTCTTTGAATGTTAAATCAAATACCTGGATTTTATTTGTTGCTGTCATAAAAAAAAGAAACTTTGTTGGTAATCACAAGATGGATGGCTATAGGAAACAAGTTAACAGGAGCTTGTTGCTAACATGAGTATCAAACTACATTTCTTGCATAGTCATTTAGACAGGTTTCCAGAAAACTATTGTGCTATGAGGAACAAGGAAAAGGATATAAAAGTCATGGGGTACAGATATCAAGGGAGATGGGATAAAAGAAGGATGGTAGATTACTTTTGAAGCCTAAAGAGGAACAAAACTGCAGATCATTCACAAAAATCAAAAAAGCAAAAGTTCTTACCATGATTGTTCTTTTTTAGTTTTTAACTTCATATTTAATCTAACATATCTGTGTTCTGAACTACCTTACTTCTAACCTCATAGTTGAAACTTTATTTGATTTGCATTTGCATAGCTATTCATCTTTTGATATTCAGACAAATGGCTTAAAATAATCAAATTCTCCATGTTTGCCCATCATCTGAAGCAAGAAAACTAGAGCTGAGATAAATGACTATGATATTCGAATTCAGCACCATGAAATTGTTTAAAATTAGCCATGATATCCCTTGAACCTGTAAGGAGACAGAAAGTGATTATCTCTCTTTGGTAGATATAAATCATGTAGGTCATGTGACAGCCACTTAGTGATGCCACTTCATATATGGATAATAGTGGCCAGTCATTTAGTTGGTTTACAGCATCCAAAGGGAAAAGTTGGTTTCTTTTAGCCTGGGCCAAAGAGGTTAAATCTGTCTCCTCCAGCAAATGCTAAAGCTTATAAACACATGGTGCCATTTCCCCTTGCAAATATATCTTCCCCAGATATAGAAAGAAACTTTGCCTCACAGTCCTCAATTTAGAAAAAAAACAAAACTCATTGTTTCCAGTTGGTGGAATATGTTCTGACCTGGGACATTGTAGATGAATCCGGCCCATTTGAATTTGAACTCCTAAACATAGCTTCTCCAGAAACACCAAAGAATCTTATGTATAAGTAATTATATGTAAGAGCCTTTTTGTTCTTCCTTACACTATGATTTGGAATATATATATATATATATATATATGTATATATATATATATATATGTATATAAATAAAAAATGTAAGATATAAAAATCCGGTGTTCTTATAGATATTTTATTTTTACAAAATAGTGCTCAATGTAAATTTACAGATATTAATATTATAAATTAATTGATTTAAAATATGTTTTTTTTTTCGCTACACAGTTCCAACCATGTTTCAAAAATAGAAGCTAAAAACCCCGAATTTAATTTTGCAATTAAATTAAAAGCATTAGTTCATTTCATCTTCAAGCGAATTTTGGAGTAACTTTTAAAAATTACCGGGTTTTAAAGACACAGCTAAAATCACGTTTCCATGGTTACAGAATATTCTACTTAAATTGAACAAGGATGTCTCGATTTTCCTTATGTCAGTATCATTGTATCAGTTATTAGCTACAATTTGGTAAGGGGGTAGGGATGTATTTTAAATTAAACCTGACATCAGTTGAATGGATGTCGTCTGAATTTTTTTTTTTTTTTTTTTTTAATTGTTAACGGTAAAAAAAAATTTAGACGTCATTTTTAAATTTAAAGATTTTCAGGGTTTTTTTTTTTTTTTTTTTTCCTAATACTTTTTATTTAACTACGATATGTATGTATAGTTTTCTGTATATCTTAGTGGTATAAAAGTCTTTCTGAGAACAAAACATGTTTGTCATTTCTTTTCCTTTCACCCATTCCATTTCATCTGTCAAATATGATGTTAGTAAATGGAGGCAATGCAAAAGTGAGAATAAAATCTTTCTTTCATAGCTCCCTCTTGTTATAAACCATTTAAAAACAAATTGTGTAGGACAGTGTTATCAATACCATCAATCTTTTTGTCAATAAAACCACCATCTTAATTACTGTTTCACAAGTTCTTGGCATTTTGTCCAACAGTTTTTGAAAAAAAAAAAGTAGATGGCAAACTTTCCCAAGCATTTCTCAATCACTGAAAAAGCTCACTCTGACACTTGGGGTATTCTCTTTGAACTCTCCTATCAAATTCATCCCATAGTAATTCAGTGTGAGATAGTTTATGAGTATGAATCATAAATTCCAAAATGTTGTTATATTTTATCTAAATGATGAAGACAGATCAATTACTCCCCCCAATACCACCACTCAAAAAAAAAAAAAAGACAAATTGAAGATTGCTACTCAAATTGCTATGCAATTGTCAGGTGATGTATGTATAACATGAATATAAAATAATATGTCATTTCTTTCTATAAATATGGAAAATATCCCTGACAAAATATTACTATCAAATTATAAAGTCTCAGTATGTTTTAATCAATGATATAAAAATAGGTGGTTCAGACAAGAATAATTCTTGAAATCACAGACTTGACAAACACATACAAATATATAAATATATTTAAATATATACCTATGCCATGTACATATTTTTATCTATCTCTGAAGTACAATTATATTGTAAGCATGAAGATATGACATACAAATAAAAATCATTCTAAATCAAAAAACTTACTATGGCTAAGTATATATATATATATATATATATATATATATATATAAAAAGTGAACATTGAAGTTAACACTCAGAGGCGACAGGCTGTTTCATACTGGACAGAACCGTGATTGCTTCCAGCATGAAACATCCTGTCGCCTCCATGGAATTTGACTTCAATGTTCACTATATATATATTTATATATGCTCTATCTCTGATATTGAGCACTTTAATATAAACACCTTAAAACTACATTTTTCTTCATATATATATATATATATATATATATATATATATATATATATAGATATTCTGGTAAGATGAGAATGAATGTTGGATTTTTCCTTGACTATTTATATATATATATGGGTCAGTGGTGCATTGTAGGTAATCTATTCTGGCGGTTATTTTTGCAGGAGTGGCTTGTTTGTTTATTGATTTATTTGTTTGGGTTAATTTATTTATTTTTCATTTTCATTTTGTATTTTATTCTTTACGGTTTTTGATGTTTTATTAACTTCGTAAAAAATTGGTGGGGATTTGTTTAGGTGGCTTTTTAAATAGTTAGTCTTGGTCTGGGAAGATAATTAAAGCTATTTATTCTTTCAATGTTTTGAATGCTTTCCATAGTCTATTCTGTTATTTTGCCCAGGGTGGGGACAGTTTTTAATTTATTTATTTATTTGTATTTATTATTTTTACTTGTTTTTGCTTATTTATTATTTTTTCTTAATTCTAATGATGATTTTAGTGGGGACGAGTTGTTAATTTCTTCATTTATTTATTTATTTGGATTAATTTTTATTTGTTTTTACTTATTTGCATATTTTTTGGTATATTTTTATTTATTCTATTTGGTTTTCGATTATTGAGTAACGTAGTGTTTTTTTTTTATCATTAAATATTAGTTATACCTATTTTTACCTCCACTTTTTGTATTGTTTGTTGTCTATTCTAAAGGTTATTTTGGTGGGATTTGTTTATTATTATTTACTTTATTTATTTATTTGGGTTGATTATTTTTACTTGTTTTTTATGTATTTCATTTTTATTTTTATTTTTATTTATTCTATTTCATCTATTCTAATGGGAGTGCTTTGTTAATGTGTTTATTATTTATTTGGGCTAATTTATTTTATTAGTTTTTTTATATTATTTTGTTTATTTGGATTTATTCATTTCAGTTTTTGATTTTCAAGTAATGTAGTAAAAAATTGTTTTCATGTCTGCATTTTGTAATGCGCTCAGATCATTTATTTAGTAGTTTATTTTGGTCTGGGAAGGTAATAACAGCTATTTTTTCCTCCAAAGTTTGCAGGTTTTTGATTGATTGTTGTAGGTTGATGATCTTTTCCTTATTTTCCATGATATTTTTGGTGTGATATGCATTTAGTTTTTTAATTTCCCAGACATACTTGGAAAGAATTGTACTGTTTGCATATTTACTATTTGTGAAAGATGTTTTGTGCACATAGATGCTTTGTTTCCAGGGTCCATAATGAGTTAAATCAGAAGGAATCCCACACTTGTGACCTCCTGCCATAAAGAGTTAAATCACCAGGCATCCCACACTTGGGACCTCTTGTTTTCATGAACTAATTTACCAGACATCCTACTCCTACTCTAATGAATTAAACTACCAGGTATCCCATACTTGTATCCTCCTACCCTAATCAAGTATATAAGCAGGGAGGAAGATTGTAAGTATTAGATGCCTGGTGTTTTAGCTTATTATTCTACTGATATAAAAATTGCAATTTGGTTTGTTTGTTTGATTTTATGACATGTCAACCCTTGTTATTTAATACTGTGTTTTGTTTGGAGCACCCTCTGAAGATCAAACCTGCTTCTTAATAATAAAAGTCTAGCGCTTACCATATGCTGAGAAAAAAATTAGTAGAATACTTGTATGTAAAATCATGGAAATATTCAGCAATACCAATGAAAGCTTTTCCTAGGTAGTTGGTAAATTTTTAAGTAACCTCTTTCTACAATAATCTATAGATGTTTGTTTTGTAAATACAGCATAACTATCTATTTACTTTTGTGTAAGTCTTTATTTATGGGCTTACCAATCTACCAGTAGAAGACAACAATCCTGCTTTCCCTCCTGAGGTCAATGTACTGATGTTGAGTGAGGTTATATTGATGATGTTGATATAGTTCTGGGATAAGAATGATCATGAACAGAAAATCAGCATCTTCTACAAAGTGTTCCAAGAAATAGGACTCAAGATAAACCTTTCCAAAAGAGAAACTATGGCTTAGAATTGGAATAAAAGCAGTGATGGCATATACCTTGAATTCATCACAAAATTTCAAGATGAGAAATTAGTAAATACTAAACATTTTAAATACCTTGGTGTATGGATCAGTTGAAACAAATTTTCAACATAGGCAGTTTTTTGCCCAATCATACAAATTACTACAAAATTAAAACATTAGCCTGAAAACTCAAGTTTTTAAATAACTTCATCAGATCAAGACTTTTATATGGATGTCATTCAGGGCATCAAACACATTCAGAGGATGTGAAGAAAATTCTGGAAAAAAGTACTTACATGTTTTTGCTGTCCAAGAAGGCACAAGCCTTCAACCAAGGCAGGAATAATTTTGTTTAAATTATAAATAAATGTCCGGCCCATAACATCGAAGATGACTTCACCTTAAAAGAAAAAAAAGAAAATTATTTCAAAATAAATTATATGCATCTATGCTGATCTCATTTTCCCTAATGTCTGATATGTCTGCCATATTAAAAAAAAAACAGAAACTATGGAGCCATTTTGTTTTAAATGAATTTCAAATGTAAATTTCATTACAATTTTTCTTTAGTCCCTATCATGTGATCAAAGCACTGCAACAATGCGATCAAAACACTGGAAGAAATGTGAAGTCTGCAAGAGAGACTATCTTGAAAGATAAACCTCATTTGTTCACATCCTATGTGAATATCTTGGTCAGCCTATGAACTTTTGAGTGGATCCTCATACAATAACAGTCCACCAATTAGCAGTACCTAGATGCATACAATGACAAGATATTTTAAAATATGTGCTCCATTTTTTTGAGCCAGGAGATTTTTCTTGCTGTATGATGAGGATAAAAAGCACAAGTATTTATTTATAGACTGCAAAAAATTATCATTATTTCACTACTTTGCTAATGTAGACCTGACCTTTATTTTGATTTTCTTTTTTTCAACAAAAAGCAGCGAGAACAGAAATTCTTTTTCAAGGTGAGATTTGATTTTTTCCTTCATGACCATATTTCAGAGCTTTCATTTATTTCTTACAAATAAGTTATAATTGGTAAGGCTTTTTGATATAAACTTGTATAAGACAAGAAAAAACAATTTTAACTGCACTGTTATGTAATATCAGTCCCCCTATATTGCAGTGAATGTCGGACAATTACCTTACAGATGAAGAAGAGACATAAGGTAGCAGATGATTCTAGAATGATGATGAGAATACCATGGACTGAACGTGTAATGTGATTTTACAAAATGGAACCAAAAAATACTTATGAATCTGAAGGACCAAAGGAAATTTGTGGCTTTCACCACACAAAAATGAAAATCACTTGTAACACGTCAGGAAAATAACTCACGAACGCCGTAAAAAACTGCCCCAATTTTCCTCCAACAACACCAACTGCTTTATCGAGGAACCTATTTTTTGATTCGTCGACAGCAGGATAGGATCCACCATTTGCATATTAATACACTCTTATAGCGACTCCTGCAACGAACTTACTTCTTTTTCCAGAGGTAAGTCGCTATAAGAGTTTGAGGATTTTGGAATCCCTCTTGATCTCACATAAAACACGAACTTTTTTCCGGTACCCTTATCTCGTTCACTACAGGATCATAAAGGTGAGTTTTTTTTCAGAGCACATAATGAGGAAAGAGAGCTTGGAAAATTTGATACTCACTGGACATACTGAAGGCAAGAGAGATAGAAGAAAGTAGTGCAAAAAAAAGAATGAAAATAGTTCTGTTAGCAGAACAGGGATATAGGAGGGATAGCAAAAAGATAATAGTTACTAAGAACTAGAAGAGAGAGGAAACTGGGGAGAGCCTTGATCGTCCACATCAAGAAGGCACAAAGAAAAAGAAAAAGGAGAAAAGTACCACAATCTTACGAATTTACCCTAATACTTGTAAAATCTGTAACTATACAGCAGTTTAGATTTGAGTCTGTGTCAAAAAAGGTTATTAGTAAATCTGTAAAGATAGTTAAAATTCTAGCTAAATTGCTCATGTTACCTTTGTTTTAATATCCTTGGGGAAGGCATGGATTCAGTTTCCTTGAAAAAAAAATGGATGAGTGACTTATATAGTTGACTAACCATCTCGAAGTAAAATCAATAACTATTATTTTGTTATCTGTTCATATTTCTGAGATTAGGTATAATAATTTACATTATTTACATTGTTCATGACGTTTTGGCTGTTGTATACTCCAGCTTTCTTCAGGTGATTGGAATTTAGAACTGAACTCTTTATTTCATCCACAATGATAGATTGTTCTTGTTCCACGTTCCAGGCTTCTCCTGGAGGTCTCAGTTATCTCCCTTTAATTCAACTTTCCAAGTTTTCTGTTCCCCACTGCTGTAACCAGGTACTGAACTCACAACACTTTGGGTCAAGTTACTGGATCCAACCAACACTTTTATCGACTGGGCTATGTTTTTAGTTGGTATTTGTCTCCCCTTGAGAACAATTTCAACATAAGTTCCTGCAGGCATGAGGGGACAGATAAAAAACTTCTTTCATGTTTTCTAACCTTTGCATTTCAGCATATCACAGATTTCACAAAAAAATTCTCTCTCTACCTCTCAGTGCAGTAGGGAGGTACAGCTTTAGGAAGTAGGTCCCCCAGGGCTTAATATACAACTTTCATATCTTTGTTCCAAAAGAAAGCAGGGATTTTATTTTTATTAGTTGATGTATCTGGTAATAGTAATGTTAAAAGGCAATACTAGCAGTTTCCTTATAAGGAAACATTTGGAATTCATCGAGCAAACAGCCAGTGCTACTGGCAGTAGAAATTTATAAAATCTTTCTTAAAACAATTTTTCAAGAAAATAGGTTTCTCAAGTACATTAGCTATTATTTCTCTTTTCATTAGTGATGGATGTTTCCTTCCTAACTATTTGTCTGAAGTAGTGTGGAATGTCAACATGTTGATTATTTTATTATTTTCTCTTTGAGTTATGTGTGATGTTCATTTTAGTTTCTTCTTCAAGTGATGTGGTTTCTCTTATTTGGTACAGTTGATTGTTATTCTGTAGTTCCAGTCTACAGGATTCAAAGAAGGATGGTCCTCATGTAAATCTACAGGCTTCATTTTCTGGAAGCCATTTTTAATCATTGATCTGAGAAAGCTGTTTCATACACCTAATAGTTTATATATTTATAAACGAGTTTGGTGCCATACATAACAGTCATATGAAAGTCGCGATCCGAAAAGGTTATTTAAGATCATGACACGAGTTGTTAGGTTAATGTTTTAGTTTTGTAGAAAGTAATCATGTTGGGAAAAAATACCAACTACCTCTAGATTATTTTGTGCAACATTTCCTTATACTAAATTTGTATTTTAACAGAGGATGGAAAATGTGACAGAGAAATCCAAAGGCATATTAGAATTGCAGATATGCTTCCCAAAAACTAAGCATGATATTAAGAAATCAGAAAATCTCTGTAGAAATAAGTGTTCAACTGCTATTTAATATCAGTGCTTCTATATGTCAGGGAATGTTGGACAATATATTCACAGATGAAGAAGAACTCAAGGTGATTCTAGAGAAAGATGTTGAGAATACCATGGACTGAACATGATTAATGAGAAAGTTTTAAGGATAATGAAAACAAAAATAGATATTTATACTTAAAATCGGGAAGAGACAGTTGAAATTTCTAGAAAAAATGATGAGAAGAGAAGGTTTAGAGAATTTGACACTTACATTAGATAATGAAGGCAAGACAGAGAAAAGCAGCATATAACTTAGATAATGAGTTTTTGTAAATGGATGATGGAAAAAGGACTGGGAAGGATGATGAAATGACAAATTTACTTAGAGCTGAAAAGATAGGTGGGTGTAGCCTAATGGTTAACAGCATGGAAAAGAGAGTTTGTAAGATGCCTTCCAAAAGCTAAGCAAAGTATTAAGAAAAAGGAAAATTTCATTGGAAACAAAGAAAAGAGTACTGAAATGTTGTGTAGTATCAGCACAAAGCCTACCTAATGAGTTTGTGTAAGTGGGAGGCAGAACATGGTGTAGAAGAGATGACAAAAGAGAAAATTTACTAAGCACTACAAAAAATGAGGAAATTGTGAAGAACCATGATCACCAACATCCTGAAGAGACATGGCACAGAGAAGAAAAATAAAAAGAAGAGGATGAAGAAGAAAAAGAAAAAAAAGAAAAAGAAGATGATGAAAAAAAAGAAGGAAAAGAAAAAGAAGAAAAAGACAAAAAAAGAATAAAATTCAAATTCTAGCAGAGGCTTTTTGCATTCACTTTGCACTAATCCATTTGCAAAAGACATGTATACATCTCTACTCTTTCCCCCTTACCTATAGGTTAAATAACATGACAGAATGGGTTTCCTAGCCTTGATTGGTAACCCATCTAGAAGAAAGACAATTCTAAATTCAAAACAGTGAAGTAGCAAGAAACATCTTCCATATCATTCCCCAGAACTAAGGTGGTGAACAGTTGCTTCTTCCTTTATGTGCTATATCCTTTCAAAAGGTAAGCAGTTATGACTCTTCCCAACTTCCTGTATTTACCAGCATGTCACTCAAACTGACAAGTAGCTTATTCTTATTTACCTTCAATATGTGCTTTGAATGTTACATTCATGATGCACAGTTTACAGATTTTAAAAATAAAAAGAAAGCTATGAATAGCCATGATCACCTATATTTTTGCAAGAGGAGGAAGCAAAACAAACAATGATTAAGAAAGCAGCTGTAGGTAGCAGACTAATGACAATTTTTTTTTTTTGTTGATGTGTCTGTAATTAATAAATCATATTTAATTTATCCATCTAGCCTGAGACCAGCAAAAACATTTCCACAGTATTTAATTAAATATAAACAGTTTGGGAAACAATTATACACCACAGTCAAATCACAATTGCCAAGTTTTACATTAAGCAAAATGCATAATTACACAAATCCCAGAGTGAATTTCTCAGAGAGAAAACTTTTCGACCTTTTTGAAGAACTCATTATTTCATTTTTTTTTTTCCTCAAGACAGGTTTCGGTTGTCTAAGCTGGGTATTTTAAACTTTAACCTTAGTCCATACCTAACACTACTAATTCAATAACAATGAACTCAAAATTATTTCCTGTAAATCATGTTTGGATAAAACGGGAAAATACTATTGGTTATTTGATTTTTGAATAATATATTCAAGTCCTGTAATTGATTATCTCTCTCTCTCTCTCTCTCTCTCTCTCTCTCTCTCTCTCTCTCTCTCCCCTTGGGGGTTTTGTTTATCTAAATGTGAATAAGTGATGATTTTGGTTTTTGTAATTTGTCTATATTATGCAACTGGTTCCTGAAATGATACCAGATAAAAAAAAAAGATAATTATACTTCTTTTGGCATATTTCAAAGAAACAATACTATTATTACCATAACTTACTTTTATTTACATTATGTATTGCCAGGCTAATATATTAACTTTGTTATTACAAACACAGCATTTCTACAGTTGTACACTTCGGCCTTCTTCAGGTGTCTTCATGAAACCTTCAGGGAATATTAAACTAAATTCTTTTATTTACCTTATTTACATGTAGCTTATCTCATCTTTATTGTTACTATCACAATGTTTCAGCGGTTACATTTTACATATGGCTTGCTTACAAGCAGAATTGTTCATAATCATTTTTGGTTCTCACCAGTCGAGATGCAATTGTAATGCACTGAAACAATAAAATTATTATATATATATATATATATATATATATATATATATATATATATATATATATTATATATCTTTTGTTCCTTTTCAGTAAGATATTTGTTTTCAACAACATTTAAAATTTTATCAGTACTGCATCTTTGTAGTGAGTAAAATGGTTTTATCTATATGATAAAATTATAATAAATATATATATATATATATATATATATATATATATATATATATATATATATATCTTTTGTTCCTTTTCAGTAAGATATTTGTTTTCAACAACATTTAAAATTTTATCAGTACTGCATCTTTGTAGTGAGTAAAATGGTTTTATCTATATGATAAAATTATAATAAATAAATGGATCTCCTCAGGTCTCCCAGTATATTACAATTACTACTTGAATAAAATTTTTGAACCAACTTTTTTATAACCTTCTATCTACAAGGATAGATTGAACTGGCAAATTGTTGTTTTCCTTGTTTTCATTAAAACTGAGTCTGTAATACCAGTCTAAGGGAATGAACTCACAATAAATAGTACGGTAATTCACGTTACAGACAAATAATTTCTTTTTTTTCTATATAACATGCTTATATTTTTAACAAACTTTATATCTGCATCAAATTTCTTATAACTTTTGGCAGTACTGATAAAATTTTAAATGTTGTTTAAAACAACAAATATCTTACTGAAAGGGAACAAAAGATATATATATATATATATATATATATATATATATATATATTTATTACAATTTTATCATATAGGTAAAACCATTTTACTCACTACAAAGATACAACTTTGTTTCGGTGCATTACAATTGCATCTCGACTGGTGAGAACCAAAAATGATTATGAACAATTCTGCTTGTAAGCAAGCCATATGTAAAATGTCACTTCCTTTTTTTCCATTTGTTTGGGAAAAAATATACATAAAGCAAAAAGTTGACAGAGTGAAACAATAGTGTTTCTTGATAGCAGTTTATATATGATAAAATTGTAATAAATAAATAATTATCCGTCTACTATCAGTATCAAGCCCTCTTTTGGATTAATGCCACGAATGTTAGAATTTATATATTACTTTCATTCTCATCCCATTGGATATAAAAGGCAAGACTTTTACTATTAGAAAACAATTCTTCAAACTTCTTTCCAAATAGCTCTATAACAGTGGCATCGTACCTGATCCTTTAATTGACATCACAAAATTGATGAAACAATTCTTTACTCCTTTGTCTGTTTTATGTCTGACTATAAATAATGTTAGGTAATTGAATGACAAACTGAAAAAATTTCTATGTAACTAATTTTGTCCACTGAAAGGATTTCTTTGGACTGAAGCACATGGGAGACCTGAATGTCAAGTTAAGATTAGAATGAGCAGGCAAAATAGTTGGCAAGTTTGAACTAGGAATGAGAGCATTGAAGGTTGTGTCAATGGTGCACAAAATTATGAAATAATGGCCAACACCTGATTCTAAGAACACCGAAGATGCCTACAGACATAGAGAAACCAGAAAGACAATGAAAAAATAGTCAGATTGATTATGTAACTATCAGCAAAAGATTCAGAATTTCAATTGTACCCTGCAAGACATAACTAAGTGCCAACTGCAAGAGTGACCATCTTCCAGTCACATGCTACATCGGAATAAAAATATAGAAACTAAAGATAAACAAAGTAACATCTAACATACATTCCAACTGACTTCAGGAGAATACATGTTTCAAGGAGATGTATAAAAACAGACTTATGAATAAATGGAACCTGAACAACACTACAAATTCAAAGTGGAAAATTCTCTGAGAAACACTAGTGATATCACCGAATGAGATAATCTCAAGGAAAATAATACAAGAAATGGCAAGTAATAAAGAATAAAGACAGAAATTAGAAACAGATGTAAGCAAGCTAATAGGGAATGACTCAATTAAAATTGCACAGAAATAGAAAGGATGAGCAACACAAATAAAGCAGTTATGCATAACAGAATAAAAGAATTAACAGGAGAAATGTTGAGCCAATCAAGCAGTTGTATAAAATCAAAGGAAGGAACACTGACCATGGTGAAGGAGAGAATACTCCAAAGGTGAAGTCAATACATACTTTTTTCCTGATGTCCGAGAAACCTAAAATGCTTAAAATATGGAAGGGCCTAAACACAAACACATACATACATAAACATACATATATATATATATATATATATATATATATATATATATATTATATATATATATATATATATATATATATATATATATATATATATATATATAAAATATATATATATATATATATATATACGATATATATATATATATATACATATATATATATATATATATACGAAATATATATATATATATATATATTATATATAAAGTATATATATATATATATATATATATATATATATATATATATATATATATATATATATATATATATATATATATATATATATATATATATATATATATAAATATATATATATATATATATATATATATATACATATCTATACATATATATATATATATATATACATACATACATGCATATATATATATATATATCTATACATACATGCATACATATATATATATATATATATACACATATATATATATATATATATATATATATATATATATATGAAAAAATCTGTGTATAGATTAAATATTTTGATACATATATATATATATATATATACATACATGCATACATATATGTATACATACATACCTATAAACATATATATACATACATATAGTGGTTTCCAACTCGTGTCTGAGTATGGCCATTACTACATATCTTTTTGGAGAATCTCTACAGATATACTGAATGAATGTGGCTCTTTAGCCCAGCAAGGGACCTAAATACTCTGGCACAAACAGGACACTTAAGAGTTTCAACTGCAGGTGTTACATTATCATGCAATTTAAAATGTTGCATGAAACTATATATATATACGCATATATGGACCTGCATGTCTTACTGCAAATATCACATTTCAGTCGCTGGATGTCTACAGCTTTATAGTCAATTACCAACCTGCGTTGGTGCACTCTCAAGTGATTCCTTAGACTAGCCATTGACAAACACACTCTACCACAATCTGTATACATCAGAGTGAGCTGCCTACAGGTGTCATCAGTAAGTTCAACAGAGATACCTTTAAAACATCTCTTTAAGCCTTATTGCGTGCCTCCTCTTCTCCTAATCAAAGTGATGCCTTCCCTCTCCAAGCAACAGTTTAGATTATTGTAACATATCTTACTTATTATAAAACACAGATTGTTGTGTGTGTGTGTCTCGTTTATATATTGGATCAGATTTCCTACATTTTTCAACTGATTTCAACAAAACTTCACAGGACTACATAAAATTACCTTTAGAATTGGTTCTGACAGTGCCAAAAATTGGAAAAACACAATTTTTTGCACAAAATCAATTTGAAAACATGATAAAACACGATTCTGTCGCCAGAATGAAAGGGGGACAACTCATATCGAGTTATACTTATTATAAAACCCAGGTTGTTTGTGTGTGTGTGTGTGTGTGTGTGTGTTCCTTTATATATGAGATCGGATTTCCTACATTTTTCAACCAATTTCAACAAAACTTCACTTTTTTTTGGTAGGTAGTGTTTCTTATTGTCTTCCACACTTTTTTTTTATTTTTAAATTCAGAATGCTTTAAAAATTTTATTTACAAGACAATTGTTTATAATAAAATTCTTTTCAATCAGTAGACTTATAACAATTGAAAACAATGTTTTTGTTTGAGTTTCGGTTTGACCAATTCACAAAAAAAAAAAAAAAATAATTAAGACATGCATGTTCGTCAACCTTAAACAATAATCTTTGTCAATTTTATTTTTCAGTCTTTATGATGGTCAATACTTGATCTATCTCTTACTGTTACATCCCTGGGCAATGCCGGCTCTACTGCTAGTATATATATATATATATATATATATATTGCAAGGAAAAGATATAATTTGTTTCTTATAGGCATTGTGAAATATGAAAATAAAAAATGAGAAATGAAAACACTTACAAGGGAGACCAAGCGGTTTCGTTCCCAAGCTCATCAGGGTCGACTGGGAACAGATTAATAATTTATTGCAAAAATACATTTACTCCCACAAACACACTACATACAATTAAAACATTAAAAATTGAAATGATTAATGGCATGAGGGAAGACCAATATCAAAACAACGCGAATTTGCTCAATGAAAAAAAAGGGGTGGGGATGTATGATTCACAGACATTAAAGTCTAATAATGTGAAGTCCAAGGAGACAGTCTTTTTGCTTACAAAGAAACGGCTCCCTGAACTGGATGTATAGAGACTCCAGAATATATATATATATATATATATATATATATATATATAATGTATGTAATTTTAATGGATTTTATCCATCATTATTAGTTATTACTATAAATGTTATTTCACATTAAATATGTTTACTCACTAAAAATAATACATTTATATTAATAAAAAATGAATATAAGTATCTAAATATGCATTTTCTTGAGTTCATATATATTTATATATATATATATATATATATATATATATATATATATATATAGAGAGAGAGAGAGAGAGAGAGAGAGAGAGATAGATATGTATGTATGGTTGGGTGTGTTATTGTAGTGTGTCAAAAGATATGATATATTTATCATTTCCTGATTCTATATTTTCCAGACTTTGTGATGTAAGATATTCTGGTCACCAGCAAGAATAAAATAAAAATTCTGCACCAAAGCCTGGAAATTAATAAGAACCAATTCTTTTTCCTTACAATAATAGACAAAAGAAGTGAATGTACTAAGGAACATGGAGTAATTAAAACCAAACCCCAAAATAGAAAAAAAAAAAACAATTTCTTCACCTAAATATTGTTCTGATTAAAAAATGGTGGCAATAATAAATAGAAGGAAATACATGACCAGGAGATCATTTTTTTAAGATGAAAGATTCAAGTGTTGCCAGGCAAAGAGCGTTTATTTGCCAAATGAGTACCAGAAAAGGAACAGTAGGCAAGCAGGGGCTTGGGAATTATGTGTTATTCTTGAATATGCAGTGCCACCTTCAGAATAAAATGAATAAAAAGGATTCTTGGCTCATCAGCCCAAAAAGAAAATAAATAAATAAAACATAAAAAGTGTGAATGCTAAGAGAGAGATAATTAAAAAAAAGAGACAATTCAAGTGCAATACCTCAATTGAGAAAATTAAATTTGGAAATATAAAGAAAAAAGTGAAAAATAAATAAAATTGTTCTAGCAGTTTTTTGTTTTTTTTGGTAGTAATTTTTTCCTTATCTTTTTGTTTTTTTTTAATTATTTGTCTTTTTTCATACCCATGGGAACCTTTTTTTTTAATCTGTTCTTTGTACTAAATTTTCAACAGCAACAAAAGATCAATCATCATCATATCAATACCACTACCATCATCACATTGTTTTTTCCAGTCCCCTATCATTTCCTTCTGTCTTGCTTCTGAATTTTATGCTCGATCATCCTTCTAGTTATTCTTTGAATTCATAAATGTGAAGCCCTTGCATCACAATTATCATTTTACTACTTTACCATACTGTCAAAAATGGTTGCATATTTTGTTAATCCTGGCAACTGTTATGATCTCAGCAGAAAGTTTTGTAACATATTTTTATAATTGTTGTATTTTTCTCTTTTATTAACTTGGTTGCTTCCCCTCATAATTTTGTAGTTATCTTTCAACTGGCATAACAAAAAAACATTACCACCAGGAATTACTAGTTCAAAAGAAATGAAATTTCGATATTAGCCTATTAATAGCCAATGTATAATCTGGTATTAATTGTAAAAATTAAAATAAAATCCAGTGTTAATTTTAGGCTTCTAAAAATATTTGGCATTAATTATTTGTTTCTAAAGAAAGCATGTATTAGTCTATAAAATATTCGGTATTAATTTATTTAAAAAAAAAACAGTATTAATTATAGGTTTATAAAAATCCTAGTATTATAGGTTTCTAAAAGTGCCAGTACTAATTAGAAGTCTTCCCATGATTCATTATTGTCAGCCACAATCCTAAGAGCACAAGATATGCAGATGACATGGTATTGATGGCTGACATAGAAAGGAAACTGCAGGGACTACAGAAGTTATTAACTGAAAGTGAGAAGAAAGCACTAAACATCAATTTGAACAAGATATACTGATACTATTAAAAGGAGATACAATGACTTAAATGAGAATTCAACATGAAACACATTAAGCAAAGCACAAGTATCATGAACAAATATGATCATCCCAAACAAAACTAACAAAGAATAAAGGAATGGATGACAGATGAAATACTCAAAATAATGAAAAAGAGACAGTAAACAATGCCAAAGTATGGTACAGAATATAGGACATTATACATTAAAAATTAAACCAGATGAATGCAGGCAAAAGAGGAGTGACTCAATAGAAAGTGTGCAGAAATATAAAGAATGACTATCACAGATAAATTAGATATGTATAAAAGTATAAGAGAAATAAGAGGACAAAAGATACACTCATTAACAGGATCTATTATAACAAAAGAGATAGTTCTGACATTCATTTTCAGGGATTGTTCTGTGTATTTATGAAACTCTTTTTTAATTCTGGCTTTCTCATATTTGATGGGGCCAATTTCAAGTCACTGAAGGTGATGTCAAATAAATGGTTGAACTGAAATTGATCTAGGTGTTTATGTATATTATCTTCACATTTATTGACTTTTCATAAACTTCAATATAATAAATTCAAATTTCAAAGAAGGTATGGGGTGTTATAAAGTTACTGGAGTCTATTGGCTGTGATTATACCTTTTTATAGAACTGCATAACACTTATAAAACTTAGTGGTACCCAGATGACTGAGTCAGTATGCTATTTATACTATCTACTTGTGTACAGTTATTTTGTAATTTTGTTATATCTTGCAACAGCTCTGCAATCTTTACAATGTGCCTGTACCACTCCATTAAATACCTTACTCTACCTTCACAAGTGCCAGATCAGGTCAAAAATGGAAAACTGTTGATATATAGGAACAGTGGTGCCCAGTCTCTATTTTCTAGTCTCAATATAGCCCAAATTTTTCTCCATGTCTTTTTGGCTGATGAATTATTTTCTATCTTACAACCTCTTTCTCACAGACAAAATGTTGCAAGCCTCTCTCTACTCTATCACTATTTCCATGGAAAGTGATCAGGCAAACTATATTCTTTAGTTCCACCAATTCTAGCCTTCACAGCTAAGACCTGCCATGTTCTGATCATTTTAGCGAACCACTCATATTCCTTTTGTGAGAGGTAAGTTCCATTCAATCAGCTTGTTCCTATGAACCACACATATATGGAACTGACTGCCATGTGGATGCTTCCCTCCTGATCACCTGAAGAGTATATTCTGATCATTTATGAATACCTATGCTGATGATAGAATGTTATATGTGTGCACCTCCAAAACTCTTGATGAGGAGAGCTTGGCAGTTGATCTCGCCTCTGACCTAGCTCTAACAGCTCAGCGGGGGAAAAACTGGCTAGTTACATTCAGTGCTTCAAAAGCCAAATGAGTGAAGTGCAATCTCTACTTTTGCAAAAGGCCAGATCAGACTGAAAATACTACTGCCATATATGGGCAGGAGCTGTCCAGTCTTCACTTTCAAGTCTCAGTAGAGTCCTAAAGCTTCTCCACCTCCTTGTGGGTGACACATTATTTTCCACCTTGTAACCCCTTTCCCACAGATGAAATGTCATGAGCCTCTCACTAGTTGCTCTATCACTATTTTCATGGAAAGTGTTCAGGCAAACTATATTCCTTAGTTCCACCAATTCTAACCTTCCATGTCCAGCACATTGTAATGAACTGCTCTCATTCCTTTGTATTCCATTGGTGAGAGGTAAATTCCATTGAATCAGCTTCCTCCCATGAACTGCTTCTTTTGTAACTGACTCCCAAGAGGATGTTCCCTGATTACTACAATCTTCTCCACATAAACAGTACCTCTTACTCATTAACCCACTGCCTCAAGTGGCTCTTGAATCTTGTATAGGGTGAATATCATTTAAAAACAAATAAAAGATGATTTTTCATATCTGCTGAACCATTGTTGAACTACCTGATCCAGGGATTGAAATCACATCCATGAAAGAACAGTAATACATGTACAATTAACTCCAATATCTGTTATGCAATCATCCCAAAGTACATAAATTGCATGCATTTTTAGAGCCTTTTATATTCCAAAGTACATAGTTTTGATATTTGGTTATCATGGCAGTTTTATACTGCTTTTCAGTAATTTGGTATTTCATTTTTGTATCTATAGCAACCTAGGAGGAAATAATATTATATTGGCACCTTCTTCTTTTATATGCCATGTACCTACAGAATGTGGGTGATTATGACTCTCCACAAGTTCCTATCTCTTGTAGTACTAAGTAATGTTTGATTCTACCCTGTTCATGCTCTGCCATCCATTTAGACAAGCTTGTTATATGACTCACTGCTTCTTCCTGCCTATTTTGCTTTTAAAATATCTGGTGAGTGTCCCATTCTCTAAGCTCTCTTTCCTTATTATGTGTCTCAAAGTGTTTCTTTCTGATCCTCAGGAAAAGTAGCTATCCTCTTTCTTCCCAATTTCCTTAAAAGTTTTGCAGTGCTCACATATTTATAGAAAGCCATAACTGATCTATCCTTCCAAGGATCCATTCTGGCTTTCAACAAATATGGTAGCATCAAATAATGTAGATCATGGAAAGTTGACAATTCCAAAATTTCTAATTCCATAGAAGAAAATACTGACAACTACTCATCTCAAAAATTAAGTACAACACTATTGCTGGTTTCTATTTGGTTGCCTCACTATGTTTAACTGTCTGCTATCTACATAAAAAAGATGCTCCTTTTTTTAAAAACAAATAATTTTTCTACTTAATAAAATTGCAAATATTTTGCCTTTTTCTGCATTTCAATTTTATTTGCAATCTCAGACTCAAGCACACTCAGGAGTGGCTGAGAACAAGTACTTGCCACAACAGAAGCAAAATTTGTTGATATTTTTCAGTTTCTTAAGCCTTGCGGAATCAAGACTTTATTGTTCATGATTAAAGCACAATTTAACCCGAGGCTACGAGTTGATAATAATGTGCTTAAGAAGTCATAGCCACCTGCTTCCAAGACGAATGGAGTTTTCCATAATTAGAAAACATGGAGAATGAATTGAACACTTTGCTATTTGGCTATGGTCTTGTCTGCCAATAACTTAAATGTGGCAATTGTCTAGTTCTTTTGCTGGTTGGCCTTAGGTAATCCTGACCTGTTTAGCTTGTGAGATTGATATAATAGTTCACCTAGTAAGGCAACATTTATTATATACTTGCATTTAAACCTGAGCCGAGAAACAGGGGAAATCATCACAGTGGAAAAAAACACTTAAAGTGATAAACACAGAATTGCCAGGTTAACATTCATGGTAATTGTAATAATAATAGTAATATTAGCTGTTTCATTATAAGGAAACATTTAGTATTCATTGATGGCACAACCCATGCTACTATAGGTTGTAATTTATAACATCTTTCTATCAAAACAATTTTCCAGGGAAATAGGCTCCTCTAGTCTACTATTATTGCTCATTCCAGAACTGATTGGGTTCCTAACCTTTTGTTCAAAGTAGTGTGGAATAGCGACATCTTCATTATTTTCTGTGATATCTATTTTAGTTTCTGCTATTATTGAAAGTCCTCAAGTGATGTGGTTTCTTTTATTTGGTACAGTTCTTTGTTTGCAATCCGGTAGCACCAGTCCATAAGGTTTAATGAAGGATGGTCCCTATTAAGACCTACAGGCTTCATTCTGTGGAAGTTATTTTTAACTATTGCTCTGATAAAATGGTCTTACACAGTTACAGTTTAGATATTTCTGAACAAGTCCAGTGCCATGCATGACAACCCTATAAAAGTCTCAATCTGACAAGGCTATTTAAGAATATCACTCGTTTTTTTTAGGTTGATGTTTCAGTTCTTAAAATCTTATGGAGTTCTTCAAAACTTCAACCTATTTTATGTTCAATTTCCTTACCATAGATTGAAAAACTGATGGATGCCATTCTCAGTTTTTCTTTGCATTTTTATTGTTTGTTTAATCACAATTTTATGTTGTATTACATTTGAAAATGTTTTAACACTATAAATTAAATAATAAAATAGTTATTACCGAGATTTGGACCCACTTCTCATGTCTTTGCTAGACAATCTGATATAGACAACACTTCACCAATTTGACCACAGAAATGTCTACTTAACAATCTTTTATTCACCATGTACTTTCAGGTAATCATGGCTCTCCATAAATTTCTATCCTTCATAGCTCCTAGCAATGTTTGTCTTTTTTCTATCCCTCTCATTCCTTGATCTGCAAACAATTTCTGAAAGCTTAATAGGTAGGTTACTCCCGTATGTATCTGTCTATATTTCTGAGATGAGGTATTATGTACACTATTTACATTATTTGGACTATTGCCGCCTTATTTATTACAATATTTCGGCCATTGTACTTCTTCAGGTGGTTGGAATGTTGAACTGAACCCGAATTTTACTCACTTGGGTAGACTGTTCTAGTTCCACATGCCATGTTTAATGGATATCAGTTATCAGTTATCTCCTGTTAATTCCCCTCTCCAAGTTCCCCACTGCCTTAACTGGGTATTGAATTCATACTCTTTGGGTCCTGTCACTGGATCTAACTAACATCTTTATCCATTGTGCCACATGTCCTTGAGGAATTTCTGGGTATTATAAAACTAATGTCTTCAGCAACCATTTTTTTTAACAGAGCTCATATTGCAATTTTTTGCTGTTATCATTGCATGTTTTTACCAGAGCTCATATTGCATTTTTGTTGTTATTATCGCTTTTCTCTGGCCCTCCTTATTACTGGTTTCCTTTTTCTCACTGTCCGTCTTACATTCAATATGAGCTGTGAGTATAAAATTTTTACAAGCCTTCTTTCTTCATTATGCATCCTAGAAATTGCAAATGTCTATTTCTGATTTCAAGTATAGATATCTTTTCCTGAAAAGTTCCTCATTGCTGAGATGCTCCATTCTGGGTATTCTCAACAACCTTCTGTGAAACCACATCTCTGTTGTCTTGACCTGAAGACAAATCTTTAGGTTTGAAATTTAAAAGGGATACTTGTCAGGATATGGTTTCAATATTTACAGACAGGTTCCCATCCGGTTGCTTCCCTGAACTCTACAAACTTCACCTTTTCAAGTCAATTGTTATCTGTCTTCATATTCTTCACTTTCTACTATCTGTCTTTCATTCATATCATGCATCTTATTCAATAACTCTATCTTGAGTGCTTCTCGAGCCTTGTATTCGTTTAACTTAGGTATAAAAACACATGGCACAAGGTTTATAAGCAGATTTGTTGTACCAGCTCTTAAACCTTTTAAAACCATCTTTTGAAATTCAGTCTTTTTATCCTGGTCTGAACATGAGTCATGATCATTAGTTCAGCTATAAAGGCAGGAGGTCACAGAATATATTTTATATTTCTTATTTAAAGTAATAAATAAAACAGTTCTTATAGTCTGAAATGGTCATTGACATTTTATTTTTTCAGAATACTAATGAAAGCAGCAAATAACATAATGAAAAATCATATGTAAAATGGTTGGCAGAAATGGGGATGAGCACAGATAGCAAAAAGACAAAACTTACAAAGGATAGGAAGCTGTGGAGGTCTAACGATCTCTATCATCATGAATAGATGTGGCATACAGAAGAAGAATGAATTAACAGTGCCTAACAGACTGATTATTAATAGTGAAGAAATTGGATACAAGAAGCTGAGTTCAAATTCTGCCTGTGATAGTCCAGTTTGCATTGTTGTCCTTATACATGTGGCTAAGTGGTTAAAATGTTAGTATTCTGACCATGACATAAGTGTTCAAATCTTACCAAGGTTACCACCATGACATAAGTGTTCAAATCTTACCAAGGTTACCACCATGACATAAGTGTTCAAATCTTACCAAGGTTACCACCATGACATAAGTGTTCGAATCTTACCAAAGTCACCACCTTTATAAATTGAAGATGGTGACTTCTTGTTGAAATGACCCCCATGTTTGTCACTGTTGGGAAGTGCTCTTTAACCATACCATGGGTTAGCGCAGGCCTTGTGAGTAAAACTGGATTAACTCTTCAGAAGTAATTGAAGATGATGTTGCCATAGAGTCATAAGTGATTATGGCCAAATGTACTGGACATTTAACTACTGATCACACCAGAAACTGTAAATAAGGTCTGCTCAGCATTGTTGCAGTATAAATCACATGTGGGGTCTTTTATTGATGAAAAAAAAATATTCCTGAGCAAGCATCTGCAGTTGGGATTGGCTATCTACCCTTTCAGATAGGTATACTTAGATATACCTAGCAACTGGACATTATCATCATTATTATCATTATTATATTATTATTATTGTTCTTGAAAAACATATGAATCCATTTCTTCTGCACTTTTTGATCTATGGGTTAAATAGCAGAATAAGCTAAATTTGTTAGCCTTGGTTACCAACCGCTTAATGAGAAAGATAAATCTGAATTTAAAACATTTAGGAATCACTTTACTATTACCACCAAGAATGATCATGTACAGATTCTTTTTCTTCTTCTATGTGGCGTGTCCCTTCAGCATGTGGACGATCATGGCTCTCCATAACTTCCTGCATTCTGTATCTCTTAATAAAATTTATCATTTTGCTATCTCTCCTCTGTTCTACCAACTGTTTCCACAAACTTCTTGAGTAGGTTATATGATGCGTTCCTCTGTCCCTCTTGCCTTCTCTACCTTCTGTGAGTGTGAAATTCTCTAAGCCTTCTTTCCTTATTATGTAACATAAAAATTTCAACTTTCTCTTTCTGATTCTAAGTAAAAGTGTCCTTTTTGTTTCCATTTTCCTTTTCTCTTTATCCTTTTCCCAAACACTCCTCTTTATTCTTAGTCTCATTATCTGTAACCCCTTGCATGCTAGTGGCACTCCCACATTGCTTGGGGGTGATTTGCTTAAAAAAAAGTCATCATTGCTCTCATATTTGTTCCATGATATTCTCATCATCATTCTTTAGAATTATATTTTTGTTGCCTCCAGTTCCTTCTTCATCTGTGAGGAGACTGTTCAGCATTCACTGCCATACAAGAGAGTTGATATGATATAAGAATTCAATGCTCTTTTCTTTGATTCTAAGGAAATTTTTCTATTTCTTAATACTTTACTTAGCTTTTACAAGGCAAATTTTGCTATCCCTCTGCATCTTTAGATTTCAGTGTCACATTTTCCATCCTCTGATAAAACACTTCTTAGATATTTAAATTTTTGTACTTGCTTGATCATAGTATCTCCAATTTGTAATTCACATATTCAGTTGGCTGCCAACCATACATTCTTTCTTCTTAAAATGGAGGTTAAGTACTTTCATATCACTTTCCTTAACTATTTCTTGTTGGAGTTAACAAAGTTACCTTTCTGTGTCTGCTACCAACATTGTGTCATTGGCATGTCTTATGTTGTTAGAAATATGGCTGCCAATAATGATCATCATGGTCCATGAGGTATTGGTAAGCTTAGAGATGGTCCTATATGATATTAGGTATCAAACCCATGTCCTTCATACATCAGTATACATTTATATAACAGCATATACCTCAGTGATGATTAAATAAGAATATATAGGAAATCTTGTATGAATTTGACATGTTTTTACTACTTTTATTCTAGCTTCATCAGGACTTTTAAAAAAGGATGGAAACATAGAGGATGTTTTGGTATTCCAAATTCTATGCTGTTCATATTTTGTAGGTGTTAGTATTTATGTGTGTGTCTGAATTCTAGTGAGCCTTTTTGTGTCCATCTCATAGTATCTGTGTGTGTCTAATTTACAAAGATGCTAGCTAGAAAAAATGAGAAGTATGTGTTTATGTGTGTGCACCAAATTTCTAGATGGTTGTGCAGTGACTACTGATGTATTCTAAGTGTGTGTTAAATGTGGAATAAATTTACTTTTGACATACACCTGATGAAGGCCAGAAAACACAACAGCCAAAATACTGTGATAAAAACAACAAAGATAAGGACAATAGTTCACATGTAAATAGTAATGCTAAGCAATTCATTTTTCTTTGTTCACCACAAGTAAAACTTTACCAAAAAAAAAACACCCCATTCCAAACCAGATCCTCCACCAGCCAAATAGACGCTTGGAAAAAATTCCTTCTCTTTCAAAGACAATGCCAATAGTATTGAATTACATTGAGACTTTCATGTCAGAGAATGGTATCTTATTTCATTATTCCTTAGTGGACAATGGCAGAATTCCCAATATTAAAAGACTGACATGATGAGTAACAATATACTATATCTTGTAAGAATCCCACCATCTGAAGAATTCCTAAACACAAAGACCTCACCATTCATGGATAGCCAACTGCTATTTTACTTCTCTCAGGTTGGCCCAATCAGTAAAACTTTCATGTTCAAAATTTTTATTAAACTAAAACTGTTTCATAAATATATTTTAAAAGTAGGGAATTAAAAATGTTAGACGCAACATGAGCCATTAATAAATGCAGTTTTTCATCCTTTCTCCCAAACAAGATGATAATGCTACTAAGACACAAAGAGGTACTGAGAATTAAAGAAACTAACAAAAACATTATTGAGGAGAGGGTGCAATAAAAGAATAGGATTCAAAGAGACAGAAAATAACGATTGATGTTGCATTTCAATTTTTGAATATCATAGTTGACAGGAAAGTAAGAAGTCAGAAGTGAGTTCCACAAGCAAGAAGTGCAGGAGAAGAAACTATTAGCATAGAACTTACAGTTACATCTTAGCCATTTCAACAGGAAAATTATGAAACCCAGCTGCCAATCTAGTACTAGTTTTAAATTTTTTACATCATGATACCAAAATGGAAAGCTTATCAGAACAATTATCATGAAAATATTTATAGGAAAGTCACTGAAAAGCTATGTTAATGTAGTGGGAAAGTGACTGAAGCTGAAATGCCAGATTAGAACTAATAATGTAGGAAATTCTTTTTTTGGATTGTTTTTCTACAATCTCTACATGTCTAACAGAAGCATGAGACTAGAACAGACATGGCAGCAATATTTGATGCACAATATTTTGAAAATATAAAAAATTATTTTGAAAATATAAAAATTAATCAGTTTAAATTTCTTCAAATCCATCATAGTCTGAGTCATCATATTTTATGGAGAAAAGTTTAAATTAATAAATTTACTAAAGAAATTTGAAAAATTATTACAAGAACAGAATTTTCATGTTTTGAAAAACTATCTTAGCAACAACTTGTACAAATTAAATTGATAATAACCCATCTAATCAAAAACTTATTACTTGTGATGTTCCTCAAGGTTCTATATTAGATCCCTTTCAGACTATCATCTTCATCTTTGTCGTCATATTTATTACAACATTTTGGCTGTTGCATGTTCCGGCCTTCTTCAGGTGGTTGGATTGTTGAACTGAACTATATATTTCACTCACTGGGGTAGACTGTTCTAATTCCATGTGCCATGTTTAATGGATATCAGTTATCTTCTGAAGAAGGCCAGAGCGTACAGCAGCCGAAATGTAATAAATATGGCGACAAAGATGAGGACAATAATCTGAATAATGTAAATAGTGTACAAAAACCTCATCTCAGAAATATAGACAGATACTAGATCCCTTACATTTCTTGATTTATGTCAATGATGGGCATTTTTCAGTCACCATCTTAAACTTATTAATATTTGCAGATAATACAAATCTCTTTTTAATGGAATCCAATTTTGCATCATTTTTAACACAACAAATGAGCATTTATCTTTTATTAATGAATGGTTTGCAGCAAATTCCACTCAATATGGATAAAACAAAATAAGGCTTCTTTTGTTCTTCGAATATGGAAAATGATCTACATTTTTGTTCTTCGAATATGGAAGATGCTCTACATTTTTGTTCTTCAAATATGAAAGATGATCTACATTCCTGGAGTGCTGACTGATGAGAATTTAAACTGCTCCAAGCAATATTTTATACATTACATTACAAATCAATGTTCATGATGTTTCGGCTGTTGTACACCCCAGCTCCTTCAGGTGATTGGAATTTCAAACAGAAACCTTTATTAGCAGGATAGATTGGTCTAGTTTCATGTGTCATGCGTCTTCTGGATATCGCAATTTAACTCAACTCTCCAAGATTTTGTTCGCCACTGCTATAGCCAGGTATTGAACTCACATGGTCAAGTCACTGGATCCAATAAACACTTTTATCCAGTGGGCCATGTGTCCTTGAGGACATCATTGAATGAATTTTTGGGACTTATAAACTTAATGTCTCAGTAACAATCACCTGAAGAAAGCTAGAGCGTACAATAGACAAAATGATATGAGCATGACAATAAAGATGAGGACATTAGTCCAAATAATGTAATTATAATATCTCATCTCAGGAATATAGATAGATATTGTCAAGTCAAATAGATATTATTTGCCATGAACGTAAGTGTTCAGATCATAAAGCCATGAAAATGCTTTCCTTTTCTTTTTATAATCCTAATCTAAAATATGGGAATGTATTTTGGGGTAGTGTTAAAAAAGCAAAACTAGACAAAATACATATAAATACAAAAGAGAGAAATCAGGATTATATGCAGAGTCTTCTGAGGTCCCCATTTATATGAGACAACACAACATTTACAAAATCAACTTAGTTTCCTATTTTAAGTTTATTTTCAAAGTGTATCAGCATCTAGTTCCACTGTGTAAACTTGAAAAATTTATCAAAAATAAGCACAAATATCTGACAAAATACTCAAAAGTGACACTCAAATGCAACAATTAGACTATAATATAATAAATTTAACTCTCGGTTTTGAAGAACTATAATATGAAATCCCCCTCTTTGTAAGGATCCATCTGTTTCTGATTTAATCAACTCAAAGCCAAAGATAAAGGATTTTTGGTTGTCTGATCAGCAAACAGATTTGTGGTAGTGGAAAAATAACCTTTTTATGAGTTTTGAAAATTTTGCAAAAGATTTTTTTTCTTTTTTTTAAATAATGAGTTTTGTATTTAAGTCCTTCAGGAAAAGGACAAATGTATGCACTCTACTCCTTTTTGATGGTCTCACTGGTCAGTGGATAGTTTTGTTTCAGAATTTTCCTGGCTAATTAAATGAGGAAGGCTAGGATTCTTTAGAAAATCTTATATGTACAGATATTCTAATATGATAAGAACCTACACCTTTGTGCAAATTAATTGAAAAAAAAAACACTTTAGTTTCCTTTCTTTCACCATACAGACAGTTTTAAACCCACTAGGGTGACAGGTTGTAACCAATTTCTACTTTTTTCTCAGATTAGGTCATTTGCACTGTCAGTTAGTTGTCCTACAGCCATTGTCTGCAATGGATGTTACTCCAAGGAAGTGTACAAAAATTGCAAGCCTTACCAATGAAAAACTCAAAGTACTATAGATAGACCTGGAAATTCTCTTGATTTAAATCCGATCAAGAATCTGTGGTCAATCGGCAAGGAACAACTTTGTGGAATGGACATATGAAGTACTAACATATGCACTGGGTCATGTTTTATTGGAAAAATACAAAAGTGTAAATAACAGAATTATTTGTTTTGTTTCAATTAATTTGCACAAGTGTGTATATATAATAATAATAGTTATAATAATTATATATAATAGTAATAATTATATGCTAATAGTAATAGTTATATGCTAAGCTATTTATCTTCTATGTTATTACCTGGTGAAATACATATTATAAAAGAATGAAAACAAAAATAATAATAATAAAATAGTTTCTACCATTGGCTTGTACGATTACCCTAAATTGTCTTGTTTGATACTGAACCTAATATTCACTAGATGGCATTGTATAAAGTAGCATAAAACAAAAAGGTACAAATCTTTTCTCTCTTCTATTGCTTTTGAACCATAGAATACGGTAGTGACAAGATGTGTCTCTTTGTCCCTCTACACTGTTCTTAATGAACCAGGTCTTGCATTTCATACTACACAATACTAACACTACACTATCTCTTGCTTGAAAAACACCCTTATGTGACCACAAAGATATCTCCACTACAACATATCACAGGATTATATACCACTTTCTAACAAAAGAATACATCCTGATTCAAAAACAAATGACTCCCATAACAAACTAGTAACCTAATGCCATTATGTTTCATTTTCAAATAAACATATTGTCAGTTACTTCCATACCTAGAGCAGAAGATTAGCAGATTATTGAAAAATGGATGTTTCTCTCCATGTATATGTTGAATCTCCTCTGATAACTGATCCTTGTTATAGTGGAGGGGCTTGTATGATTCAAATTACTTTGAGAGTGATATGTCCCGGAAAGGGATATATTTGATCGAAGTAGCTAAGAGGTTTAGGCTGCTGTAACCGAGTAGAACAATCTAGCAGGTAGCAATAATGGAACTGGTACTCATCGTAGTCACAGTCAATAGGTGTATGCAATAGACGTAGACCAATAGGATAGCTAATGGCATAGTCCAATGGGCATCATCCTGTTCCTCTACATCAGCCTGAATTTATGGCTGACACCAGCCAATCATATTCCTGTGAGGGGGAACACAGGTGTATGCATATTCATTACATCAGAGAGTGATGCCATCGGGCATTCAAAACTCCTGGTAGGACCAACCTTGATGACAAGGTCAAAGACAAGGACCCAGAATAAGTGGGACTAATCCTGAAAGATTCCAACAGTGAACAAGCAGATGTTGATTACAACAGATCTCAATGGTTGAGCCAACAGATGAACTGTGCTATGCCTGATATACATGGTACAGAAGGTGCCACTTGAAACTATAAGGGTCAGAGCAGTCCGTTGCAGTTTCCTAACTGGATCCTGCATGTCTCATTCCATGTGTGATACAAAGGAAGGTCATGAAATCAGGTGTATAGATCCATTCCTGGCTAGTTGAGGCTTACCTTAAACAAATTAAAGCTATATATTTCTACCTTGATCAACATCATTATTAAGAAATTGATCAACAATGAGGAAATTAAATTACACTATTTACATTATTCAGACTATTGTTCTCAACTTTGTTGCCATATTTATTACAATGTTTCAGACATTGTACACTCCAGCCTTCTTCAGGTGGTTAGAATGTCAAACTGAACCCTTTATTTCACTCACTGGGGTAGACTGTTCCAGTTCCATGTGCCATGTCTAATGGATGTCAGTTATCAGTTATCTCCTGTTAATTCCCCTCTCCAAGTTCTCCACTGCCTTAACTGGGTATTGAACTCTTTGGGTCCTCTCACTGGATCTAACTAACAACTTTATCCTCTGTGCCATGTGTCCTTGATAAATATAGACAGATACAGAAATTAAATTTTTGCATACAAGTTAAAGTCACCATTGAGGATATAGAAATTAACTCCAATATATATTTTTCCAGCAATAAAATCTCATCAAAACATTTGTTTGTATAAAAAAATCATTACAATGATAAATGTCACCAAAATAATTGCAGGTGTAGTTGTAGACATACCATTTAAAAAAATAACAGCAATAAATCTCTTCACCCCTCCTGCAAATTTTAGCAAAAAGATTTTTGCAAGCTAGTGTGAAATTATTTTCTAACTAATGAAAATCTTGTATTCAAAATGTTCACACCTCTATGCAAAATTAAATTTTGGATCTCATTTATGGATATAAAAATAGAAGCCTACTGCTTCTCAGAGATCAAAACGATTTCAGAGGACAGTTTAATCTACACATACAGACACACACACATTCACATGAGCACAGTGGAAGAGATAACATCAAACAGGCCTTGGTCATGCACACAATGAAATGGATTTACCAGCAGCTGCTGACTAAGCCTTTGTTGACAAACTCACAAACACATTAGGCTGACTGTCATAAAATAAGTCTCCACACATTAAAAACTGCCCTAAGAACACTTAAGTACTTCAGAAAAAAAATTTCACTGCAAGGAAAATTGAACATTTTATTGTCATTGTATATTTCTGAAAAGAATATATAAATATTATTTCAACTGATCTTCTTCTTCTACATTCCCCCCAGAAAATAAGCTTTTCTATGCCTCATTTAAAAGATGTGCAACTATTTGTTTATATTTCTGAGATGAGGTATTATGTACACTATTTACATTATTCGGACTATTGTCCTCATCTTCGCTACCATATTATTACAATGTTTTGGCTGTTGTAGACTCCGGCCTTCTTCAGGTGGTTCGAATGTCGAAGTGAACCCTTTATTTTGCTCACTGGGGTAGACTGTTCCACGTGTCTAATGGATGTCAGTTATCAGTTGTCTCCTGTTAATTCACCTCTCCAAGTTTTCCACTGCCTTAACCAGGTTTTGAACTCACAACTGTTTGGGTCCTGTCACTTGATCTAACCAATGCCTTTATCCACTGTGCCATGTGTCCTTAAGGATATCTGTGTATGAATTTCTGGGACTTAATGTCTTCAGCAACCGTTTTTTACCAGAGCTCATATTGCAATTTTCGTTGTTATTATTGATTTTCTCTGGCACTTCTTGGTTGATGAAGACATTAGGTTTATAAGTCCCAGAAATTCATACACAGATCTCCTTGTTATTATTATTAAATATTTGGAATCCCAATATTCAGGTAGATGGATCCCAACATGTTGAAATATTCTACCAAACTTTGTTTGGGGACCAACAGTTAATTTAAAACAGGCAATCATATAAATATTTAATTTGGGTTCACTTTTAAGCTACTAATTACTTTTTAAACAATTTTTACATTTGGTTTAACACCCAATCAAACTATATTGCTTATTCTTGCTTCTCTTTCTTTGAAGTTTTTGGACATACCTGGTATATACAATTATATATATAAATAGATATAGATGTATGAGTATCATGTTTACAGTTTTATGCATTTATATGTATATATTATTTGTAATTTTGCCAGTGTCTCTGTTGTAATTTATGCATTTTTGATTGTACACTGCCAAGAGCAATGTTAATGTATTGATCAGGGACAAACTGGATTTTACAAATGATTATCTTCTTCACTCTGATCTCAGACAGACTGGCATCTTTGTGGATCATCTGACGGCCAAATAGCTAAACAGACAGACAGATGGATGACAGGACAGATGAACCAAGAGGACTTAATTAGGCACATGTGCTGATAGGAACCCTGACTCACGGCAGGCAGAAATAAACTCACAGTAAGAGAAGGAAAAACCAACCAAAGCAATCTTGTGGGCTTTTACACATGAATTTTGTCCGATAGCCAAAAACGACTAAATTGGTTAATATAAAAGTCGCCAAATCAAATAGAGATTAGACTAAAAAGAAGGAAGAAAAATGAAGATTATAATATAAAGCATGCAATGGAAATACCAGAAAACCATTGGCCAAAAAGCAGTAATCAAAATAACAAGGATAATGATGTTAGTCTGTAGTAATCACCTTTACTTCCTGGGGATTATCTCATAAAAACTGATGGATTTTATTTTTTATCTGATATGAGATTAATTAAGGATAAATTTTGTGTTTTCACAAAAAAAAAAGAAAAAATCGAAAATCAATTTTTAATAAAAAATAATAATTTAGTAGAGAAATATATATGTATTTCCTATTTAGTCAAATGTGATCAAAGAAAATCAAGTTAGAAGGTAATGATTGTGATGTGACCTGGAGAGGGATGGACTCTGTTAGGTGCACTTGCTTAAGACGTGCTACACATCTCTGACTTTCAACCCAGATATTTGGAGAGAACAGGTCAGATTCTTAGATGTTCAGCATCCTTACCACATCATCCCTTCATAGAACCAATGATTTTCCATATTCTCCTTAAATACTGGCAGGTTAATGAACTTTATTAGTTTTCTTCTATGTCTTGTGTCCCTTCAGAACATTGGCAATCATGGCTCTCCACAATTATCTTCCCTAATCCTTGTTCTGCCATCTATTTACACAAGCTCGCTAGCCATCATTATCCATGTTTCAAATGAATATATATATATATAAAAGTGAACATTGAAGTCAACACTCAGAGGCCACTGGATGTATCATGCTGAATGCAATCAGCAACCTGACGATTGTGTCTAGCATGAGGCAGCCTGTCGCCTCTGAAGGTTGACTTTGATGTTCACTTTTATACTTATATTTACACATGCTCTGTCAATATCAGAGCACTTTATCCCATAAATATAGCTCACCTTAAAACTATATTTCTTTATATATATATATATATATATATATATATATATATATATATATATATATATATATAAACTACGAGTAATACTCAGTTGGAAAAAAACCTTGATAGCTTGCCTTTTATCAAAAGTCCAAAGAAAAAAACCTCAAGTGAGGAATAAAGCTAAAACATGCTCATTACGCTAAGTAGAGCAGGGATAAAGCTTGCCCTGAAGATTTGTTTTAGGTGAAATCTAGGTAGGTTGTTCCTGGCTCTATAGGATTTATTCCATATATATATTGTTACGTTAACCCCATATTTGTACCCTCACCTCAGATTTTATAAGTATATTTTCAGTACCTTTTGTATTTTCAACGAAACATATGAATCTTAATAACTTTTTTTATTTCTTGAATATGCAGATTGTGAGATATATATTGTTTTTATACCCAGATGAGTCAGGGCCAGTTCTCGGAAAAGAACCTTCTCTTCTACCCCCATTTCATACCTGGTCCCTGATGCGTAGGCCAAACAAACGCTGTTTGACAGATAGGTGCGAATGATGTTAGCCAGTTCCATAGTCGCTGGCCAAAACGAACGCTGTTTGACAGATAAGTGCGGATGACATTAACAGGGTCCGTGAATGACGCATACCTTTTTGGGGGGAGGCCAACACGTGACTCAACATATAGCAGTTTTCGTTTCGCACGTGTTGAGGTAACAACATTCTCACATAGTTGCTGGCTGTCGGAGGAGTCGGACGTCACCAAAAACCAGTCTTAGCTATTTGCCATTAGAAGAAGCAGTTGTCACCAGAACCAGACTTCGTTGTTTGATGCCAGAAGAATTAGATGCCACCAAAAACCAAAGGACCGAGGCGAGAATCTAGATCAACATCGTCAACCCAAGTTAGCTATATTCCCGGGATTTTTCTGAGTGTTCTCCTCGCCATCAACCCGGATTGGACTTCGCCAGTCAAGAATTCATGTTAGAACATTGTCAATCACATCCGTTACTTTCAAAGAAGTGTATGAATATCCTTTGAACAAACTGTACCACGATAATAGTAAATCGACGTCGATTCCAACCTTATGTAAGTTTCTGCATGTTTTTCCATATCTTATAATCTGCTATCTCCGTATTCATATGTATTTCGCCGCATTAGTATTTGTTTAATTGGTAACTTATCTCCCCATCCTTTGTATTATTTAGTTTTCTTTTTCTTTTTCTTACATTCACAGTTTGTGTATTCTATAAATAAAATCTTTGTATTATATATTCTCGTGTTGTCTTCTGTTGTTCTGTGTCTGCGTATAGTTCATTTTTTTCTCTGCGTTTACCGAAGTCCGAATTTAAGAATTCCCCTCATTCGTTCTTTTTTTTTTTTTTTATATCGAACCTTGGGATCTCTTAAAAATTTTTTTTTTTTTTCGTTGCGTCCCGGCTATCGTAGTCCTAAACGAAACCCCAACTAAATAATATATATATATATATATATATATATATATATATATATATATATATATATATATTATCTTTAGGAAAAAAGACAATAGGAAAAACTGTATGTAATCATAGCCAATGTGTTTTTGTCCAATGTGGACTTTTAAAGGCAAAAAACAAAATGAATTTATTTAAGCAAAGTATCTATAAACAAAAACAAGATCTTGTTAGTTACTAGAAGAATTTAGAAACGCTTATATATATTCATTGTGTCAACTGAAAAATTATGTCATTTACTTTTTATGTTTGAAGATATATATCAAGAAATCAAAATAAAATAGTTGAATCCATCTTCACAACAATTCAAACAATATTTCTACATATGAAAAATTCTCTCCAAACATAAAAAGGAAATGATGTGATTTTTCAGTTGAAAATGAATATATATGAGTGTTTCTAAATTCTTGTAAGTAACAACATTATTTTGGTTATAGATTCATTTATTGTTCAAATAAATTCATTTCAGATTTATGCCTTGAAAAAGTTTACATTGAAAAAACATGTCAGCTAAAACTACATACAGTTTTTCTATTGTCTTTTTTCCTAATTCATATTTTCTTTTTCTACAGATTACTTTTGGGAATTTTTTACATATATATATATAAAAGAAAGAGGTTGTAGTGGTTCTAACGAGAGAAAAGTATGTATATTAAAAAGAAGAGAAGAGAGATGCCGCAAACGTTTTTGGTTGTAATGTGGATTTATTTAGAAAAAAAATATTATGCTTTGTTTTCCATAATTTTACTACACGCGTTTCTGGTCTCGCGACCGTCTTCAGGTAAAAGTGGAGATTTCCACATATTATTAAAAATAATTAATTTTTACCTTATGTTTTTCAATGTTAAATATTCTCGATATGAGACATTTTCTGTTTTTGTATTAGCAATCCGAATGTCTTTCTTGAATTGGCAATGAAGAGTTCTGCGCGAAGGGTCATAAAACAATTAAGGTTGGTCCAAGAGAAATGATGAATTAGTTATCGGCATTTTATCTTTTAATGTTTTACTGACCCCTATGTGTTCTTCGATCTATTCCCATTTTTGTGTGTTTCTGTCAGCATGCGTGTATATATGCGTGCGTATATTTCCCCCTCCTTACATATACTGTCTTACTACGAGGAATTAGTAAACTCATTTGTACACATACACACACATACGCACATACACACCATCCCGCCACAAGGAATCAGTACATACACACACATACACACACACACATATACACACATACTTCCTAAGCTACATGGTACCAGTATACACATACACATATACACACATACGTACATACACACACACGTACTTCCTCAGTTGTGTGGGGTTTGGGTGCGTGCTCGTGAGTAGTTCCCCTGTTTTGTCAACATGCGTATATATATATAAATGTGTGCATACATGTATATACCCTCGTGTCTCCCGTATATGAGCGTGCGTTCATGTATGTGAGCGATTTGATCATTGTATTTGGTCACCTTGTGTGCATGTTGTGTGTTTTTGTGTGTGGGGTTATGATCTATTTATTTCGGGTTTAAATTTGTTTATAAAGTTTTTTTTTCTTGTATTTGTAGATACGAATAATCGTCTATTTGATATATCGGCATGATATTAAATTTACACTGGTTACATTTGAAAATGTGTTGTGATACAAAAAGTTTTCTGTTGTCTGTCAATTTTATATTGCTTTTGTGTGTGTCTGAGACCCTGTTGTTCAGTTGTTGGCTGATGCCTATATATGACTTCTTACATTTTGTGCATTTAAGTACATAAATTACATTTTTGGAGTTGCAGTTTAAGTTTTTATTTATTGTGAATGTTTTTTTTTTGGGGGGGGGGTTTTTCAAAAGTGTAGGAGTTTCCTTCTATAATGATGTCACAAACCCCACATCGTTTTTGTTGCATTTTGTGACACCCTGTATTGTGTGTTGGTTAAATTTAGATGAGGTTAATATGTGTTTTAGGTTTTTAGATTGGCGTTTGCTTTTAATTATTTTGGTTGTTTTTAGTATATTATTCAGTTTATTATTTTTGCTAAGTAAGTCTAGATTTTTTGTAATTTCTGTGAATATTTCTGGATTGTTTTTGTTGTATGTTGAGACATATGCTAGAGTTGGTTCCATGTTACGTTTCTTTTTATTTCTAAGTTGGTCTAGAGAAATTTTTTCAATGAGTTCAAAACCTTTGTTTATTAGTGTTGTGGGGTTGCCTCGTTTTTTTTTAGAGTTTTATGTAGTTCTTCTAAGCGGATTTTTCGGAGATGTTTATCAGTTACTATTGTACAAATTCTACGTGCTAGGGAATAGGGATGGATTTTAGGCAGCTTTTTTATTTTGTGATGGCTCTTGAAATGAAGGTATTGTTGGGTGTCTGTGGGTTTGTGGTAGATATCTGTGATTATGTGGTTGTTTTTTATTTCTAATGAGTATATCTAAAAATGGTAATTCGTTAAAATTATATTCTTGCGTGAATTTGATTTTTGGGTGTAAGTTTTGAAGTAGTGTATGGAATTGGTTAATATCACCCCATGAGGATTTCCAAAAAATGAAGCAATCATCTAAGTATCTTTTCAAGATTTAGTGAATTGGGTTTTATATTTGCCCCATATATTTGTTCTATCTTTTTTCATAGAGGTTCTCTTCTAGGTAAGCTAATGTTATGGTGGCATATGTTGGTGCCATTTTGTTCCCATCGCAGTACCTAGGGTTTGATATAGTTTTTGTTGTCAAATTCAAAGGTGTTGTTGTTTAGAATTAGGTCGAAACTATCGATAATGAACTCTTTAGTGAATCTCGGATGTAGTATTTCTGGATGTTTTTCAATCCAGAATGAGATCGCTTTTTTTTCCTAGTTCATGGGGTATGTTACTGTATAGGCTACTGATGTCAAAAGTTGCTATAAGC